>JAWWEE010000002.1:4272317-4346114 GCA_035221455.1 Xenops minutus
ACACCTTCCACCAGCCCAGGGTGCTCCAAGCCCTGTCCAACCTGGCCTTGGACACTCCCAGGGATCCAGGGGCAGCCCCAGCTTCCCTGCCCAACCTGTGCCAGGGCCTGCCCACCCTCCCAGCCAGGAATTCCTTCCCACTATCCCATCTAGCCCTGTGATCTGGCAGTGGGAAGCCATTCCCCCTTGTCCAAATTTGCTGAGCAGTGAGATATTTTTCTTTAAGCAGGCTCCATACTGGCTGTCAGGAACAAAATTTTCCATCCTCCTCTACCAGGTGTCACCTAAAGAAAAGCAGCTTCCCTACTTTTTCTCTTTTCCCCTTTTTCTTAAAGCCTTTCCCACAGAACCTCAGCAGCTTCACAGCCAGGCCAGCAATACCAGGGTGGTGGAAAGGAGGCAAAGCCCCATGTGAAACTCATCTCCCAGCTTCATGCCAAGCCAGCCCAGTTTTATCTGGGATTGCTCCCAACAAGGCACTTAAATGGATTTTTCAAAGTAATTTTCCAAGCTGAAGAATTCCAGTCAAAGGATGGAGACTCCCCACGGAGGGCCAGAGGGTTTGCTGCACATCTGCAGTGTCTTTCCAGTGGTTCCTGGAGCTGACAGACAAACAGGTACGTTCACAGGGCAGGTGCCACTCAAAACTGCAAACTCAGCACACAAATTGCCCAGATTCAGCTAAATAAGGGGACACAACCTAAACCAGAGCAAGCTCTGCAGCTGCACATCTCCAGCTGCAGCACCGCAGTGGCACCACTGCTTGTGGTCCCTATTTCCATGCAGTATTTGCAGCAGAAATCATCACCTACCGAGATCAATGACTCCAGTGTAGGTGCAAGTGAAGAATTAGCCTGGGTTTTGGTGCTGGGTCCATTCCATCCCTGGTGCACAGCTGGTGGCAGGAGAAGCCAGGGCTGGTGGCTTCACAACCATCTCAGTCCAGCTTCTGGACAAGTTTTACTGGGGGGAAAAGAAAAAAAAATGATAATTACTACAGATACAAAATTCCAGCTCTTGTAAGAGGTGCAGGCCCATAGTCTGGGACCACTTTTGTGTTTCTCTCCATTTCTGCAGCTCTGGGCTGCATGGCACATCCAGCAGCTGTGATGGGAGCTCCTCCATTAGCCCTGCATGGAAGTTATTTGCCTTTAAGAAAACCACAAAATAGTCAAAAGCAACCATTGACACCAGATGTCATTTGGGCTGAGGGGCCAGGCTACCCTGAGCTGGTGGAGGCGAACTGTGCATGATATTAAACAGCTTCCAGACATCATCTGCTGTGCTCTGAAAGGCAAGTCCCCGCCTAGCACATCCCAGCTGACACAAACCAGAGCTCTGCTGAAGTCGGTGGCACTGCACCCACCTCCTCCAGCCACAGGATCTGCCCCCCACCCCAGATTTCCAGCTCAGCACCCTGTGATCCTGACTGCTCTTTGCTTACTCCAGGACAGTGCAAGTCTGGGCAGGAATGCCCTTCTGTTCAAGTGAAAACGTTGCCTCTAATCACCAGGAGATTAAATTCCATCGTTGTGGATGGGTGTGATTGCTGCCTTCACACTTGCTGCTGAGTTTTCAGAGAGGGGGACAGGGAAGGCCAGTGGAAAGGAGAGGAAGGAAAGAGGCTGTGAAAGAATTGTGGAATCATTGAGGTTGGGAAAGACCTTTAAGTTCATCAGGTCCAACCACCAACCCAGCACCACCAGCATGTGCTCAAGTGCCACCCCTACACCAGGGACAGTGACTCCCCCACCGCCTTGGGCAGGCTGTGCCAGTGCCTGACAGCCCTTTCCATGGAGACATTTCCTCTAATAGCCAATCTAAACCTTCCCACACTCAGCAAACACAAAGCAGCCCCCTTTGACTCAAGGATCCAGCCTGTCCAGGGGTCAAACAGCCCTTCCAGAAGTGCTCCAGATGCTTCTGCTTGAGCAGCCCACTGTTAGAGCTCACAAGCTCCTCATCCTCCTGCCCTCCACTGCCAGCAAGTGCCCACAAAGGCACAAGGGCTGAGCTTCCTGCCCTGGATGAAGCAGGACCTCCTCCAAGGAAGAGTTTAAGCCTCCAGTCTGAGGAAAATCAAGACTATTACTAATTTCTGTTGAGTTTGGGTTTTTTTCGTTTTTAAATCTCTTTTGCTCCCCGCAGTGTGGATTGGGGTGTGAATTACAGCCAGCAGCAATAATGACC
Organism: Xenops minutus; assembly: GCA_035221455.1. Lineage (NCBI taxonomy): Eukaryota > Metazoa > Chordata > Aves > Passeriformes > Furnariidae > Xenops > Xenops minutus. The sequence continues at coordinate 4,274,508 of JAWWEE010000002.1, forward strand.
TCATGGGATAACGCCCTGGGGATGGAGCACAGAAATTTGGGGCCAGGGTACAGAAGCTCTCAGCAGGCACATGGGAGGTTTGCTAAGGCAGGGCACGGTTTGGATTCGAGCAGACTGATACACTGAGCCTTTTCCATCCCAGACCATTTTCCCTGTGCTTTCCACAGGCACTTCTTGCCAGAATGCTCCAGGCTCTGCTTGGCGAGAAGTGTTTAATCATCATTCAGCCTCTCCCGGGGCTGTCTCTGAGGGAGCAGGCTCAGGCCAGCGATGGCAAGAGGTAATTTTGGCTGCTTGACTTGGGCTGATGAATTTTGACAGCCTGCTACACAACAGATAGATACTGTGTGGCCACAGCCAAAAGGTTTCGTAGTCTTTACTGAGGTTGAAAGTCCATGTGAAATGCTTTAAAAATGCATTACTGCAGGAGAGATAAAGAGGGGGTGCCCTAATGAGGGGATAGACTGGCCCAAGTTCCAGAGTGATTATTGCTCTTCTCTCTAAGGTCACTCGGTGTCACCAGATCCCTGAAATTCCCTTACAAAGTTCCAGAGGAAAAGACGAGAGTCAAGGATCTGGATCACTAAGTTTTCTGAATGTCTGCAGCACCTTAAGGAGTTCAGGTCCTTCTCTCAGCCTCAGAGCACAACCTCTGTAGGGTGTTCCACTCGAGGAGTTACCAAACTCAGTGAGAGAGAGACATCTCTTACTCAGAGAATCACACACTGGTTTGGGTTGGGAGGGACCTTAAAGTCCATCTCATTCCAAACCCCTGCCTTCCACCAGCCCAGGTTGCTCCAGGCGCCATCCAACCTGCCCTTGGACACTCCCAGGGATGGGGCAGCCACGTTGCTCTGGATTTTTTCATTTATTTTGAGACAAACAACCACCGTGGAATGTCTTACCTCACGTTATAAGACACGACAGCTGTGTTTCTGTAATACATTTTGCAATTTGGAATTGCAGATGATCAAGGAAAAGGCTCTGAGATGAGATAATAACAAAATCATTTTGCATTCCTAAATCAACGCATGTGCCAGTTTTAAATTACATTTTTAAAAAGTGATCTTTACTCCAATAGCAAAATGTACTATTATGTGAGTAACTGAAGGTCCAAGAGCAGGTATTGAGTTTCCAAGCCACAGTGATGCCAATATTTTTGGAAAACAATATTATATTTAATCCAGCTAAAAAAGTAAAGAATTCTAGAACTGAACTCACATTGTAGGACTTTGTTTTTGAGACAATACTGCTTTTTTTTTTTCCACATTGAGCAACCTAGTCTAGTGGAAGCTGTTCCTGCCCATGGCAGGGGGGTAGAACTGGATGGTCCAACCTAAACTGGTTTAAGATTTACTGGAGCATTTCCAGGTTTCTCCTACAGCACCACTTAGGTCTGAGCTTTGAGTCTGGCAGCAAACAGCAAACCTCAGTGCCTTGAAAGCCCTGGTGCTCATCCCCCTGCAGTCACCCCAGGGTGGTGGTTGTACACAAAGCCAGCACCTCTCCCAAGGCACAAGCCGGGTCAGCCCCTCTCCACCACGGGGTTTGCTCCAGCCCAGCCCTTGTGCTTCCCTGCACTTATTTTCCATCATTTCTTAGAGGGCACGGGCAGAGCACAGGGAGGAAAACAGGGTGAGGGAAAGGAGGGAGCCCAACTCCAAGAAATCGCTGATTAAAATTGCTCCCGAGTCCCCGTTTCCTCCACAAACAAAACAGCCTATGAAAGTCCAAGTCGGGCTGGATAAAATATCAGCCACGTGCCTGACTTACAGCACTGGGACTGAGGTTTGGGCACCATTTCAAGACTTTCCCCTAGGAGTCTATCCAAACCCTCTTCGCTTCTGATGTGGAATAATTTGGAAGTGTTTTCAGGCTGCCGGCTGGGATAACACAAGGGCTATTGTAAACACACACGCAGCTGATCAGCACCAAACCCACACAAATATGGTCTGTGCACACACAAATAACTAGTCAGTATTCTCTGAAACACAAAAATTAAAAAGTTAATTGAAAGGCTGAATTAAAGGAAAAGATGAAATCGCCGAGCAGGTCTTAACAAAACCAGTGATTGTTCATGGCAAGAGTTGTGTTTCACCTAATTTTAATAAATGAAACATGCTTAAATGCAGGCCACTAGATTTAAAGAGCTATGGGCAAGCTCCAGCCAGAGCCAGCTGTCATCCAAGTGTGGGCAGTGAAACAAGGCCATAATTTCCATGGATGCTGTTCCAAACGTGCTGCTGCCAGCCGAGAAAGTTGGGAAGTGTAAGAGAGCATAAGCAGGGCAGGGAGACCTGGGAGGCTTAGAAATAACCTGCTGGAGATGCAGGAGCCAGCCTGGAGCTCTAACCTGCATCACTGCTGCTTGTCTCGTCCCTGCTTTGGGTGGAAAAGGAGAAGATGGTTCTTTTGGAGCCGTGGATCTCTGGGATAATTTTGGTTTCCTCCACTACAGTGGCCAGGAAGAAATTCATCTCACCTGCAAGGCATGTCCCAGCTGGCTTTTCTATGGAGCAGTGTTTTGGACCTGCCCCAGCTCTCAAGGCAGGCTGATTGGAGCCCAAAAATCAGTGTCTTCCTAGGTGGCCTCATGGGAAGCCACAGCCAGATGTTGGCATCGTTCAGACAAGGCCATGCTGTGAGATGGAGGGGCTCTTCCCAGGATTTCCAGGTAGCCCTGGGCTGCCTCATGGTGTTACATCCACATCCTTTAGTATTTCTTCCAAATTCCTCAGTTACCTCTGGCATTGTCCTCCATCAGCAGGTCTAGGCAAGCAGATGAACCAGCTTATGCCAGCAGGTGAGCCGAGAAGCCACAGGCAGGGATTGCAGCAACTCCCCTTCCCTTCCTTCTGGAAGGAGGTGTGATGGGACAGAGGTGACACACCTCACATCAAGGCTGCTCTCTACCGTGGCAACTGCTTTTCCTGCAAGGGATGAAGCCTCTCCGTGTCTGACCCCAAAAGGACTCGAGATCTCCAGGCATTTCTGTCCAAGCCCAGGTTGGGATTTAAAGGAAACAGCAGCAAATCCATCTGTCAGGGTTAGGGGTGTCGAGCATTTACATTTTGCCACTGGAAGGATTTTGGGCAGGGCCATTCCACATGTCCACGGGGAGAGTGAACCTCATTCCCAAAAGGAGATAGCAAAGACTTCTCTGCAGTAATAAATCCATCTGGATAATAACGGGGTGGTTTATGACTGTTCTGTGACTGCACCATCTGCAAGCAATATTTCCCTGCGTCGGAAGTAGCTGGAAAATGAGGCAACATTTCACGTGGAGAGGCTTAAGCTCTTTGCTCTTCCACCACCAGTACTACTTTGACCAACCTCATACTCAGAGCAATGCTTAAAATAAACAAAAGGAGTTGTCCAGGCCTTAGGTGGGCCTTTGGTATCCACTGTAAGCAAAGAGCTTATGGGTTGGGTCCCACCTAACAGGCCAGAAGGACTGATGAGAGCCCTCTGAGTGAGAACCCTTGTGCTCCCTGCCCCAGGCCAGGCTGATTTTGCAGGAAACAGCCATATGTCAACACTGTCCCCCCAGGACAGCCTTGCTGTAGACTTGCTCCAAAGCCTGTCAAAGCCTCTGATTAGAGTTCCTCTGCTGCAGCAGCCCCTGGGCAAGGCAATGTCATCAGCTTCTTCTGGCCCATTCACAGCCCGGGCTGCTGCATTCCCCAAAGGAGAAGGCTCCTGCCAAGATGATGCTGGTCAAGACCCACCACCAGCTATTGTACAGAGGAAGCCACAGTTCCTGATGTCAAGCACATCTGAGACAAAGTGCAGAAAAGGGTGTAAAACAGTTAAAACACCTAATAAAGCACTGAGGGAAGTGGAGAGCATGATTTTTATGTGAGTTCATCATGCACGAGGCTTAATTTAATCAAGATAGCAACCAGTGTGTGATCCTGCACTGCAAATTCCTCAAATCTTTGTCCTTGACCTTGTCTGAAAGGCTTTGCTTAAGCCTTTGAGACTGTGAGTTGAGACAAAAGAGTCTGAATCACCCTTTGCTGGGTCACCTGCCCTGACAACCTCGTCAGATGATTTTGAGCAGTACTTTTATGCAGGAGAGATTTGTGTGTCATGCATGAAGCAACCAGGATCTTGCCTTTAGTTCCCCCAGATTCACCATTACACCTGAAAGCCTCTAACCTGGACTGTGAGTGAGTTAAACCGAACATCCTGACTCAAGTTGGAGCAGGATGCCCAGAGAAGCTGTGGCTGCCCCTGGATCCCTGGGAGTGTCCAAGGCCAGGTTGGATAGGGCTTGGAGCAACCTGGGCCGGTGGAAGGTGTCCCTGTCCATGGCAGGGGGTGGAATGGGATGAGCTTGAAGGTCCTTCCCAACCCCAGACTAATAAGGACCACACAGGCTGGAGCTGGGATCATTGCAGGAGGCAGCATCTCCACAGGGCCCACCATACAAACATTAAGGAGTCTCTCTCCACACTTCAGTGGCTGATTTTTTCATGTGAGGAACATCAGGAGGACGTGGGCTGCAAAAGCACTGCTCTGGGTGTGTGACCCTCATGGCTGGCACAGCCCAGGTGTCACCTGTCCCATATCTAAAGGGTTGTCACCAACCACAGCTGGGTGCAAAGTGAAGATCCCCTGTACAGCATCGAAGCCTCGCTCCCTCCCACCTCCTGGGAGAACTAGGGCTGAGCACCAGCACCACTCCTAACACTCATCCCCATTCCAGTCACCGTCCCAGAGCTCCTGCACATCTGGAAAAGCACAGAACACCCCAGCAAACCAAACCTGCTGCTGTGCTGAGCGAGACCCAGAGGAGAAGGTGGAAGGCATCATTCCAAGGAATTGTGCAAGGAGCAAAACAAGCCCCAACCCAAAGCCTCACACCCACCGGGGGGGCCGCCTGCCTCCAGGAACCCCACGAGCCACAATGCCCACGGCAGCCCAGAGCCTGCAGAGCCAAGACACACAAGCTGCTTGGACCTCCTGGAAGAGACCTCAGGGCTTGGTGGTGAGTTTAAATCATGTCCTAACACACTCCCACCCAAACACCTCCAGAGCAGCTTCCTACCAGGATAGGAAGGCCTGGAAATGCAATCCCAGTGCAGCCCTTACTGGCCACGAGGGTCTGCCAAAGGTGGCCCCGAGCCCAGACCGGAGGGGAAAAAGTCAGCTGCCATCATTTGGACAGATGGTGTTTCTCCCAGGAGAACCCCAAAAACCTTCAGTGGGGTCAATGAAATAGCTTTAATTTTCTTTATTTTTTTGTTCCCCATTTTCAAGTTAATCCAGCCAACCAACAAACACTTCAACTATCTACTTCAACTTTCTCTGGCAAAGCTGCATTGTCCTCAGGCAGGTATCCTACAGGTATCCCAGTGCTGTGCTCTCAGCTTGGCCCATTCTGAATCCCCAGTATTAGTAAGACGTGTCAGACACTACCTGCTTTTGTTGGATATTACCCTCTGCCCTGGGGGACTCTTTTCTTTCTTTCAAATCTGGCAGAACAAGTCCTGCTGCTTGTAGATTTATATGGAGGTACATCAAGTTCTCCTTCCAATACACAGGACTGTATAATCAATTCCTCATGAAGGTTTGTGAAAAAATCCCTCTATTCTCAGACAGTCTTTCCTATGGAAGGGTTTTTAAAATGTTACCAAGTTTCTAATTAAAAAAAAAAAAGGCAAATAATGTCGTGTTAACAGCTCTTGCAATATTTGGTCTCTTCCCAGGGGTTAACACACAACCCCCTGTGTGCTCCTGAGCCTCCTGTGTGCAAAACCAGAACATTCCAACAGTCCCAGACACTGGTTAAACAAACCTTTACCAGGAATCACACAGGTATTGCTGAGCTCACCTTGGAATGAGAGAAATCTGCTGGAAGAGGTCTCTGGTGCCTATTCCAGGACTATTTCCTCCAATTCTGTTTAAGTCAGCGTTTCCAAGAGTTAAAACCCCACTGGTTTTAGCCAGATTTTCCTTTTATATAAGGCATGAAGGGAACAATATTTATCATTCAAAGGAGCAATCCTGCTTCATCCCTGCTCCTGCTTTTGTCTTCTGCCTCTAGACAGGAGTGTCCCTTCCCTGTGCTAATTAATAGAGGGATGAAGGCACACCTTGGGGTTGAGCATTTTACAGAAAAGTTAATTACAGATCCTGACTTTGTAATTACCCATTGAGATGTTCACTTATGTGCCACAGGATCCCCCCAGGCCTTACCTGGCTAGAAAGAAGCAAGGGATCACTTTGAAGGCTGGAGTGAAAGCTGATCTTTAGAGAAAGTGCAAGACACAGGAAGGGCCACCGAAACCCCCCATAATGATGGCCCTGGGGGGGCAACAACAGAGAGAGAAACACTAACAGGTCACAGACATCACAGTGCACTTGCCAAAACTGAAGAGAATAGAGACTTAAGGCCATAGGAAGACAATGACCCTGCTGCCCTGACAACATGATGTTCAGCTGAGGAGGTGCAAGCCTGTCCAACAGGCTGAGACTAACTGGAAGAAGATGCAAGATGAGGGCAGAGGGAAAGCTCTCCTCAGACAAGGCAGCTGCAAGTGTCAATGTGCAAACTGCTGGATGTTCCCAGCTCAGCCCTTGGACCCAGCAAGAGGGGCTTAAGATGATCAAGACCACTTGTGTACTTCCATCTCCGACCTGCAAACGCTTACATACACGCTCTGGTATTTGCTGAGCTGGTGCCTCTCACTCCCTGTTCCATAAATCCTCCTGCCTTTCAGGCTCAAGTGATGGAAAATGCTCCCTGAGCACACAAAATGCTCACTGAAGTCAGAGGGGAACTGCAGTGAGGTAAATACGGCAGAAAGTCACTGTCTGGAGAATGCAAAGGGCTCCTCATTTACCAACCCAAACTTTGAGTAACCAGAAGGTCTGGACAGAAACACCACGCTGGCACCTGGGGTCGCATGGACTGACCTGCTTGGGTTCTACCAGCACCTTGGGAGGTCACACTGCCAGTTTCTGCAGGCTGGGACATCCTTGTGCTGTGCCTTTGTACAGCCCAGGACTCCTCTGGGGCCCTTTCTGTGGGCAATGTTGGGCACACACCTAACTCAGAACGCAGTTTAAAGCCAACACCTTCCCAGTACAGGTTTACACAGCAGCACAAACACTGCAATTCACAGCCTGGTCCTAATTCTCCTCCGAGCCCCAGGTGCTCAGAGCAGTCAGGAGCACAGCTCCCAGGGTAAAGAGGAACCATTCATTCCTCAAGGATGTGTTGCTCCATTGTAGGAGTTGTATTTCTCCCATGCATTCAAAGCTATGCCAGCCAATTCCATAAATCAACTTGTTGGGAAAATTGCTTCAAAAAATAAAAAGGCAGTTCAATGTCGTGTCAGCAACATATCCATGCAAACAGGAATTCCTCAGCTCATGTACTCCCAAGGCATTTTTACAATCCTTATTACAGAGGCGCTGCTTTGCTCCTCGAAAATTGTCTTTAAAAAACACCCAATGAGATTAAAAAAAAAGTTCCTAATTGACTGTCGCGGGGAAACAAAGCAAGAAAAGAAGAGGAAAGGGCAAGTTGTGGGCTAGCATTGGTGGGCACTTGAATGGGAGCCCTGCCCTGTTACCACCGTGGCTTGGGACAAAACCAGAGCCCAGGAGCTATTTGTCGGGGGGCACAAACACACACGAGTGGTGAGAACCTGGCCCTGCTGGGAAAACGTGTCAGGGTCCTTTCTGGGGGGCTGCACCGAGCCCTGATGGATCGCTGTGCTGGGAGGGCAGCATTGTGAGAGCAATAATGAGACATCTGGCCCCTTCTCCTTCTGAAAGAGTGTTTTGGCTCCACGGAGGCCACGGGAGCTGCTCCTGGGACAATGCACAGACTCGGGGTGTCGCTGCCACTGATGCTCAGTCTGGCTCTGTCCTGCCCCGTATCCAGCACCATCCCTCCACATCCCTCCACCTTTGCCCCCCTCTGTCTGCGCAGACACCTCCACCCTGCACAGCCTCCCTCTCCCCTGGGATCTCCCCCTGGGGTCTCCGTGCTCAGGACCCCACCCCAGGCTGACACACAGCCAAGCTGGCACAGCACAACCTCTCTGTCTTAAAATCTGCCCCTTGGGCACAGGTCCATGGAATGGCTTGGGTTGGAAGGGACCTTAAAGCTCATCCCATCCCACCCCCTGCCATGGACAGGGACACCTTCCACCAGCCCAGGGTGCTCCAACCCTTGTCCAACCTGGCCTTGGACACTTCCAGGGATGGGGCAGCCACAGCTTCTCTGCTCAACCTGTGCCAGGGCCTGCCCACCCTCAGCATAAAATATTCTTCCCAATATCCCATCTAACCCTGCCCTGTCCAGCAATTTGACAGGACCCTTGTCCTGTCACTCCATCCAGAAAAGGCCCCCCATCATCTCCCCAGGCAGACAGGGAGGGATGTGCAGCAGGATGTGAGGGTTTCACTCAGGTGCCAGTGCAAACAGGCTCCCCACCCACAGGTAAACCAGCAGCTCCTGGGAATCCATCCCCTTTCCTTCCTGTGCACAGGCAGGACCTAGGGCAGCCACACACAGGGGAAGCAGGCAGAAGTTATAAAGGCTGATCTATGCCAAAAGTAGAGAGTTTCTATAGGGAATTTCAGTTCTGAGCACATTTCATCCCCCAAATGAAAGCATAGGGATTGAATACACTAGACAACCCTTCAGCAGCCCTCTCCTGACACCCTACACCCTCCAAGTAACGAGGGGAGCTGAGATGTCTGGGAATGGACCTGGGACGTAAAGAAAATACTGGAAATAGAAGCAACGAAAGGAACAGCAAAGCAGAGGAAGCAAAAGGAAGGATGTCTGTGTGCTTCAAGTACCTCAAAACAGAGGCCCCACTTTGCAAATACTGTTTCACTGGGGGAGGGAGGGGGAAGGCTGGTTTTCATTTCGTTTTCGCTTTGAAAACACCACTTTTCTGCACATCCACTGAAGTGCAAATTTCCTCCAAAGCCATTTAAACAGAGAGCATGCCTCAAAGCCGGAGTTGTCTAAAACACATCTGTTTGAATTTAGAAAGCCGTGGTTGAGAGAGCCCCCAGCAGCCCCTCACTGAAGGAGCCACAGGCAGCATTTCCCAGCACAGCCCCCCAAAAACACCCCAGCCAGCAGTGGGGAGAGCAGGACACACCAGCCCAAGAAGAGGGTGACACACAGACTGATTCCTTCTTGGCATGGACCATGCTATCTGGGAAAGGAGATAAGGAGCGGCTGCTGCTGTTGGGGGGTGATAAATGGGGTGCCTGTGCAGCCCCTGGCACTGACCACCAGCACCTCCACAGCTGCCAGCACATCTGGAGAGCCCATCTTTCCATCCTGCTGTGAGCAGTGTGGGCAGCCACAGGCAGGATGTGGGATAATATTATGGGAAGAGGGATGTCACCCATTGCTGTGCCTCCCCAGCTCTGCCAGGACCAGGCAGAGCCCCCAGCTCAGCACCCGGCGCAGGCAGATGGTTTGTACAAACACTTCCCACGGGAGAGGTCTGGAAACCTCCCCAGATTCCCTGCTGGCACAGCAGCAGCCTCCCCCTTCCCAGCTGGCAGCTGGCACCAATAGCACTGCATGCCCTGAGCCCCTTTGCCCGCAGCTGGAAGGGGCTGGAAGGGAAGGGACACGGCCCCAGTGCCCAGGCTGGCAGCTGCAGCTGGTGCCACGGATGCCCAGGGGAAGCAGGTGGCCCTTTCCCAAGGGCTGGGTGGGAATGCTGGCACGAGGGAGCCTTTGCAGAGGGGTGACCTGCTGGCTGAGGGCCCAGGGACAATGTCTGATGGCCTGACAAAGGAGCTGTGCAGCCCCAGCAGCATTCTGGTGCACCCCATGAGCCTCCTCTGCCCACTGAGAGCTGAAAGGAGGGACAAAACACAGCCCCCTAAATCTGCTGCTGCAGAAGGTGTGCCAGGCACCAAGCTGCTCCCTGCCACTGCACAGCCCTGCCCTACGACCTGCAGCCCCTTCTTCTGAAGGCTGTCCCAGTCTGTCTGCAACAGGACAAAGACAAAACCTCTCAATTCCCACTGCCCCTCCACAGCCTGCCTTCCAGGCCCACAGCATTCCTACCCCCAGCTGTGGAGACCTCCATCCCAGGGCCATCCTGACCTGTAAACCCATGAGTCTGGGGTAAGACAGACTCCAGGCTCCAGCTCAGTGCCACAGTAGCTGCTCCTTTCCCAGAAAATTTAAGGTCCGTGGGTTTTGTGGTGCCACGGAGCCCTTTGGCATTCAGCTGGATGTATTCAATCCAGCCTGTGGAGCAAAGAGCCCGTGGTTGCTACACCCAGAATGGCTCGTGACTGTCTACTGGGAAGGTGTGCAGAGGGCAGTAATTCACCCCAGTCCACTCTGCTGCACACATTCCCACTGTTCCATGGAAGAGGTCATGTCCCCTTTTTCCTTCTCTATGCCTCTGCTCTGCCCCTCTGCTCTTTGCCAAGTGCCAGGAAGAGCCCACAAAGCCCCTTTACTTTATTTTTCTCTTTTTTTTGCCCCCACAAAGCTCCCTGCAGCTGCTGCACAGCAAATTCAACATGCTGGGCTGAGCAACCTATGATTCCCTACTCCATGCCCTTGAAACCAGATGGCAAGCCAAAGTTTCCTCTGACAAGCAAAGGAATCAGAACTGACATGATTGGGAAAAACAAGCTCAATTCCTCTTGGCAGGATATTAATTTAGAAATCTCTGGTGTTGTCACCCCAATTCACAATGAATTTGAATCCAGGCTTTCCTAGTGCCAGATGACACAGAGATTTGACAGGGAAGGTAATTGGAGGAAATGGCTTTGTAATCCAGCTATTGTGCTGGCAAGATCCAGTTCTCAAGAACAAGGTTCACTTCCTGGCATGGCTGATTCATCAGCATTCATTTGTTCCCAGTGCCTCTTGGTTTTCCTCTGCCTGGCAGGGATGGCACAGACCCTTCAGGGCAGTGTTGGAGGTGTGCTGGGCATTCCTGCAGCCGGGTGGGTGGCAGCAATGAACCCTGCAGCGTGAACCACTCCAAGGGGCACAGGAAGGGGCAGGACTGAGCAAGCCTCATGGTCCACACACCCCTTGGCAGCACAGCCACCAAGCAGGTGGGGCCAAGTGTCACCTGTGGTGGGTGCCTGTGCCATGCTGGTGGCAGGAACAAGGATGGGAATGTTCATGGGAGAGCAAATCCCACCCATTGAGCCCAAGCACTTCCATCCACTCCACATAAATAACTGGGTTGGTGGGAAAACATGAACTGCAGCAGAATTTGGAGCTATGCCTGTAATCACATCCTCAGTGACATCCCCAGTGGCACATAGCCCAGCAAAAAGAGTCCCCTCCATGGGGTTACCTGCCAGACAGGCTCTATGATCACTGGATCACAGAATCATGGGATGGTTTCGGTTGGAAGGGGCCTGAAAGACCGTCCTGTTCCATTCTCCTGCCATGGGCAGGGACACCTCCCACCAGACCAGGCTGCTGCAGGCCCTGTCCATTCTTACCCTTCTCTGAAAAACACACTCTAGACAAAGGTTGCATTAGGCAGGGGAAACCAGCACCAAAGGGCAAAGGAGTCTGCCCTGCTGCCACCAGGAAAAAGGGAAAAAGAAAGGGGGGAAACAGGGTGGAGAGGTTCCCAGATGTGTTCTGAGAGCTGAGCAGAGTTTGCCTAGAAATGTTCATGAATGATTTTATGTACACAGGTCCTGGCTCATCATATGCAGCATCTTCCCACTGCTCTAATAATAACCATTAATAACAATAACCATTTGATTGACCTGCGTGTTCCTGCCATTCCACTAATCACTTCTGTTTTCCCAGCTGCCCTCATCCAGCCTGGCCGGTGAGCTGCTCAGGAGGGATGTTGGAGCCACTCCCGAGCTGCACCTCTGAGATGTGATCATTAGGTGGCTGGGGTGATGGGAAACCCTATCCTTGCTCACTCTGTCCATCCCACCAATGCCCTGGCAGCTCTTTGGGAGCCTGTTAAAATGAGCTCTTGCCCTTCAGAAGGCTCCTCTCTATTTAAATAACTTGGAGGATGGAGTAGAGCTGCAGTCGAACACCCCTGGTATCTGAATATATCCTTGAGCTCCATGACCTGATTCCCTGAGTGCACATGAAGCCAGTGATTTTGTGGAGGAGGAGGAGGGGAAGAGCTCAGTTATTCTTATTAATCTGCTAGCAAAAAAATATTAGGATAGTAAACAGCCAGCAATCCCCCAGGAATGCCTGGGAGAGCTCTTACCTACCAACATGCAGATCCCTCATCTGGAATTCATTTATTCACATTCACTATTGGTGCTATTCAACTACAGGGCTGGTTGGGGAAGGACATATTCAAAAGAGACCTGGAGTTATTGGAGAGGCCAATCCCCACTGCCAGTGTCACCTCTGGAAATAATGAATCCTGGGGGTCTCTCAACCTCCTGGAGGAAAGAATGCACAGAAAAAGGGCATATTTGCCCCATGGGTTTTATTCTGCATCCCATTTTGCTGCAAACACCCTCAGAAAGCCTTCCTAGTGCTGAGGGTCATCTGCATCTTTTCTAATTACATCCAGTAACTTACACTGCTGGAGCAAACCCTCTTCAGATGTAATCATTTTGAGCTCTGAAGAATTCCCACAGCCCGGTGGAAAAGGCAGATCCAGTTTGTGTGTTCCCCTCAAGTGCTGTCTTACATATCTTGCAGTGACCCTTGTGTAGGTATGTGCAGTCCTTCCCTTTGCTTACCCTGAGCGTGGGTCCCACAGGGTCAGGGAAACACAAGATATGTTGCCTGAGCTCTGATTTTGGGGGTGTAAGTGGCAAATCCGGGAGGAAAGCAGATGCCTCCCGGGAGCCCCTCCATCATGCCTTTCCCCAGGCAGGCTTACACTCAGCACTGCTGGGGAAGGGACCACACAGACTCAGGTTGAAGAGGGAAAAAAAAAGCACATGAAGATCATGGAAGTCTCAGGGCAAGTAAATTACTGTTAATTGTGAGATATTTGATTGCAAGAAGCACCAGATGGCCAGCCATCTGTTTTTTATTATAAAATTAAACAAGATTAACCCAAACAGGATTTCCTCAGCATTCTTCTCTGACTGGCTCACAAATACATCTTTAACACCTATGCTACAGATACAGCACAATCAGAAGCTCTTCCTGCCTTCCCCTAATCTACTTGGACTAAATACTCTGCTGAGTAATGCCCTTGTACATAAAGATTTGCAGCAGGATTGAAAAGAAGCAGGGAATGGACTAATTAAGAGTGGAGAGAACTGGGAAATGTCAGTTCAAATAGAAGTAAGCCCAGCAGAACCCCTTTCTTTCACACTGCTACGAGCAAAGGCTGGTTAGAAGGGCACAAGCATCTGGGCAGGGGAGTTGCCAAGGGCAACAAGGGGTACCAACCTCTCCCAGTCTGGGATGGGATGGGATAGAACAGCAGAACTGGGGAGAGTGGCCAGAGCCCACACCCTATGTCTGTCTCCTCTGAAAGGTGGCAGTCAAAACCATCTCTCCCCACAGTGCCTCTGCAAGCCTCAGGAATTTTTCCCTTGCTCCAGCATCATCTGCACCCCCAAAACACCATCCCTGCCTTTGTCCCTGGAAGGGCAGCACTGTAGAAGCTCGTTTTTGCTTTGCATGGGAAGTGATAACAATGCCTTTCACAGGCTTTGGCATCCTTTACTCCAAGGCACATCGATCCTGAGACCAAGCCCTGCAGAAAACAGCTCAGAGGGATTTTGCCAAGCGGGGCTTGCAGGATCCACTCAGCCAGCAAGTTTTCCTTGCTCAGCTACCAGACCTGCCCTGGGAGTCAGTCAGCTGCTCTGCTGCCGTCCCTGGAGGCTGGGCTGCCACCAAGGTGGCCTTCCCCAGCCCACCCAGCCACCCTCTGCCCACCTCTGAGCCCCGTCCCTCTGCAAGCTTTTCTCATGCAGATCACACATGTCTGCATTTGTTCGAAGCAAATCGGTTGTGAAACGAATATAAAGGGTGTTCCAGGGGAGATTCCCCTTGCATCAGCCCCCAGAGCAAATCCCCAGGACATGATGCATCCAGAAACTATTCATGACACCCCCCTCACCCCCTCCTGTCTTATCATGTCTGGGCAGAAAACCTGTTGGGAGAGCTGAACTGCCCATCAGCAGACAGACAAGGGCCAGGGCTCCAGCTCATGTAAACATGATTATTTTTTTCATTTAGCTTTGAATATCTTCACTTGCCAGGGCTGCCCTGGACAGGAAAATGCTGTGGTCTCCTTTCTGGGGGAGCAGCCAGCCAGCTCCCTGCACCCCTGGCTGTTTTCAAGGTGGAAAAATGATTTGGTTTTCCACCACTTCATTCTCAGAAGTGACTGTTCCACTCACTCTGAGCCAGAATTTCTCCAGAAGAACTTGGTCCAAGGCAGACACCTCTGCTGGAAAACTCCAGCCCCAACAGGCAAAGGTATGTGGAGCTGGGAGGACATCCTAGCCTGTTCTCAGAGGGAGCAGGGAATCACCAGATGAGTGATGTGCCACACTACACACCTACAAAGCACAGCTTAAACAGCTGCTTCTCAATCTAAGGGAACAGATGCTCTGACAAGAGTCCTGTGCAAAATGTTTCCTCTGCCAAGTGAGCAAAGGAAACCTATTTTTTGCTGAAGAATCAGCTTTTAAAGGCAGACCCCTGTAAATGAGGTATAAAACTGAATTCAGAACATTCCCACTACTTTCTTGTCTTTCCAGCACAGCATCCTCCGGGCTGGGCTTCAGTGACAGTCACTCCTCCCCAGCCAGCTGGGGAGATGCCCCAGGAGGTGGAAGCACACACACATGGGAAAACATAAAATAAAAGTAGTTAAAAAAAATTTACAAGCTCTTTAAACATGATTTATCTATGCCAGGTACTTCTCTATCTAACTATATGCTTCCAAGTGTCTGGCACTGGAGAAAAACCCATAATTTTATTCCATGATATATAAATAACCTGTATTAGATCTGCACAGAAACAACTGGATGCTGGTGGTGAGGGAATGAAAAGTCAGTGGATCGGACTCTAAAACAAATGGACCTGGTGTTCTCTTGGGGGAGTTCCTTAACAATCTGGTTCAGTCTGCCAGATGTGGGTCAGAAGGGGGCTGTGGGCAACTCCAGGAGCCACCTGGAGAACTCCTTTCCAGGGATGGAAGCCAAGAGGAGAGACCTTCACCCCTCTGTAAGCAGCTGGGTAAGGATGGGAAGCCCCCACCAGGGCAGGGATCACCTCCCAAGGGGCTTTCAGACAGATGGGAGTAGGAATTGGGCTCTGCCAGACCAAGGCTTGCTGCCAACAGTGGGACCAGAACTCCTGCAACATCTCACAGCGTTTGATAGCGTGGGCAGCACAGCACAGGGCTTTTATCAGCTGGGAAAACCAGCACTGACACCACTGGGGGAACACAGATATGCTTTCAGCCTGAAGAGTGGCTTGCCTGTTTTCCCCCAAATCTATAGGATAATCTAACAGGAGATATTGCTTCCTACACACCTCGGAGAGGCTGTGGGAGTGCTGCAGGCAGCAGGACCACCAGAGAATAAGGCAGGGAGCTGCCCTCAAACACTTCCCAGCTACAAAATGGCTTTTACAAAGCATCACCCCTTGTCATGTTCATCAAGGGACAGAGAAACGACCCTCGAGAGGAAGGGAGCTGGCAAAGATGAGCAGAGGACTTGGTGCTGGCTCCTGGGATTTCAGGGGCTGGCTCATGTGGAGCTGTGTCTGCAGCACCAGAGACAGGACAGGGTCCTGCTCCCAGCTTCAAAGCTGGGACAAGGCTCCTGGAAGTGGTGGAAACACAGGTTTCCCAGCTCCAGGTTTGCAGGAAGAGGCCAAGAAAGACCCCAGGAGGCAGAGGAAGAGTACAGTCAAGCACAACCCCTCAGGTGAGCTTTATCTGTCCTGATGAATACAGTGCTGGTTATCGAGCAGATGTTGCTGCTCAAAACAGCCTTCCAGTCCAACAGGGGCTTCTCGGCTCTCCCAAATCCAAGCTCTCATCTTCACCCCTTGCAAATGAACAACAAGAGCTTGCAGAGAGGCTGTGCACTACCAAGAAGCTCCAACACCACCTCAGCCCACTCAAAATAAGAACTGAATATGTTTCCAGTTAACACAGCAGCTTAACTTATATCTTAGAGCAGCAAAGGGGGAAAAAACCTCCTTACCTGTGAACCACAGGTCCTGGAAACAGCCAGCAGCTTTGCTCTTCCCCCATCAGTTGTCTCCATCCTTCTCCTACGATGGGATGATGGGCTACCTCAGAATCTTGTTTGGAATTGTTCTCCTCTAAAGCACAACTTCAGCTGTCAGGGAAAGGGAAGGGTGATTAAATCAGCTAAGGAGTACTCCCTGCAGGAAGGTACTGTGTGTGTAATGCAAACCTGGCCACCTGCAGCTCGTTCAGAGTCCCCTTTTCCATCACCCTGCAAGCTGAGACACTTCAGCTCCCAAGTGAGGTGGATGTAACCCAGCACCTTGGGGAGTAGAAAGGGTCAGTCACTGAGCCCAGGAAAGGAGCAGGGATTTGTGAGACCCCAAACAATATTTCTAGTGCTGTATGTTGTCATGTTCTACACCCCCAGCTTAATAACAATATAAATACACAGTATAGCATGTAGAGAAATCATAAATAGCATAAAGACATGACAAGCCTCAAGAGAGTTCATGGACCCCTTGAAGGTCCCACAATCTGGCCTTACAAGTCAGGATTAGTCAGAGACATTCCACTGGCTCCAGCTAGGCTGATATTTCTTGCCCTGGGTATCAGCCATGGGCACAGGAGGGGACAGGATGGGGACAATGATGTATGGGATGTCCCATTATTCCCAGGAGCCATGGCTGAGCTGGAATAACCCTCACCACATGGAAGCAGATCCAAAGATGCATCACCAAAGAGAAGGACCTGCTAAATCAGCACCAAATCCTGACTCATCACCCCAAGCATTTGCTTCCTTTCACAGCATATGTGACAACAAATCATCTCTGGGGTGATACCACCTCCAAAGGCATCTCTGCCTGTGGAGACTCTCCTTCCCACAGACACCTCCCAGGTCCAACACACCATGGGCTGCTCTCACAGAGCAGAGGGGAGCCAAGCAACCCCGGGCAAGGAGATCCAGGCTGAGAGGTGTCTGGGACTCTGTCACCGCCACGAGGTGACGAGGTTGTCACCAAGTTCTACAGCAAACTGCAGGGAGAAGGCTACGTGTACAGGAGCACTTACCCACCATGCAAGGAAATCCCATTTAATTCCACCAAACTGCCTGGACCAGACTTTCCAGACACATAAATGAGGGTAACACGCCGATGCCAACAGACACTGGAAATTTTACACCTGGAGACATTCTTAACCCTTATACAAACAGCACCTGGGCTTGAATGCAGCTTGAAAAATGGATTTCCAGCTTTACAAGAGCAAATGTACCTAAATAAAGCATGAGACTACAGCATTTCAGAATCACTGTGGAGCTGAACCTGTCTCGGGGTCTGGTTTTTGTTATTTTATTAATCATTTTCACGAACCTTCACACTTGAATTCCAGCCTGACTGGAAGCAGCAAACACTGGAAACCTCGGAAAGCTTTTCAAAGTGTGGAAACCCCCTGGCCTGGAGAAGGTTTGATGCACTTCAGGTTTGCATCCAGACATTCAGGGGCTGAGCCAAGCAGTCACCCCTCTCAGACACTCAGGATGTTTACCTGTCTGAGAGTTTTCAACCTGAAATCCAGGCTTTCACCCTAAAGGATCTTTTGCAGAAGCAGGACCAAGAGCTCACCAGTTGTAAAGGAGTGATGGGGCTGGGATGGTGCCAGAGAACAGCTTGTGACAGCAAACTATCAGAGCTGCTGATGCTTTTCTCACCAAACACCCACTTTTCATCCTTTCCAGGGATCTCCTAGGCTCCACCACCCTCATCCCACAATTAGACTGAGCAAAGAACGCCTGGCACTTGCTCTGCAGACAGACACAACTCAGGGGAGGTGCAGAGAGCCCCCAGTGATGCCAAACTCAATCTTGGGTGGGTGGAGCTGCCTCTGAGCCAGGAGAGTCGGAGCGTGCACAGGGAAGAGCCTCCTTCCTCCCTCCCTTTGCTAGTTCATTCTCCAGGCATACAATGAGGGCTATTCTCTGCTGGAAGGAGGAATCCAAAACACTCCAGCCTTCCATTGATGGGCTGCTGAGGGAAGGTACAGATGCCCTTCCACCAGCTAGCTTCCCATGGGAGCAGCTGTGAGGAACTGGTGGGGCAGAATGTGGAGGAAGTGGCACCAGTGGCTCCCAGAGCTGGTGTTTCTGACTGACTGCCCCTTCACTGCTCCAAACCCAGCCAGGTGGGGTGAGAAAGGAGAAGAAAAGCCCTCTCCCCATCACCATCTGCTTTTTAAAGCCACCACCCACCACAGCAATGGCACAGCCTTGGAATGGGACCAGACCCTGGAATGAGCTGGCTGGGTTAGAGACAAGAGCTCTAACCTAGTCAAGGGCTCAGCATCTCCCACACAGCACAGGATTCCTGTATCCTTCATCCCACTTTGGTTTTAGAGCGAGGCCACGAGGAAGAGAGCCAGGAGGGAGTGGGGCTCACGAGCTGCTCTGTGAAGTCACATCCTGCATTCAGGTGGGGTGGCCTCAGGTGTTTCACCAGCCCTTGGTGAAAGGAGGCAAAAATGATGGAAATGCTCTCCAGAGGAAGTTCATGTGGCTGTCATGGGGAATCCTGAGCTGAACAGACATTATCCAGGATGGCAAGGGGACAAGAAGGTTGTAATTGGATGCCTGGAAGAAGGGAGCCTTTCCTTCCCTCTCACAATTTCTGGTCACTCTCTGGTGACCAAGGGCAAGACACAGGGAATGCCATGGAGTTGTGCCAGGGCAGGGTTAGGTTGGATCTCTGGAAAAGGTCCTTCCCCAGAGGGTGGTGGGCACTGATCAGACTCTCCAGGGCAGTGGGCACGGCCCCAAGGCTGCCAGAGCTCCAGGAGGGTTTGGACAATGGGACAGGGCCAGGGTGGGATTGTTGGGGTGTCTGTGCAGGGCCAGGAGTGGGACTGGATGGTCCTTGTGGGTCCCTTCCAGCTGAGGAGATTCCATGATTCACGACATGAGAATGCATGGTAAGAACAGCCCACAGACCTAAGCCAAAGCAGCCTGTTTGAGGACACCCCAGAGGACGCTTTAGTCCAGTCTGGGACCCCCCATCAACCCATGGTAAAGTGCCAGGACTAGCAGGGCTCTCCCACCTCAAAGCCCACCTCATCCACCTTGGGCAGGGCTGGGGGGTGAGGCACAGCCCAGCTCTGTGGTTTCACTCTCCTGGCACTCCCACAACCTGACAAGGACACCCCAAGTGTCGTGTGCCCATCACATGAAACCCCACGAACATGGAGCCGACGGGAACAGATCCTGGTGGGCTGGTGGTGCTGGGAGCTGGAACCCCAAGCTCCTGGAGACCCACCCTGATGCACAGCGGCCGTGACTTGGGCTCTTTGTGCATCCCCAGGCCACGCTGCAGAAGACACAAATGTGCCTGTAGGTGGCCCAGAAACACTGGCTTATTAAAAAGAAAAAGGGAGGGGAAAAAGAAAACCCAGAATGAATGCAGCGTCTGTCACCCTTCTGCAGAATTGTTATTTTTTTGTGTGTAGTTGGTGCTTGTTTTCCAAAGATTTACATTTTTATGTGTGTGTCATTTGCTTTTCATGCATTTGGAGACCTCGGAGCTTAGAAATTCAAAACACTTGTCAGTCACGTCAATCCCTTTGGACAAAACAGTGCTGCCACTTGGATGGGTAAAAAAGGCACAACAAAACAACAAACAAAACGCACTTTTCTCTCAAGCTGTGCCTCGGTCACCCCGCTCAATGCGGGCAAGACAATGTTCAGAGAAAGCAAAAAGAAAGATCTGAGTTTTCATACTCATCGGTGGAACTAAATTGATTAAGGTCATTTCCTAGGTAGGTTTGAAATCTTCTGCAACAATTTTTTTCTTGAAAAGGAAAAGAAAAGTGTCCCCCCCCAAAAAAAGGGAAAAGTCACTACTGCAAAAACATTAAATCTGCTTGGGTAACTCAGAATATATGTTGGCAAGGCAACATATCTCAGCTTGAACAGTAAACCTGCTATGTCAGAGGCTCTGCCACATATGAAAGAGACTTGGGTTTCAATATATCATGCTGAATTTACTTCTTTTCAGCCTTTCATGGCAAAGTATTTGATGTCTCTCCTTTCACTCTTGCAATCGATAGGGTGACCTTATGTAAAAGTTTCCTGACCTTTGCTGTTGTCGGTATTGTTCTGTTAAAATGTAATTTAACTCTTTTTCTTTAGTCTGGAAATAGCACTGTACAGGCAGCAAACATGAGAGGGGGCTGGGACTTTTCCCCCCTTAACCTAAAGGCAAGAGGCAACATCCATCATCAGAGTTGGCTTCAAACCAGCTGATGTCAAGAAGCATCATCTGCTAAGGGTCTGGTTGGTTTCCCAGTGTTTTCTTGTAATGACAATGACCTGCCTGGTAAGGTAAATAACCCAAAAAAGCCTTACTCTGGTACTCACTCCACTGCCATGGTGCTCAAGACTTTAGGAGTGAGTGGCCTCCCTGAATTCGCATCACTGGGGTGTTGGTATCTCTTTGGCCCTATGAAGTGGTGGCATTTCCAGGACAGGGAGCACTAGCAAAAGCCTTGCATGTATTCCACACAACCCCAGAAAAACAAATAGATCAAGTCTTACATGAAAAGAAGCAAAGAGTCTTCAAGCAGCCACTACCACAGTGGAAGGAAGCCGACTTTTCTCGTGACAGTGGGTGTCAGAAAGCCAGCCACATGTTTTAGAGTTACAGCCGGATTATCCACCCCAGGATCTTTGTGAGCCTGCTTTGAATCACATTAGAACCCTGTAATGCAAGTCCTTCAGTGAAAGCAAACTCACACTGTCATTATCTGCTGTGCTGCTGTTATTACATCCCCCATTTGGGCTGTACAGGGGTATTACACCGCATTAGGGATGCAGATGTGCACGTCGCCACTCACACCCAGACATTTGCACAGGATTATGGCTAGAACTCCTGATCCTACTTCTAAAAAGCCCTATAAATCCCGGATAGCTCCTTTTAAATCAGCAGCATTATCCCACTGTAAATCCGGGGTGTAAGTCGGAGCAGACTCTGGCTCAGATGCCCTTCAGCCACACACCACAGCAGAGCAGGGAGGCTGAAGCAAACCCTGGGCCTCACCCCCATCAGTGCCCCCAAATCCCATTCCCATCACACCATCCCCTGCCCAGCCCCACACCCCATCACTTCGAAAGTACCAGCTCCACTCTCCTCATCCAGAAACCCTGTGAGTCAGAAGAAAGAGCCGGCTTTGGCAGCGCCGCCGCCCCCGCGTGTTTAAATATTGCTCACAGCTGAGTTATTTCGTGCTTCTCAGGAACTTTAACGGGCTTTTATGCTCAGTGAACTCATGAAAAGCGAGTACCCAAAGTCAGCAGCACTGAAACGATGAATTAGCACGAGGAGAGAGGGGCCAGTTGGGCGTTTCTTACAGTACATTATCTAGATGGTTGCCAGAGGAGCTGATTTAAAGTCACTGTGCTACACCTGAGTGTCGTTTATGGCTCATAAAAGGAAATCTGTGTTTAAGTAACAATAAAGCAGGACTGCACTTTCTATGTAAAAGTAGAAATAAACTCTTTCTCGTGGAGCAGATATATTTTTATTTGCTCAGTGCCTGCCTCAGGCACGTGGAGATGCTTTCAGCCAGAAAGCCCAACAGTTAAGCAGGGGGACTTACTCCAGAATGGATTATGTTTGATCTTTACTCATTTTCCACCCAAGCCTTAACACATTGAATCTGGGCTCCTGCAAAGGCAAGACCTGAGCCCCCACATAGACCTGCAGCTGTCAGAGGAAGAGGGAGATCCCCAGGCAGACACAAAGCCACGGCAGGAAAAGCAGGGATGCTTCTGAACACACAGAATCCCAGGATCATTTAGGTTGGGAAAGTCCTCCAAGATGATCAAGTCCAACCTGTGACTCGTCCCCACCTTGTCCCCCAGCCCAGGGCACTGAGTGCCACATCCAGTCATTCCTTGGGCACCTCCAGGGATGGGCACTCCAAACCTCCCTGGGCAGCCCCTTCCAGTGCCTGACCACCTTTTCTGTGAAGAAATTCTTCCCGAACACCCCAGGTTCCAGGGTCAGAATGTGTGGCCACCCATGGCTCAAAGTCACAATCACATCTACCTGAAGCCACCCATTTTTACTCACTTGTTATCTGCTGATAAATCCCCTCATATCAGACTCCAATGGGTCCACATCCACCTTTTTTTTGTCTCAGTGCAAACACCAGCTGGGCCATTGTGTCACACAAAGGCACAAGGAAAGTTTCCTAGAACACAGACATGGTTTTTCCTCTTACACCTCTGCTACAGTTTGATTTTGGGGAATTTTTTGCATGAAAACAAAGCAGTAATGAGAAATACACAACAATGACAAACTCCATCCTTCTGTGCCCCTGCACTATTCCACCCTCCACTCATTTCCCCTCCTGTGCCCACCACCACCACCCTTCTCACAGGGTCACGGCCACCCACCAGTGCTGATCCCTGGAGAGGTCCTTGCTGCTCCTCCTCTTGCTGGAGGAGTGAGGGAGTGCTGCCTCCCAGCCCCACTTGTCCTTCCAAGGACCAAGGAGACCAGGTTGATGCTCAGCCCCAGGTCTGGCCATCCGAGGAGCAGGAAAGGACATGTGTGTGCACGATACAGCTGTTGGCCAAGGTCCTGACCTTTACCTGCTCTCTGTCTGACCCTGCTTTTTGGAAAAGGGTCTGTCCCACCACGATCCACCTCACCAAGAGGCCTGGAGACTTTATCAGTCTGGTCTCTGCAGCAGGTCTGCGGGATCTCCCTGACACTCAGCACCACCCAGGCTGACACTTGTGCTGTGAATGCCAAACTGCAGAAAGAAAAACCACCTCGGTGAGTTTCTGCCAACCCAAACCAGCTACAGCAGTACATGAAAACAACACACAGCCTGAGAGGGAACCCGAGCTGAAACAGTTCTGCTGCTCCAAATTGAGGTGCCAGAGCCGTACCCAGCACCTCTAGGGAGGACACAGAGGGGTGCTGAGGCATGGGAAGTGATGCCCAGCTAGAGCAGGAAATTAATTTCTCAGCATTAACCAGTTTTATCTGTCAGCATGAGGGAGCACTTGCAGTTCCAGCAGTGCCTTTGAAAGGCTCACGGGAAGCTTAAATTATCCATCATTTGTAAGAAGCATCATCACAAAAAGCTGCATTTGCATTCCATCATCACAGCTGTGCCAGCAGCCCCTCTCTCTGCCACCAGAAATCCTCTCTTTTGGGATTTTTCCCCTTTTGGGGACAGACCAGTGCTTTTTCAGCAACACCAGTACAAGGAGGGGATGGCAGAGCTGCAGGGCTGGTAAACATCCATTTTTACAGGCTGACCTTTGAGAAGGCAGTAATGGAACAGGGAGAAAGAAACAAAACCACGGATTGCAGAGGGATGAGGGCATGCTTGGATTTAAGGGGAATTTAAGCGTAGCCCTCACAGTGAGCACTGTGCTGGAGCTGTGAAACTGGCAAGCCAGAGACGGCTGGGAGGCGTCACTGGTCTGACATTAAATACCTTGTCCTGACACGGAGACAACCACAACTCAAGTGCTTTCCTGGCATAAAGCTCTCCTTCACGGGTCCCACAGCTGCTCGATCCTGCCCCAGCAGACCCTAGAGAGAGGAGAGGAGATGAAAAGGGATTTAGTGCTGTCAGGACCACTAACCCCCCAATTCCATCACAAGCAAAACCCATGGAGGACTCAACCTGGATTAGTCCAAATTCCCGCTCCATCTGCACAATTCCACGTGCTTATTTGTAAGCTACAAAAGCACAGCCTTTCATCACTATCACTCCCAGCAGCTTTCACCTTATAAATCCATCAGTTTACCTTGCCCAGCAGGCACAGACCTGCTGCTCCCACCCCCTCCATGCTCCCCACGAACCAGGGCTGCCTCACACTCCTCCACCACTGGTTTGTGCCCCCTACCAACAAACACCAGGAAAACACCGACTGACCTGCCTGCTCCTGCACTGAAGGACAGAGGGTGGCCTTGGGATTTCTTTTTTTGGGCATTTTTTTTCCCCTCTGAGGAGGAGCACAGCAAGTCAAACCACGGGCAGGCAGAGATTTTTTATTTATTTTTTTTCCTCTTTTTGCAGATCTTTATTTTACAAAAATAACTTACAAATAGAGACAACTCTCAGCAGTAAGATCATTCATTCTGTGCAGGAGGACACAGCTTGATGAAGGAGGGGCACAGGAGTTAACAACTCTGACGATACTGTTAATTTTAACATGATGGCAGCTATATTACACTACATACATTTCATGCTCCAGACGTGTGGGTATGACACCACATAAAGCTACGGTCCATGAAGTGTGTCAGCCAGGGAGGATGCACCTAAGAGACCATTTCCACTGTAGTTATCAGCATCCTCTTGAAACCAGACGGCAATCTAACACTCAGACTACAGCACTCTGGATACACTCATCAGCAATATACTTCAAATACATGATAAAAATATATTTAACTTTCAAATACATATTGTATAAGGTACACCAAGAGCCATAAAATAAAGTCTCGAGCTTTTAAATACAACACACTATATATATAAACATATACAAGGAGACAAGAGGGAATCTACACGTGGAAGGAAAAGCTTATCCTGGAAATGTGTGTTATCTGTGGTACACAATGCTAGAAAGTAATTTCTAGCTAGGTCTGCTAGAAAGTAATTTCCATTTGCATAGCATTGTTGAGAAGTCCAGACCGGGCTAGGAGGGGAAAAAGGTTTTAATTTTGGTACCACTTCCACTTTGCAGCTGGTTCTACTCTTAAATTACACTTTGCTCTCTCTTTTGTAGGCTGGAATTCATGCCCCGTTCAAAACAAGCACATTGAAAGGGAGGGGTTAAAAAACCAAACAGCAAACCACAAGACACAAGAAAACACCAGGTCAGAGAGTCAGGGAGGTGCCTTTACAGGGCTGCAGTCATTTGGCATTTTGCTCCAGAGCGGAGTATTCTGCCTCTGACACCCTGGAAGCGTCGATGAGTTTAGTGAGGCCGGTTTTGGCCGAGTACTTGAAAATAAAGGCTTTCATGAGCTCGTATCGGTAGTTGCGGTTGATGAAGCTGTACAGGATGGGGTTGACGCAGCAATGCACTAGAGAGAAACACTGAGTGATGTGCAGAGTGGCGTACAGGAAGTTCTCCATGTGACAGCTGAAGGGGATGAAGTGCAGGCTGTAGAAGATGTCAAGCAGGACGGCCACGTGGTAGGGCAGCCAGCAGACGAGAAACACCACGACATAGGAGAAGATGATCTTCCCGTTGCTCTTCCGCTCCTGGTCACTGGAGGCGGAGATGGTCTTGGCAAGGAGGAAATAGAAGACGGCAATGATGGGAAAGGGGATAAGGAAGCCCAGCACAACGGAGATGAGCTCCATGCCAATCAGCCACTCCTTGAAGCTCTCCTCCGGATAGA
Source organism: Xenops minutus (assembly GCA_035221455.1). Classification (NCBI taxonomy): domain Eukaryota; kingdom Metazoa; phylum Chordata; class Aves; order Passeriformes; family Furnariidae; genus Xenops; species Xenops minutus. Next base: position 4,300,069 of record JAWWEE010000002.1, read on the forward strand.
CGGGGCGGCAGTAGGTTTCGTTGCTGGAGGAGACTGTCTTGAGGTAATAGGTGTCTGGGAGAGAAGCACAGAAGGCCAGGAGCCACACCAGGATGCAGATGCAGCGACGGATGATCTTCTTCTTGCGGTTGCTGGAGTTAGTGAAATAGGCCACGGAGAGGTAGCGGTCCACACTCATGCAAGCCAGGAAGAAGATGCTGCTATACAAGTTGATGGAAAATATAAGGTGAGTTATCTTGCACGTGATTTCTCCCATGTGCCACTGGTTGTGCTGGATGAGGGAGACGACCCACACGGGAAGGGTGATGACGACACACAGGTCGGCGATGGCCAAGTTGAAGATGTAGAGGTGGGTTTCATAGCCAGTCATTTTGGCTTGGAGGTTGACCCACACCACAACAGAGTTGGCCACCAGCCCTATGACAAAGATGAAGATGTAGAAGAAGGACAGGGTGTAGAGCAGGGCACTTTTGTTGAGTGTGCCAGGGCACGTTGTCGCATCCACTGTGATGCAGTCGCCATTGTTGCACGTCCAGTTGATCTCCGTCAGGTTGGCTGTTTCCAGGAAATCCAGGATGGACGTCAGATCAAGTGCACTCATGTTCGCTTAGTTTGGAGTTCCAGTGACCTACAGGCCAAACAGGGTTGAAAGAAACGACATAAATTAACAGATATTTCTGCTGCCATTTGGTACCACAAAGCACGCGCAGGACGTAACATTTTGGTAACATCCTGCTCCTGTCAGGCACCTTCCATTAAAGAGCTCCGGGGAGTAAAACAACCACGACACTTCACAAAACACATCTGGGCTGACAAAAGACAAACAGCACTAGTTTTTTGTCTTTTTTTGTCTCTCCTTTTTTCTTTTTCTTGCAGCTCACATCTGACATCATCAGGTTGGCTATCGTCCCTGGGTGTGAAATCCGCAATGCACACCGTGGCCAAATAAACGTCAGGCGACTAAATCTGTCTTCTAGCAGCATAAATGATGATACTATCGCTTTCAGCAGGGGGATCTTTAAGCCATTTTATCTGCACTCCCTCAAGCGTAGTAGAATTGATCGGGCTGATACATGGTGCCGTAAAACATTTACCACAGGCTCTGGGCAGCATCTTGTCAAGGCCAGCTCCAGCTGCATTCAGCCGAAATGGGGAACTAAGGGGCTTTGTACCCCTATCCAATTCTAAATCTAAATTCTGCTCCATCCTCCCTCCTTCTCTTGAGTTCTGTTTTACAAAGTATCCCCTGCATTTAATGATTATTACATAGCTTTGAGAAAAGAAAGAAGCCTGAGCTTGACTGCTGAGTAGGTCTGCTGGGCTTAAGTTTTCTTTTTAGAAGAGTGCTTTGATTTAAAAACACTCCCCCATCACAGCTGGCTCCACAACTGCCTCCTTCCCACCCTTTTGCTGTTCTACATCTACTTTTCTTGGCTCTTCGGTGCTTTCTTCTACCTTCAGGCAGTGGAAAGCCAGAGGCTCCTTGTTAACCTCCTCACCAGCAGAAGGAAGGAGGCTTAGGCAAAATCTAAAGCAGGGCTGCTAATTGCTGTTGTGCTTTTGGGGTAGCTTAAAAATGCTGTCCCTGCCACTGGGACCCTCCCACCTCCCAGGGCCCACAGTGCCACCCCCGGCAACAGCCAGCTGCCTTGGCTTGGGACCACCACACTCCAGCCAAGCAAGTCTGAGAGTGCCATGCCTGCAGGCTGCAGCTTGGGACATGCCAAAATAAAGATGGAGAGATGGGTTTACAAGGAGTGGACCCCACCTTGTTCCCTTGGGGCTTCACTTGAGGTGGAGCATCAGGCCAGCCAGGCCAGGCACCCCCAGTCTCCACCACGGACACTTCCAGCATCCTGAACAATGGTCACCTTGCTCGTCCCCATGCCCATGGCCCCAGCAAGGAGAGGTACCCACTGATGCTGCCCCAGCACAACCGAGGGGCCAGAGAGCACCAGGGACCTCCGAACATCCCTGATCCCACCACAGCACCTCCTGGTGGGGCTTACGGGAGCACAGAGGGGAGAGCTCGGACAGGCTCCCTCCTCTTGTCCCCTCTCCCCGAAAAGGGATGTTGGTTGACACAGCACCTCTCACCCCTCCATCTGCATAATTGGCTCTTCCCAAACCTCCCGCCTTCCCCTCCTGCCAGGAATACAGGCTACGGAAGAGAAGGGAGATAAGGGGGGAGATTACTCGGGAGGACTCCAGGCACTATTGTCCCAGCAGAGGGGAAACTGGTGGCACTAACAATGAGGGGGGCCGTGCACACATTCAGGGGAGATCAGATCTCTCAGCAAACAGGCCCAAATTGGCCCCGCGAGGAGATCCAGCCTGTGGCTTTCATCCTGCTGGCCTGATGAAAGACAGAGCTGAGATTCAAACCAAATTAAGCACAGATTTTGCTAAAACACTGGCTAAAGAGGGAGCCGAGACAGTGGCAGCTCATTGTCCTGGGACAGGTGATCCTCGACCTCCAGCTCTGGAAAGCAGAGAGATTTAACCCACATCTCTGCAGGGCAGAAGGACTGATCCTGCCCATGAGGAGACACAGGCCCTCCTCAAGCTGCCTGTACCCCCCAGCTGGTGCAGGCAGCTGGGACATGCACTGCCTAGGCAGAGTTCCCCTGGATGCCTGCTTCATCCCAGGGCTGCCAGGGGGAAAAGAGGGATGGGTCCCCTGCCAAATCTCCCATACCACTATTGCTGCATCCCCAGCTCAAACCCCTCCCAAGCCTCTCACACGCAGGGAGAAGTGGCACCATCCCCAAGTCTCTGCATCTCAAAACCCCTGCAAAAACTACAGGAAACTCCCTAAAAGCCACAAAACTCCAAATCCCATGGCACAGACCACTGGCTCCTGCCGGTATTTGGAGCAGCAAGGCAAGCAGAGCAGGAGAAACACCCAGCTACCCCTGTAAGACCCCACAGAAGTAACAGAGGTGAACCTGAGCTGCTTCTGGGAAGGCACATGGTCCAAGAGGGGGAGCAGGCTCATTCCACACCTCAGAACCACAGCCCAAACCAACCTCCAGCCCACAGGGGTGACCACCCACTGCCAAGCCTCCAGCACATCCCTCATGGAGAAGAAACTCAGACTTGGCTGTGGGGTGTCAGATTGTGACAGGGAGGCAGCAACAGGGTGCCAGAAAGCCCCAGAAGCTGGGGCTGACACCGGTGTTGGGGACACACAGAGTCCACCAGTGAAGCAGAGGGAGCATCACCAGCCCAGCTGCCGGCTCAGAGCCACGCTGGGGGATCTCACGGAGCACAAACGCTGCTCAGCCCGAACCCCAGCCTGCCTCCTGTCCCAGAGCAGGGCTGCTGCTCACACGTGCATCCATCCATCTGTCCGGGGCCGGCCCAGCGCGGCCATAAAAACCCGACACCCGCAGGCTGCCGGCCCCGCGGGGAGGATGGCTCTGCTCCGAGATTACAGCCCTACCGGCGGGGCTGTAGGCTGGGATTAGCTGCTGTAACCCGAGCGCTGACTCCCACCCAGATTAGCCGGGAGGTGTGGGGGGGAACCCACTAGACAAACTCCATAAAGCCACTCTGTGCTCCTAAGAAAAAAATCCCTTCAGCGCTCTCTGCAGACAGCACAGCATCCGAAAAGCTGGTGAAGGCAGCTGGGGCTGCGTTTTGTGCCCATGGCACTGCAAAAGCTCCTACAGGCCATCACCCCTTCGCCCAGCAGGCACGTGTGCTGTGTCCAGTGGCCGGAGCTGACGGGAGACGTGACACGCAGGAAAGGAGGTGCACACGAAATCCAGACGCCCAGAGCTGTCCCTGGAGCTGCAGCCTGCAGGACTGTACCCTCCCCATCCCACCTCCCGCCCAGGACTTGCTGCAGGCTGTGAAAAAGTGACCGGGCACGAGAATCCCTGCCCAGGAGAGCGCCAGCCCAGCACTGCGTGGCAGTGTCCAAGCCCTCAGCGGGTTAGGGAACTTCTCGGCAGCGCCTCTTCCAGCCAGAGCATCCCGCAGCCGCCTCTGCCCGCACTCAGACCTGCCTCCCAGCTGCTCAGGGGTCTGGGAAAACTGGGCTTTGCCCTTCCCAAGTGGAGCAGGAACAGTCGGGATGGCGGGGCGGGTTGTCACCCGCACACCTCCACCATTCCCATGTCCAAGGACCAGCCGGGCTCTCCAGCACGGCCCCTTCCAGGCTGTTCGGCCTCCACGGGAGAACACCCGCTGCCCTCCAGGGGCTTTGCAAGGCTGAGCCCAGCGCAGTGAAACTCTCCTGCAGTTCTCAGCAGAGCACGCACACACACTCGCACACCAAGCAGCGCCCCACGGAGCTGCGGGGCACACCTGTGCACGCAGGAGCACCCAGGAGGGAGCGCTGCTCCTGCCGGGCCCCACGGGAAAACCTCGAGGGGGAGAGGAAGAGGAGTCTCCCCCCGTGGGGACCGGACACAGAGCCAGGGGGACGGAACAGAGCCGTGGGAATAGGACATACCCGAGGGGACGGGACAGAGCCGTGGGAATGGGACATACCCGAGGGGACGGGACATACCCGGGGAGGCGGCGGGGGCTCGGACCGGCCCGGGACACCCATGGGGAGACCCCTCCACCTCCCGTAAGGGGTAAGACCCCCCTCTTACCTCCGGTGCCGGGGCGGCAGCGCTGCCGGAGCGACTGAGCGCGGCCCCCGAGCCGGCCCTTTATGTGAGCGCCGAGGGTCCCGCCTCCCAGGGGCGGCTCCGCACGGCACGGCACGGCACGGCACGGCACGGCACGGCACGGCACGGCACAGCCCCGGCTGGGGACAGCCCGGCCCCGGGACAGCCCAGTCCCGCTTTGGTATAGCCTAGCCCCGGCACGATACAGCCCAGCGCTGGTACAGCCCAGTCCCGGCTCGGTCCAGCCCAGCCCCGGCTCGGTATAGCCCAGTCCTAGATCGGTACAGCCCAGTCCCAGATCGGTACAGCCCAGCCCTGGCACAGCCCAGACCCGACACGGTCCCGGGGCTGAGCGTGTGGGGTCGGGACGCTGCGGGAGCTCCGGAACGGGAGCGAGGGATGCGGGCAGAGGGGATCGAGAGAGGGTGAGCGGGACTGGGGGGGAGAGGGGGAAAGTGAGAGAGAGAGAGGAAAAAAAGAGGAAACAGAGGGGAAAAGAGGAAAAAAAGTGGAAACAAAGAGGAAAAGGAGTGGGAAAACACAGAAGAAAAAAGGCGGGGAAGGGGAAAAGGTGATGGGATAGAGGACAGCAGAAAACAGGAGAAAAGAAGGGGAGAAAAGAGGAAAAAAATAGGGGGGACCAGAAGAAAAAAAGGAAAACAGGGAAGATGAATGAAGAGAGAGAAGGGAAGAAAAGAAGGGGAGGAAAAGAAAATAGAGGGGGGAAAAAGGAGAAAAAAACCTGAGGAAAAGAGCAAGATGGAGTGGGGAGAAAATATGTGAGATGAAAAAAATAAAAAAGGAAAGCAGGTTTCTAGCTGTTTTCTGGTTCGATTTGTTTTCCCCTTGCCACTCTAAATATTGAGCAGAGCAGGCAAGGGGAGGCAGCAGATCCTCACCTCTGCTCCCTCCCCAAGGGCAGGACAAGCTGACGCCAAGGGAACCTAAAGCCAAGGAAAAGTGACGAGAAGCCAGCGAGTCAGTGACTAACACTGAAAATCCCTTCCTTCACGCTGCTCCTGAGCGCAGGGCAGGCACGGGGGTAACACAGCCCCTGGGGGGACAGGGGGCAGTCTGTCTGTCTGTCCCTCATCCCAGGGAAGATGCTGGCATTAGAGGACATTCTACCTGCCGATGCCTGGATCTGCACATCCCACCAGGCTGCTCCCAAAGCACCAGATGACCTGGAGCAGGGGCTGAGCCGCTCCCTGCCCAAGCCCTGCCGCTGGAGCTCACACCCTGCACGGCTTCCAGAGTCCAAATCTCCCCGGCACTGCTGAGACACGGCCCAGCCAGGAGATACTGATTAATTAACACACTTCAGCCACTGCTTGTTGAAAGAGATAGGGCTAAATTGTAGCCCTTGCAACCCGGGGGCTTCAACAACCCCAGAAAAGATGTATTTTGTTTCCCAAAAATGCTTCATCCCATTTCCACAGGCAACTAAAAGGACAAGGGGGAACGGCTTCCCACTGAAAGAGAGTAGGTTTAGGTTAAATATTAGAAAATAGTTCTTCCCTGTGAGGGTGGGGGGCCCTGGCACTGGGTGCCCAGAGAAGCTGTGGCTGCCCGTGGATCCCTGAAAGTGTCCAAGGCCAGGTTGGATGGGGCTTGGAGCACCCTGGGCTGGTGGAAGATGTCCCTGCCCATGGCAGGGGGTAGAAAGAGATGATCTTTGAGGTCCTTTCCAGCCCAAACCATTCTATGATTATATGATTAGACCTGCTGACAAATGCACGCTTAAAGAGAGAATGTTTTCCCATAAAAATGTCCAGCACAATCTCTCAAGCTTAAATCAAGTCAAGGATGCAGCAAAACAAGATGTTTTACTCCGTGGTGAAAGAAACCCATGTACAAAGAGTGAGGGTGCAGGTTAAAAGGACTCCCAGCTGCCAGCAGAGCAGTCTTAATTTTTTTTGGGAAAAAAAAGACATTGGTATTTTAACTGTGTTCCATTTCCCAGCTCACAATTCCTTAACTCTGCCCCCATCAAGGAGTGGAGTCAAATACATCAAAATTACACTTGCAGAGGTGAAATCACAATCAGCTTCAGCTTTTCAGCCAGCAAAGAGAAGATTGAGCTGTAGATATTGCACCTCCTGCAGCTCCAAGTGTGCATGGAAGCTTGCCTGGTGCTCACCCCAGCTCGGTCCCATGCATCCCCAGAGACCTCTGACAGCTCCCAGCTGCACCACACTGGGGTGTCCTGGGGAGCACATGGCACAGAAACGTGCTGGGGAAAGGGCTGACCTGGTGGGCCTTTGGTGAAGCCTCTGTCCAAAGTGCCACCCTGCAGCACGGCCACAGAAGCCACCAGGACATCCCATCCTCCAACTCACACACTGCTGGGAGTTTGGGTGCCAGGGAAGGAGGAGAACAGAGGGAGAAGACTCTCACCATCCCACACAAGGAGAGAGTGTGATGTAAGGTACCCTCATCTCCCTTCCTGACCCCCACTCCCCCTGGATGGGGTCCTCCAACCTTCACAGCTGCCAGTGAGCAAAGCGTTTCGGCATCCGCTTGAATTCCGAGTGCTCGCCCAAGTCCATGGATTTGGTGGGATTGAAGCATGATGAGTTCAGACAACGACAGGATTAGGTTTAAAAATAAGCATGTACTTGGCTAAATCGGGCTCTGAAAATCCCAGGGAAAAAAAATAAATAAAGGCACTCCAGCAGAACTCCGGTCACACAGCCAAAAAGCAAGTGGAGTGATTTTTTCTTAGTTGGTGTGCCAGAAAATAACATCGAGTAGCCCAGTGTCTTCCACAGCTCTCCAAAAATACCATCCAGCACCTGTAACCACAAAGCTGCTGGGTGTCCAGGAGCCACAGACAGCCTCCCCTCAGCTGCATTTTCCCAAGGGCAGAGCCCTCACTGCCCTCTCTGAGTTCCTCCCTCGGCAATATTTTTATAGGGAGCATGTTTCCCACCCAGGGCCGCCAGGGCCCCTTCCCTTTCCATTAGCACAGGTAGATTTTGCATGAAAAACCTGCATGACACAAACCCACCTTCCTAGAAAACAGCAAGCAGAGCTGGGCACCACAGGTAAGACCAGCAGAGGGTCAAGATGCTGCCTGCTTGCCATGATTAATTGGGATCTGCTGCCAGTCCAAGCAGGTGCTCCCAAAGATGTAATCGTAGCTAATGTTGTAGCAAACAGCTCCCTGGAGATGCAGCTGTCCAGGTGATCCATCACTCACTGGAATGAGCCAAGCTGGGAGAGTTGGGGCTGTTCAGCTGGAGAAGAGAAGGGTCCAGGGAGGATCTTGAGAGCCCCTTGCAGTGCCTAAAGGGGCTCCAGGAGAGCTGGAGAGGGACTGGGGACAAGGGATGGAGGGACAGGACAGAATGGCTTCCCACTGCCAGAGGAAAGGGTTTAGACTGGAAATTGGGAAGGAATTCTCCCCTGTGAGGGTGGGCAGGCCCTGGGACAGGTTGCCCAGAGAAGCTGTGGCTGCCCCTGGATCCCCGGAAGTGTCCAAGGCCAGGTTGGACAGGGCTTGGAGCAGCCTGGGCTAATGGAAGGTGTCCCTGCCCATGGCAGGGCATCATGACAAGATGGTCTTTAAGGTCCCAACCCATTTCATGATTAAGGAAATGGGGAAAGCAAAGCTCTGCAGCTTTCACCTGTTACAGAAGAGTCTGTGACAACGTGCTGGGGAGGGACCAGACACTTTTGTGGGGCAGCAGGTTCACCTCGTTAGGTTTGTGTTGGGGTTCTTCCACGACAAGTTCCTGCTTTCCCCAGACCGTGGGGGCCCTGCATGAGGCCAAGGCTCCCCTGTGCTCAGCACTGCAGATAAACCACCTAAGGGTGAGCTCTGACCCTCAGAGATAGGTATGGCAGGAGAGGAGGCTCCGAGTGCTGGGCAAAACACAGCACTGAGAGCCAGATCATTATTGAACGCTTTGTTTTGCAGTCACACTTTGTTTAACTGTGTGAACCACAGCAATATATTCTTTTATTCTCCAAAAGCACAAGTTTTTACTAATGGGGACAAGGGAGAGAAGAATCAGGGATTTCTCATAGTCCCCACAGCCTCTCCCTATTGCCATTGGGAATGCAGGCTGAAAGCATCCTCATTTTCTCTTAAGGCTTCCCTTTCCAGCTGGGAGGCAGATGGGAGTTGACACCCAGCCCTGCCTACTCAAGTCAGTATAGAAATTAAAAATAAAGAATAAACTCAAGTTAGCAGCTTCAAGTGCTAGAAAGACGTGGGTTTGGGGGGGTGAGAGAGAAAACCAATAAGGCAAAGTGCGGATCTGCGTTGGGTGGGGAGCATTTCGATTGCACAGCAAATATCCAAACGGGACAAAGGGAAAGCTTTCCCATCGCGCAGGAGGGGCGGGAGCAGCACCGCAATCACACGGAGAACACTCCAGCCCACATCGCCTGAGAGAGCCAGGGAGAGCCCTGGAGGGAATCAGGCTGTGATCCATGAAGTGTACGAAGGTAAAAAAGAGCTTCCTGCAGCCCTGGAGCCAGCGGGCTGCTGGATGGAATCGCAGCGCTGTTTCCTCCCTCTTCCGAGACATCTCGTTCTCTTGTCCTCTCCCAGTCACGTTCCCCGCCGCATCGGCGGGATGATGGATGGAGGAACAAGCCACCACGCTAACAAAAGGGATAAATAGATGACTGCATCAGGAGTCACCTCTGAAATCGCAGGCAGAAAGGAAACGAGCCGCGAATTTCCAGCAGGCAGCGAGCGCGGCGCTGCCCAGCCCCGCTTCCCCTGCCACCAGAGAACAATCGAGGCATTTAGTGCCAAACCGTGCCTGGAGCAGCGTCAGCAGCCGCCAGGAAAGCCACAGGGCTGGTCTCCTGTCCAGCTCCGGCCCATCCGGTTCGGAAGAGATGCACGATGAGGAAACCGAGGGAGGAGAGGCAGCCTCCCCATGGCTGCACTTGCAGCAGCACGGGAGAGGGATCTGGGCAGATCCAGGGAGACCAATGTCCTCCTCTGAGCAAGGATGGAGCGAGCCAGAGATGCTCCAAACTGAAGGAGCTGCCTTAACTTGAGAGGGTGGGAAAGCCAGAGCTAGGGGAGCTGTGGCAGAAAGAAGCTGACCTCTTAAAAGTGGGGAAAAGAGGAAGAGAAGTGCAGGGAGAGGCTGCCAGGGCAACCACAACCCACCCTTGGGCAAGGCTCCTGCTTCCCCTGGCCCAGCCTAAATCACTAGCCAAGCAATCAAGGAGAAATCACAGCACGGGACTTCCCTTCCTCCTCCATACCACCCACCTGTTAGTTTAAAGGTTCACAAGATAGGATATTTCTATTGCAGAAAGCCCCTTGGGGGGCTGGTTTCCATCTGCGCTGCAGCTCCAAAGCTGGATTTTCAACTTCTCCACCACAACAATGAGGGCCAAATTGAAGAGGAAGGTTTGGGAGTGCAAAAGCCGAGCTTCTTGGGCTGTCACGGCCCTGCAGCACACGCTGAAAGGCCTGTGAAAAGCTGCGGGAGAGATCTGTGTGTTCCATCCCTGCCAGCCCGGGGACGCTGCCGCCAGCACTCGCCTCCTGACAAGTGACAGTGAACAGCCCTGATTCGGGGAGACAGCAAAGCACACACCGCTTCACGTGGCCTCCAACAGCTGGGCCACCCAGGATTTTAACCGTTCTCTGCCTTTTTCCACCCAAAGACAGAATCCCAGAATCACTGAGGCTGGAAAAGCCCTCCCAGCCCATCGAGTCCAACCTGTGCCCGATGCCCACCTTGTCCCCCAGCCCAGAGCACCAAGTGCCATAGACCCCTCCAGGGATGGAGGAGACACACAGCAGAAGAAAGGTTTGAGACCTTGTCCACCTGCATGGCAGGGTATTTTCTGTCAATCCCAGCAAGCTTTCCCAAGGCAAAGCAATCCAGCAGGACCCACTGAGGAAAGGGCTGGCATTTACTATTTTCAGTGTGATGAGAGCTTTTAGAGAAATCAGTTGTGGTGCAATTAGTAGTTTAATAACTACTGGAGATGGCTCTCTCTCTCCTTCACAGTTCATTTCCAGCTTACCCTTTCCACTATATAAAGGTGTTACCCATGCATGTTATTTGCTGCTTCTTAATTGGCATTATTGCCATTTATTTGAAGGAGTGGGACCACAAGGAGAATAAAACCAAACCCTGAGCCAGAATACTTCCTGGAATGGCCAAGCAGGCAGCAGAGATTTTTCAGAGGCATTGATTTTTACATAAACACTATCCATAAGCTTCTCCTCTCTGCACAGCACAGCCTCAAATCAGCAGGGTGACACTAATGTGGCGAGGGCAGGTTTTGACAGAAGTCATACTATGGAAAAGCTGCACTGGCAGCAAGTGGCATGCTGGGGACAGAGAGGAAAGAAAGGAGTTGGAATTAGGGTGATGGGATCCCCCCCACCTTCCCTTGCTTCCATGGGAAAGAGTCCTGCTAGGTGTAAAATGGCTAAATATTACAGGCCAGTAAGAAATAAAAAATTCATTAAATCATAAATCTTTTGGAAAGGGGATCTACTGGGGAGATTATATTCACTTTTCATGGACATATTAATTCAATGGTGGCATATCATATTGTTCTCTGTGGGGGAAAAAGACATATTGTTTTAAAGTATGATGTTTAGAGCAGTCCTTTAGGAAGGAAAGCAAATACAATCTTGGCAAGGAAAACCGACTGCATGAGCACCGAGGAAGGGACATTAAACACAGGGCCCAAGTCCCAGCTGCTGAAAGTCAGTGTAGTTTGACTGGAGTTCCTGGAGCTAAGCCTGTGCATGGGAGCTGAGAATGACAGTCACCCCCATTTAGCAGCAGCTCCTTGAAAATGGGAAGTAAATGAACAAAGAAGGTGGGACTGGTCTCATGGCCCCCTTACACAGATATGGTCACACTCCACCTTTGGCTTTCCGCCTCTCCCCTGACCCCAAAAATCTTGTGTTCCTTTGAAACAGGCACGTCCCTCCTCCCTTTCTCCCTATGCACCTTTAACATGGTGGTCAGCACAGCCCTGTGTGTAATGTGGGTTTGAACTCCTCCAGCTCAGCTCCCGGCATGGATAACCCTGGGATGAGATCCTGCCCACCAGGCACCTTCTCCACACACTCACCCTGGGCATGAGTCCCTGGGAGCCCCCCTGTCCCCTGGAGTGCATCCTCCCTCACCAGAAACCCTCACAAATAGTTATGGGAAGGCACGCAGCAAACACACCACTTACTGTGCAGTGACTGCTCGTGCCCTTGTCCTTCCTCTGTGGTAACTCACCATGCAAAGGAGTTTATTCCAGAGCAACAAGGGGACAAGTCATCTTAAGCTTTCTACACAAGATAACAGCGACTGCTGAGCAGCTCTTGCGCCCTAAAACAATTCATGCCCCCTCTTTGACCATGTCACCCTCTCAGCCAGCTCAGGCACAGATAACCCATCAGAAAAGATGGGATTTGCTTATCACCCAAACTGCACAGGCCCCCCTGCACAAGAGAGCTCCCCTGTGCAGCCTCCTGTGGATGTCCCTCTTCCCTCTGCCCAGCCTCTCACAGCTTCCCCATCCATCCCAACGAGGTGTGAAATTTGGGGCATCGCAAAACCGCACACGGGGCTGTTCCCAGGGAGTGAAAGGACCAGATAAAATAAAAAGGGCTGATGAAACATTAACCACGAGCAGTGGAAACAACAAAGTCAGCGCACACAGACCACGGGCTCTTAATGCAACATTAAGTCACTTGTACCTTGGTTGTGTATTTGCCTTGTGTATCCAGTGCCTGCTTGAGATGAAAAACACCAACAAGGCTGTATTTTTTCCCATACTTGGGCCAGGTTCCCAGCTGAAACAAGCAGTTTATACCAGCCAAACACTTGGGCATTTAATTTCTGCAGAAACCCTCGTTGCTGGGGACTTTAACGCTGGATTTAGGTTCAAGGCACACTGTCAGCAGCTCACAGCCCAACGCTGTAGGAAGGCACAGGGGTCTTAGACTACTCAAATTATCCAATGTGAGCATGAGAAGGAGGCAGTCTGAGCTTTAGCTTCTGCCCAGGGCCCCTGGAAAGCTAATCCTATCTGATTACACCACTTCTTTTCTTTTTTTCCCTTTTTTTTTTTTTCCATAGAAGAAATAAACAGCCTATTGTCCCAAACATAAGGCTGCCTTCTTTTGAAGGAACATTTATCATCCAGGATAAATCCATGAGTTCATTCAATTTTTGCCCCAAGTCCTCAAAGCAGTGTTTTTCACTTCATGATGCAGCACCAGTTGGTTCTGCCTCTGTGCCAGGCAGTCCCTAGAAGAGATCCCACTTTTCTATTTAAAAAATAAAATAAAATAAAAGAATGCAGACCATCTCATCAGCCTGCACAGCAAATTCCACACAGGCATGTCAGAGCCGTGCAAACACATCCATACAGAGCTAGGACTGGCTTCCCTTCAGACCACAAACACCAGGAATGCAACGGGGCTTGGAGCAACCTGGGCTCGTGGAAGGTGTCCCTGCCCACGGCAGTGGGGGCAGAATGAATGAGCTTTACAGTCCCTTCCAACCCAAACCATTCCATGGTTTTATGGAGTGGCATTGCTCAATGAAGAGAAGTGATTGACGGGTGACAAAATCTGCTCTGAGCTGTCCCAGGAGAGGACCCAGCTCTGAAATAAGAGGGATTGCCTGGTGCCTTTCCTGCACCGACAGGGGCTCCCTTGTACTGAGCCCAAACCTTGAACTCATTACAATGTCACTCTGTCTGTGGATCCGATATCCTGTGGGGGAATCTTCTGGGAATGTATTTTGGTTCAGGCTTGGGTCAAGGAGAGTTGACTTGACCTGAAAATAAATCCAGGCGATCTCAAGCTGAAGAGCTATTGACTACTGTTTGCAATACAATAAAGTGAGCAGATCAAACTCGGCTGAAAGCCAGGGCTAACATAAATCCAAGGAGAAAGGGGAACAAGAAAATTCATTCACCACCATGACAAAGGGGACACTTTTTTGCACTGGCAGAATTCAGAGCAGGGACTGAAAGCACTTCCCAGGCAGCATTTCTAGTGTCCCATATGGTGTGTGCTGCTTAGCTGTGTTGAGATCCCCACCACCCTGGCAGGAAGATAAGAGGGACGTGACTCTGTGTGTGTGAAAAAGGGGTGGTGAGCTTTTTTTTTCCTTAGCATTTTGAATGTCACGAGCAGGAGTTCCTCTACTCACACACACAGGGCAGCTTTTGTGAGAGGTATTTTATATGGATCCCCAAGGAAAGGTCTCATTGCCAGGCTCTGAGCACTTTTGTGTGCACGTGTGAGCAGTAACTCCTGGCCACTCTCAGTTTACGCTCCACAGCCCCAGGACGAAATCTTCTCCTGGCTCATGCTAAGGGGAATTGTACCACTACCTTCCCTGAAGTCAGCCTTTCTCCTCTACCAGGAGCTTTCATAATGTTCCCCGGACAAAGCAGGTTTTAATCCAGCTGGTACTTCCCGGCTCTGTAGTGTGGTGAGCTCGGGAGATGCTCCCTGCCCATGTTGCAGTGTAACCTCAGAAAAAAGGGCACAGTCCCCTCCAACTCCCCTCCTTCCCAGATCCAGAAGCGGAACCTTGACTCACCAGCCCTTTGCCTGTAACACACACCCCACACAGTAAATTTTCCAGCTTCTGGTTGTCCAGCAAATGCTCAGGAGGATCCTGTGTCCACCCAGCAGCCAAAACACTGTCATCTGGGAATTTTACCAAAGCTACAGCTTTACCAGCAGAGCTGTCCTACCAGGGCTGACAGTGCATGCCCCAGAACAAGCTGTGGATAATAGCAAGACCACTTTATGTCCAAGAGCTTGCTGGTGTTCCCAACCTAGAGCAGCTGGTTCATCTCGGGGTAAATATTAAATGCAGTTCAGTCCTTCCTCTGGCATTCATTACCCACTCCATTTTACAAAAATGGTCTGCTCAAATCCCTCCAGTCTTCCCAGGCAACATGGGCCAGGGGAGCTGCTTTCAGGAGGGGAAGGCGGCTCTGTGGGAACACGAGTGCCACATTCCTCATTTGAGTGCAACTATTTCTAAACACAGCTCAGGGAAAGCTGCATATTTATTTTTTCTATTGCATTAAACCCCATTTTATTAACCAACTTGTACTTTAATGTAGATGCTGCCTTTGTTTATAGAATAAATTACGCTGTTTCTTCCCATCTCCCACTGTGATTGCACGATTCCTGGTCAGACTGTATAATGTTTGATCTAAGAATGTATAAACTCCCCTAAACAAAGCTGCAATAGAAAGTTGAATAATAAGTCAGACTCCAACCTCTCTCGGGGGAAAAAAAAGGTGAGTTTGACAAAGTAACACGCTGAGAGAGCCTGGGAATCTTTCTGATGAAATAAAGTGTTTTAAGAGGGTCTCAATATTCGAACGCAGCCTTTCAGATCTGCACCCTTTCAAACTGACAGGAACTTCACCCCGATGCAAGCGACATCTTCACAAATTGGGATTTCTTTTACAACCATGTGAAAATTAACACTTTCACTTGCAATTAGCAACACCACAGCTCTGCTCAGGCTTTTGCTCCAGAAACAGGTTGCACATGAATATTCACAGCCGAGCAGTGTCATGTCACAGAGACTTTCTAGTGCTGGGGAGATCTTTACAGGTCTCTCTCCCTGCTCCAGGTGAGGAATGACAAGCAAGGCACAGATCAGTCTCCCCACGGTGGCTTTACAGGTAGTTGCCCAGTTACTGCCCATCTCAGGCAGCTCAGGGACAATCACAGAATGGCCTGGATTGGAAGGGACATTAAAGCTCATTTGTTCCACCCTCTGCCATGGGCAGGGACACCTTCCACCAGCCCAGGTTGCTCCAAGCCCTGTCTAATCTGGCCTTTGACACTCCCAGGGATCCAGGGGCAGCCACAGCTTCTCTGCCCAACCTGTGCCAGGGCCTGCCCACCCTCCCAGGGAAGAGTTTTCCCTCTGGCAGTGGGAAGCTGTTCCCACTTGTCCTGTCACTCCTGGTGAAAATCACTTCTTATCTAACCTGCAGTTCAGTGAGGCTTTGCCCTGCCGAGGCAAGTCTATGGAACATACACACAGAAGCACAAGAATTTTTTAGTGGACACATCTTCCCTTCACAGAAAACATCCACCATCACAGTAGCTGAATGTCTCAACCCCTCTCTCCCCTGAGACACGTGTCTTCAGGACCATCTTAACATTCCTTTTTAAAAGTCAGTTCCACCCAGAACAGCAAAAAACACGAGGAAAAACAATGCTGGAGATTTTCCAGCACTCAGGAGAGGTCCCAGAGGAAAAGAGACCTGCACAGACTTTTATCCATTACCTGCCCCTTCTCTGCTTACGTATCAAGTGTGTTGCAGTCACAGCACCTGAGCCCTTTCTGCACAGCATGGCAGCTCACACCAATAAAACTAATTAGAAAATAGGGAGAATCCTTGATTTTAATATCATAAATTTGATAGGGAGGGAGTTAAGCAGTTCTTTTAATGCAGCAAACAGTCTTCAACTTAAAGCCATGGCTATTTCAACTCTGCCTCTCCTGGCCGGTGTAATTAAGGCTGAAGCAGGACAAGAACAGCAAGGAAGGGAAATCACTAAGGAGAAGGGGGTAGGAGAAACCTTGGTGCTGCCTCATGGATACTCACAGTTCAAAGCACACAAATAAACCCCAGCAAAGAGCAGTGAAAGCCTAAGTTATGAGCTCGGTTACCAACCAGATCCAGGGCAGAGACTCTGTCTAGACCTTTAAAAATCCAAGTAAAATGTGAAATGTCATTCCTTGGGGGTGTTCCATCCTCAAGCCTGTCTGTCTGAAGTCATCCCCAGGATCTGATGGGTGGTGTTGCATGATGTACTGGACAGCCAAAGGGGCCACCCCACCCTTTACAGGAAGGATGGCTCATCCTCGCTCCCCTCTGCAGGACCTTCTTCCCTTGCCAGTGTCTGCTCCAGCACCTCTCAGCTACACCAAGGCACAAGAGAAAAACAAAGGAGCTGGTTTCCAACCATGATATTACTGGCACTGAGGAAAAGGACATTCCCTCAGGTTCCTTTCCACTCTCTAAATAGCCAAAAAGTTGTTCTCCACCAAAATATCTTCCTAAATGAAAGGCCAGAAAGAAATGTGGAACTGATCTCCAGTCTGTCAGGGCAAGCTGGTGGAGTCCTTGCTGTCCTCACAGAAATCAGGAGAGTGGAAAGCAGAGAGCCACACTCCTCTGCATTTAAAATATTTATTTTAAACTGGATGCCAGGAAGGCGAACAAAAGTAGTGTTTGAAAGGAGAGAGTGGCTACTTAAGGGATGGAAAGACAGATTGTATTTACAGGGTCATGGGATAAATTTAACATGCCTCATCTGAAACAAATTGAGAACCAATTAGGCACCTAAAATGAAACAAACACTTGAGCCATTTATTAACTCTTGCCTGGGGTATCAGAGAAAATGCAGTTTTAAAAGCAAATTGCAGAGAGCTCTGGAAAACTGACCTCCTTGCTTTGCAGAAAATTTTATAAGGATGAATCAGGTACTAAAGCTCTTGCCAGCAGTTGTTTTGCTTGGCTGCCCTAAAAAGCAAACAAATAAACAACCAAAAAACCCCCAAACAACGCCCTGTGATGCCTGATGGAAACTTCATGCTAGTCCTGGAAAATTCCCCAGCCCACCAATAGCGCTGGTGGGGAGTGTTCCAACAGGCAAGCCTTGGACAGAAAGAAGGTTTTCTGACTAAAACAAACGTTGCATTTCAGGGAAATATTTCACTTTTCCAGCAGGACAAAAACTGAAGGAACGACGTCTTAATTTTCAGGCAAGGTTAAGTCATCATTTGGTGGAGATCAGCTGCTACTCCCCACCCTTTGTGGGTGCAGCTTTCTGCTGGAGCTCTGCTAACAGGATCCATCCAACCCTCTCCCAGGAGAGGCATTGCTTCATTGGCATCCCTCCTGTATCCTGAGAAACACAGGCCAGCCAGAGGAGAACGGAGGCAGCTGCTCCAGGCTCTTGCACAGGAACAGGAGGACTTAATCATGTTCCTGACATGCAAAAGGAAAAGACAGCCCCCGGTGTTGCAGCCAAGCTGCAGTGCTGAGCTGGGGTGCTGATGTCAGGGTGTCACCAGCATACCCCACAGCTGGCTCTGGCAGCCAGGGAGGGGCATTCCTGCATTTCTGCCCAGAGCCAGAGCTGAGGGCAGCACCACGGCCCCCAGGCCAGCACCACAGCCCCCAGGCCAGCTGCAACCTCGGCTAATCCTCTGCATCCCCCAACAAGCCATTAATGGCCAGACGGATGAACGGGAGGGCAAAAGGCACTTCCAATCGGTCTGCAAGATCTTCACCGAGCAGATAATGGTTGGAGGCAAGAGGCCCACACAGCAAGAGTGGCTGGGCTTGCAAAACAGACTCTGCACGTGCTTTTGGGGCTTTCCAGGCTCATCAAGGCACTTTGGTGTGTTCTGCAAGATTTGGGCATGAAGCGTTTATGGGCACAGACAGGTGTGTGAGCAGCAGGGACAGCTGCCCATGGTGGGGCAGAGACCTGGTGCCCATGACAGGCACTCCAGGACAAATTCTTGTGTGAGTGAGGACATGCCAGGAGGTCGGAAGCAAAGCAGGAATGACTTTAGGGCAGTCCCTGGGACTCCCAATTGGTCTCACAGGTGTGCACAGCATGTTTGCCCAGAGCCAAAGGTGCTGCTCACTGCATTGGGGCTGCAGCTATCAATGATCCTTCCTGATTGCCCAGGAGTTCAGGGCAGGTCAAGGTGCCACAAACAGTTCCTTTGCTCCAGAGATCAGCGTTCTGTGGTATTTACTTCCTGCCCTGAGCCATATGACCACACTAGTTGTGTGGCAGCCAGTCTCACCACACTGGTGGTACCTCAGCCCCTCAGGATTGTTCTGTCAAAGGCCCACCACGCCCTGCCTCACCTACAAGGATTTGCTGGCATTCCATAGGCACGCCTGGAGGAGGCTGAGCTGGAAATCCCAACATGGAGCCAGCAATAAAGACTGATTTCTCTGTGTTTACATACTCAACAGCAATCTCTTAGCCTTCCCACTCAAGAAAAACTTATCTCTTTAAGATTTCAACCAGTGTTTATATCCCCATAACAAATCTACACAGAACTCTAATAGGGGAATGAGCCAGATTAAGTGGCTATGAGGGTTTTTGAGGTCAGTGAAGTCAACAGAGCAAATTCAGTGTTGGACTTCTTTCAAATAATGTAAAACAAAGCCATTCATTTACTCAACAAGTATCTGAGATGACATAACCCTGCTCCAACCAGCAAGAGCCAACTGAGGCTTTTCACTCCTTGCACATATTTGGTCATTGAGGACTTCTCCAAGTTACACCTGGAACTTCACACTTTGGGGTGGTTGCTTTGGAACCCTCTAGGACCTGATGCTGCCAGCTCAACAAACAGCCTATCAAGTACTTAGAAAGAGGGTGAAACAACACTCCTGAGAGTCAAAACATGGCTCTGCTGAAGGTAACAAGTTGTTTTTGGCTGAGACATCCAAGGTTAGACCTGGACAAACCCACTCTTGGAACCAACAGCAGAACTGTGTAGTTCTAAAATACAACTGATTGCGTGCACAGAGAATGACAGTGAGAACAGGAATTGTTCACTGAGCCTTCCATGATAAAATGAGAGCTGAGAGTTCCACCACCAGCAGTATTTGGCAAAGACAGTCCATTCCACGAAGTTCTCAGTGGGGACCCCAGGAAGAGGATTCAAGAAGCAAAATTACCACATTTATAACCTTTTCAGGAGCTTCAAACTTGCCACAGAAGTTCAGGAAACTCTCAGACTTATTTCTACCCTCCTTTTCTCCTTCCTGCAAATGACACAAGGGTTGTCATGTGAGCCTGGTACATGTCAATGGCATCTGTAAGGACCTTCCTTCCTGGATATTCACAAATGTTTTATTGCACAGCTGAAAATCATGAGAAGAAATAAATTATGAAGCATCTTGAGCGATCACGCGCTCCCATGAGGCACTTAAGGTACTTATAGGAATAATTTACAATTGCATTACAAAATCCCTTGTTCTTTAAAGTGATGCTGATGCTGCAGAAAATTACAAATCAATACTGCAGAGGCCTTTCAGAACTGCTGTTACTCAGGGTGTGTGAGCAGTCTGTGATGTCCAAGTTAAACGTGGGGGTCGCATGCCTACAAACCAGCTACGTTCTTCCCTCCTGTGGGCTTTAGGCTGTCAAATCAAATGCAGGAACAGCTTCAAAAAGGGTTCAGAAGATGTAGGCGCACCCCAAGAACCTGAGAAATTGTGCCTGCTCTGACAGACACAAAGCCATCTGAACTACTGAGGAGCAGCAAAGCTTTAACACCTGGAGAGTCACAGGCTGCTGGTGACACGGAGCTATTGGCAGCTGCCCAACTCATTATGCCCAGCCACCCTTTGAAGGCTGCAAATCAACACCCCACACACTGCCACGAGTGGGTCAGGGTGTTCTCTCACCCCCTCGGTGTGGGATAACACAGTGCTTGATGCTGAAATAGGGAGAGAAGGAGGGGAGCCAGGAACACAAAACCTCCAGGTTGCTGCTGCAGATCTGGGAGCATCAGGGATTCTGGTCCCTCTGGGCGAGATGCAGCATCCCACAGATGCTGCTGGTGGGTACTTACCACGGCCCTGGCTGGCCAGGCTGACATTGCCAGCCCAGTGTCACAACAAGCACTGCCTCCACCCAAAGCCAGCAATAACCTGACATGGGAGCATCCCTTCAGCACCAGAATCTCATCACAAGTTGCACAGGAAATGCACCTTTAAGTGAAGCATATTAATATTGATCAGCCCCAGGAATCCATGTTTGTAATGGATGAAACAAGGCTTTAAGCACATCCGACAGGATCACTGTTGTCCCAGCCTTTGGATGTCTCTGCTGCCCTATGGAGACACCACACCGACCTGCTGGGCTCACCCCCCTCCATGCCACGGGCTTTTCATTGCTGTCTAAGACATTATCACAGGGGACTTCATGCAATTAGGCCTCAAAAACGGGGATGTCAGTCCCCCAGGGGGACTAAGCCTGCCTCATGAAAGCTGCTCCAGCCTTTGCTTCCACTGCACAAGGTGTTTTTTTTTACCCTGAGGATTTATATCAAAGCACGACACTCGTCAAGACGTGGCAAGCCATTGTAGTTTGTACCTCTTTGTAGCTTATCAAGGTGGATGTCAGTGGTAAAAAAAACCCTCAGAGGTGACCAGGCACAGAGCTGGCCATCTAAAGTTACGTACTTTGGTCCAAGAAAAACAAAAACCCCACCCCCCCGTTTTTGGTAAAAGCAAGCCTGGTCTGTCTCAGCGACGGGGCTCCAGTTAGGAATCGGCAAGGGGAGGGTAATGAGCTGCACAGAACCAGGCATGTCCTTCCTCCTGCAGACCAAACCCCCTCTCAGATCCACAGCTTGGCTGAACTCAGCCCATCCCAGCGCTACAGGACCTTCCAGTCACCATTCCCAGGTCCCTCCTAGCTGGCCTGGGGGAGGATTGGTTTCTAAGGTGGTGGTTCTCAGGGTGGCTCCAGCATCCTATGGGACTCGAGGGACACACTGCGAGCTGCTGATCCTGCATACAAGAAATAACAGGGGGAGGACGTATAGGGATAACATTTGCACTGAATGTATGTTTTTCAACAGCATGCTTCAGACCCAGCTGTGTAAGCAGAGAGTAAGGAGAAGTGTCTCTGGTGAAGCCCAGCTCTGCAGCACGTGAGCTGGAGGAGCTCAGCTCAGGAACAGGGATGGGGGACAAGGGGAACTCAAGGCTCTGGATAACAGAGTAATTTTTCCTGCTTCTTCTATTCCTGACCTTCCCTGATCTCTGCAGTCTCTCATCTTGGGGTACCCCCAAAATGAAAAGCCTGCTGTGTTATGATTGCTTTAAATAACCCCTACTGAACCCAGGCTGCTGCATCTGGCATGTGAGACCCACCTGGAGAGGAGCCAGTGCTCCAGTGGGATGTGCCATGGGATTTGAGAGGACGCTCTCATTCCAGCAGCCACCTCCCTCTTCCCCAGCCCATGGTGAAATCCCAAGGCTGGCGAGATCAGGGAGAGGAGACAGGAGCTGTCACTTCACCACACCACTCAGCATCTTCCTCTGAAAAGCTGAAGGCTTCTTACATGGCCAAAACATCTCTTGCATTTTTTCTGGTTGGGAAAAGCAGCAGCAAATTAAGAGATGGGGAAGAATTAAAGCTTCCAAAAGTTGCAGCTGACACACGCACTGTAGGTCCCAGCCATCCCTGAAAGAAAGCACCCCAAAGGGAAACTGTTCCATCTAGAGAAAAAACCCTACACATTGCATTTTGGCTGGGCTGGACTCCCACAACATATTTTCACAGGCATCCCAGAAAATGTGGTCCAATCCTTCCCTTTTCCTCCTGGATATGACACTGGCTCTGAACTGAAAACAAAGAAAAGCTGAGTATCTTTCAGCTTGAATGACTGCAGGGTTTCACTACCGAGGTGTTACCCTAAACACTCCCTAAACATCTTCACTCAGCAAAAGAGGGCTGAGCTTGTAACTTCTTCTTGTGCTCTACGTTTTTATTGTGCCTCTAAAATGAAGACACCATAAAATAAGCTGGTCTTAATCCTTTTCTCCCCTAACTGTGTGTTCAGGGGAAATACTAGTATGAGCTAAAATAAGAATTTACAGATAAAACTCATGTTTAGCTTCATGCAAGAGTAAAGCTCCTCACTGCTGGACATTTCGACCCAGACATGTCCTCACTGTGGCTGATCCAATCTGCAAAATTTCCCTTCATTTTCCATCTGGGTATGAAATGCCAGTGACACAGAGGACAGAAACATTTTGTAAAATGTCCATCCTTTTTGGCCCTCACCAACACACAGGAACTGCCACAAAACAATAAAGAAAATGAGAAACTGGTTCTTGGCTGAACCACAATGAAGTTGTAGCTCTCCCTTCCCTTGCAGAGCTTTATTACACAGATCTTATTTGATGAACTCAATTATACAGCACGCTGGACAGAAGCTGGTGAATTAGCTTTGCTCATGCTAATGCCTCTCACTGTGGGGTGGCTTGGCCTGGCAGAGAAGATGAGGAGAAGGTGTGGTATTTAATGCGATTTATTTAGGAACAGGCCTTATTACTCCAGGAGGGGGAGATGGCTGCAGGGAGGAAAGCTGAGGGCACAGCTCCCCACAACCACCACCCCTGGCATCTGGATGAAGTCCCTTCACAGTGCTCATTTGCTAAGGTACTTTTCCAAAGCCCACAGAAAATTTCTGGACATTTTGAACACTGGGCTGGGCAGGGGGATGCCAATACTTTGTCTGGGATGGGTTTTTTTAATCTTTTGCTGAGCTAATTTTTGGCTTAATTATTTCTAGTTCTAATTAATATAAGCACTAGAACATTGCAAAAAGGTGTGCCAAAGCCAGAACTGCCTGTGCAGGTAGAGAACAATTGCTTTCCTCTCTTCCAAAAATGGGGCATCCACCCTAAAACAGCCTCACGTGCCAGAGAGACAGACTGTCACAGCTGCTATGAACCTCTCTCATCCTGAGATCCTTGGGAGCTGAGCCCCTCTGGACAGGAGGGAGAACCTTCCAGTACTCATTTGACACTGGTAATAAACTGGAGGCACTGGTTGTAAGAGGGTCCAGCAGTCCCTCCTTGGCTAACTAGAACCAACACACAGAAACCTTTCAAAAAGAGAAGAAATTGCTCAGGTGTCCTATTGCAAGACAAGCTTTTTGGAGGCTTCCAGCACCACTTGATAAAGCAACACATTTCCAGAAAAGGAAAAACCAGATGAGCAAAGTCAAACCCCGGGCTTTGTTTGCTTTAGAGCACAGGAACCAACCCCCAAAAGTGAAACCCTATCTTGTGCCTCTAACAGGATGGATTCCCATCTCTGCCTTGCTCCTAGACTTTCCTCCACCCAGCCTGGCCTCGGGAGGATCCTGCTCTGGCCACATGAAAGGCTTTTCACACCCCTCCATGGCACCAGCCTTTACTACAGCCTAAAAGTCAGACAGACTGTAAGATCCCTTCCTGCTAGATCTGAGCTCAGGCTGCTCAGCATTAAGTCTCCAACACGGAGCCTAAATGTACCGTGAAAAAATCTGGAAACCGAGGCACTCAGGGCTTTAATAAATGGAGATTTACTTGATTGGAAGCTCAACATCAGATTTCTGCTGTACCTAAAGTAAATACCATCCATTAATGGAGAAAACATGGGGCTTTTTTAAATAAAAATAAACACACAAGAAAATTAAAAGCTACAGCCTGTAGTTTTCTAAGGATTGTTTTTAATAAATTGCACATCTATCCATTTTTGGGCATGGAAATGCATTGGACTGGAAAAAAAAATGAGTGTTCTAGAGCTGGGCAGCCTTTTCCCCCAGTTTTATAGAAATGATGCTGAGTTCAGACTGCCCAAGGTGGGACACATCAGGGATGTTCCCATAGCTTGGCACTGTGCACATCCCTGTGCCAAGTGAGCTCCCACCTCCCCGCTGCTGGGGAATGTGGAAAAGGGTGAACCAGCCAGACCAAGCACAGTGAGAGGAGCAGGCTGGAAAAGGTGATGGAAATCTAAATAGTGAAAGGGAAAAAAAGATAAAAAGAACAATCAAAGCTTCCTGATGGGTTTCCCAGCTGATATCAAATACCAGCACCAGCTGGTTGCTGGTGGATGTAACCCACAGGAAAAGCAGAGCTCTGGTTTCTGTCAGACACAGCAAGAGGGAATGGGCTTAGCCCCATGGCAGGGCTGTGGGGGAAAGTGTTCCCAAGGCAAGCTGACTGCTTTCCACACACCAGTGAGGGACACTTGCTTATCACCGGCACTTCTGTGCTGGCATGTGATGGCCCATAGGGCCAGGGGCTGTGCCCACGGAGAGGGAGCAGACAGTCCTGTGTCTCTGACAGCAGGAAGGGATACAAATCCCCATGGATTGCACCCATCTACATAGGTGTTTTAGCCTTCCCAGACTTCCCCACCGTCCACAACAGCACTTCCAACAGCTCCCATCTCCGTGACCTTTCTGCTGTCCTGCTCCCCCACCTCTGCTCATGAACATCACCTGTAAAATTCAGCCTCAGCCAGATCTCCCTGGCCTATGCACCACACAAAAATTCCTCCTGCCAACATCAGACATGCTTGAATTAGCAAGGGAATGAAAACAAGCCACGGGAAAGCAGCGGGCTGGGGGAAAGGTAGAGATGGAATGCTAAGCAATCATGTCAAGTCACGGCTGGCCACATCCCATTAGCTATGTTTGAGGGCTCCCTGTGTCAAAACAGCATCTCTGTAGCCAAGGAAGGATCCTGCATGCTCAGTCCCAGCACTTTGGACTCTTCTGTGGGCCACAGGCTCACTGGAGGCACTGGCAGCCAGTGGTTTTATACCCCCCTGCTCCACATCCCACAGCTTTGTACCAGGAGAACCCAAAAACCACCAAAGGCTCAGCCCTACAAAACCACTGCTTTCCAAGATGCTTTCCAGCCTTGCTGTGCAGCTGGGAGAGAGGAGTTTGGAGAGGAATGAAGGCGTTTTGTTTGGTATTAAAAATTTGAAAAGTTCTGATAATAGTCATGGAAACTCCTGAGAAAAACCCACACCAACAGGAAAACAATCCACCACTGTTGTTTCCAAAACAAGCTTGTTTTTCCCTTTTCTGGTTCTAACACAAACACGAGGGAAGATTCCAGCACTGATACAAGCAGCTCTCTTACCCACCTCATAAAAAGGGCTGAAAGGGGGAAAATATTTTTCTTTTCATCCAATGTCCCCTCAGCCTTCTTTTGGGCTTGAGCATCCCAGGACACAGCACAGAGGTGAAGACAACACCAATAACACCCTCTGAAGGTTGAGCAAATTCAGGCATTGAACAGTTTCTGTGATTTACCCAAGCAGAACCATAATCCCAACACATCTGCATGTGAAAGACTGTCTCCCAAACTAATTCTGCCAGCTCAAAACATGACCCTGTGGGAGGCAAGGGGGAACTGTCATTTAATATATGTGTATTTATATTTCCTAGTTCAAGGAGGCACAAAACTATTTCCAGTACTCATTATGTCCTTTTCATTAATGTATTTTCTAATACTGTGATGTGGTTTAGTGGCTTTTCATTGTTGAAGCTCTTCAAAGCCCATCTCCTCCAAGCACCCTCTTAAAAGAACGTGAGCTGCAGGAGCAGCAACCACAACACACAGGTTGGGCTGCTACAGCAACTCTGCAGTGCTCCAAAAACAAGCACTTTTATTTCCAAAAATAAAAGTCAGTCTTTGGCTCTTGGTAGGTTAATCAACTGAGAAATGAGGAGGATTTGCTTCCCAGGACATGCTGCTTGCTCCCCACCACATTAAACGGTCTCTTATGCAGGGAAACTTTTATCAGTTTTCCTAAGCTCTCCAGATCTGATCACCCTTCAGTGGGATATGGAAAGAAATAAAGTTACATGGAAAGAAATCAAGTGACCACCTTTCAAATAGCTCCACAGATTATGACCCTGGGAGAAGACACTCCAGAAACATTAAAGATCAGATTTAAACCCAGCGCCTGTAATGAAATGTGCAGTTACAGATGGATGTAACTCCCTCCTTTACAGCCTGGACCAAATTCAACCCTGCTCCCAACCACCCCGAGATGAACCTGGCCCAGCCATGGCTCTCATCTCCAGTCTTAATGAAAGCTTGTCCATGATTTGAACCCAGCAACAATTAACCTTGACAGGGGGAGATAAGATTCAAGTTTCAAAGCACAGAGAGTTTACTGGGGTTTTGTTCACTTCCATGAGGCTCTGATTATTTTTTTAATGCAGTTGTTTGTGGTTTAGTTTCCCCTTTTATTTTTCCCCCTCTCCTTAATGGTAACATTGAAAAGATAAAAGTTTATGCACTCCTGGCAGGAGCCAAAGGATGGCCAAAGTCCAACCTACCTCCACCCCACCACACTCATCGGATACACTTCCAGACAAGGGGGAATCAGACCAAGAGATGCTGTGGATAGGTTAGGACTGCCTGGCCTCAGACATTTTGGAAAAGGGAGAACAACTCATTAGGCTCAAAGGAAAGCCAAAAGTAGTTATGAGAACACTCTTTGAGAGGACCAAAAGAGGAAGCCAGCAGATCCCTCCCTGCTGCCCAGCAGGAAGCCTGCAGTCATCCCTAGCAGTGCTGATAGCCCCCCTTGCCTGGCGGGGCTCCCACCCAGCCATCTGCAGCTCATCCACCCAGCTGCAGCTCTGAGGAGGAGGCAGTGCCTGGCAGAGGTGTCCAGAGGGTGGGATACCAGGGCTGGTGACACCCTGCCCACCTCGTGTCCCCTGGAACCACAAAGCCAGGGCAGCAGAGTGCTGCCTGCACCCCTTCTGCTCTCACCAGCTGACGTTCTGATCCCACTGATGTCTCCAGCACGGCTCCATCCCCCTGAGGGCCAGGAGTTTGCTTTTGGCACCTCTGCCTCTGCCTTGAAGGCAGCAGCATATTCGCCCTCCTCGAGGGCTGCTCCTGAGAGCCTGTTTCCCTACTGAGGTGGAAGCACAGCTCTCCCAGACAATGCAGCCACGGGAGGTCTTTCAATAAGAGGGAAGAATCGAAGGTGGGGAGTGACCTGGTCAAATCAGCTGGGGAAGAAGATGTAGGGGGGAGGTGGGAGAGAGCAGGCACACTGGAAGCCTTGTAGTTTTCTACCCCTTTCCACTGAGCAGCAAAGAGCAGTGGCACGAGGGTTCACAGGTATTCCCAATATTGGCCAGTATCCCATATAAGGGTACCCCACACTGGCACGAGGGTTCACAGGTGTTCCCAATATTGGCCACTATCCCATATAAGGGTACCCCACCCTGGCACGAGGGTTCACAGGTGTCCCCAATATTGGCCAATATACCATATAGCGGTACCCCACACATTGGCACGAGGGTTCACAGGTGTTCCCAATAGTGGCAAATATCACATAGAAGCCTTTGCCACTTACACTGCCAGACAATGTGCCATCAGCATTAGAGAAATGCAAATTACAGTGTATTATAGCCCACATAATAAATGGAAATTATTCATTTACAGCCTCTCCCAACACATGTATGGACACTCGTGTCCCCACAATATTTTTTTGGCTGCCCTTACCCCTGCCTTGCATTCACACTGTGTGCACTGAAAGCACTCATTAAGTTGAATACATGGATTTCCCTCCTCTTATCCTAAGCCTAACTTAGAGGACACCTTGCCAGAGGTGAGGGGAGCAGGGAAAAGAAAAAAAGCACAAGAATGAGAAAGGGACAAGTTTTTTGCTGTGGAGCCACCACTGGCTCATGTAGCTGCCACCCACTGCAGCAGTGAAAAGACAGCCCAGGCTGAGCTCTTCCTCCCCAGCACGCATCTCCATGTTAAGAAGAAGGTGCCACAGCTCCCTCCCAGCCCAGTCCCCACTGGAAGCCCTCAGAGATACAACTCACCCACCCTCGAGCGAGGCTCAATCTCTCTCACCCACAGCAGCTCCTCAAGGCTCATTTCAGTATTTTCAGGTATTTGTTGGCATGCTGGAAGCACACTCAGTTCTCATCTTAGAAACTCCTGCAGCTCTCTGCCCTCACAGTAGGAGTGACCATGTACTATTTGATGACCACATTCATCCAGAAACCTGGGAAGCTTTTTTTCCAAGGGCTGTGTTGAGCCCAAGCTTGGCACACGGCTTTTAAAGTATGTCACTCTCCCTGAGACCACCAGCCAATTAAAGCACAGCCTGTTCTCTAAATAGCAACCCCACAAGGCTCTGCTGCTGTGATTTAAATCACCTGGCAGGGGAGATTGGAGGGTGGGCGTGGTGAGGAGGGCAAGAGCCAGAGATGCACCTGCAGGCAGAACTCAGGCTCCTCCCAGAGCCAGAAATGGCACCAAAGCCACAGCTGGACCAGATCTTCTTTCACATTTTCAGCCACTAGATCAAAGGACAAAGGCACAAGGGCACAGCCATAGTCTGCAGCCTGACCTGCCCCAGATTTTTTGAACTACCCTGGAAAGCTACTGCAAGGGCATGAAGAAAAAGATTGCTCTCAATAACACAAAAATCCAAGTTTTAATATTGTGTGCATCATGGTCTGACTCACAGCAGGTCACCAACCTTGTACAAAACCTGGTTTGAGGGGGAAAGGTCTTTCTAGTAGCCCAGGAGTCTCTAAAAAGGGGGAAAAAAATGGGGCATCACACCTCCAGGAAAACAAGACTCACTGACAAACTGACTCCACGTGGCTGTCAAGAAATCACTAATGGTGCATTACAAACCTAAAGAACCCAAAGCTCCTGGGGCCAAACCACCGACCCAGGACCCCTGAAACGTCCCCCAGCTTGTGGAACCTTGTAGAGCCATGCTCTGACCTGCTGCTGACCACGGGATGGCTCAGCCTTTGCCACATCCTTCCCTGTGCAGCTCTGAAGAGCCATTCAAGCACAGAATTTTCCCTGCTGCTCGAGCATTTCAGCCCCTTGACCTGGGACGGGTATCACATCTGCTAACCATTACCAGGGGGAGGAAGGCTCTCCCCTCCTCGCTTCCCCTGTACGCAGCGTGCACGGTGTTGTGTCTGTGAGAGCCCAAAGCAGTCAGGCTGTAATTCAAACAAATCAGATCTAATCACCCTTATCAGAAGGGTGATAAAATCTGCAGAACTGAGAGGCTACAAAAACACAAGGCAAAGAGGTATTTTGCGATGGGCATGGAAAGCCAACACCTCTGAAGAGCTGCTTTCCCCACAGAGACATCAGATCACAGTGGGGCACTGCTGAAGAACCTTTTGAAGACCTAAAAATTGTTATTTCCCAAACTCTGCTGCTGGAGAGGGCTGTGAGGCACAGAGGGCTGTACTCCAGAATCCAGCTCCTACATTTTGGACAAAGCAGTCACAAAACCATTACAGGTGGACTAACACCATGTCAGCCAGACGCTTAATGGGTGCAATGACGTCCAAACAAAACACTGAGACAGATCCAGCTGCTGTAGAGGTGACCACGAGCCTTACTTTGCTAACACAGCTGCCCAGCCCAGGGCTGGACTCTGGCACAGGTTCACAGCTGGAGATGAGGGTTTTCTGAGTCCAGGACCTACTTTTAGAGGACAATACAGCCCTGGATGCCCAAAGGAGCACAGTGGGGTCAATCCTCTACCTGCACACAGCAGCATCCTGCAGCTGCTTCTCCTTTGCCTAGTCAGCTCCAGATCCCAAATTCACCAACTCCCTGGCACTGCACCATAACAGGAACAGCCCTTGGCAGGTTTCCTGCCTCAGGCTGCCCGTACTTTCGGAACCAGGGTTGTGACCAGATTTTCCCAGAGGAACCACCTGGAGTCCTTGGCCAGCTAAAGGAGAACCTCTGCCCTGGTGTGAGTCACCTTCCCATGGCAGAGGAGCCTGAGCAGCACTTGGGAGAGGAGCATTTCACAGGATGAGGCGCACACGGGTGTGCAGACAGACAGACAGACAGGGAACTTCCTGACACACAGCCTGGAACTGTCTGCTGGCCACGCCACTGAGCCCTGACCTCCCTCCAGCCAGCCTGACACGACACAAAGCTGCACTTACCCACTGGCAGCGAATGTCACGCAGGGATGGAAAAATAAGGGTTGGAAGAGACCTCGGGAGGTCACCTAGTCCAGCTCTGTGCCCCTTTGGAAGAGTCAGCACTGCATTGTCCCTGCCAGGCACACATCTAACCTATTCTGAAAGGCCTCTGGTAATAAAAGCAACATATTCAAGGCTTTTGCTATTTATATCATGATTTGGAGCACTGCTTGAAGAATGGAGGGCACAGAGGGGAATTGCTGCATAATAGCTGGGAATTGCTGCATAATAGCTGAACGCTGCATTACTGAAACGCTGCAGGACCCAGGGGAAGCTGCTGAATAGATAAGGATATCTCAGCACAAAATGTAAGGGCAGGACCACCAGCAAGGTAACAAGGGCGTGTTGGAGGGCCCCAATCAGCCTGGCCAGGCCACCTGGCAGGGCTGTGACATCTGGCAGAGCCAGTGGGGACTGACAGGCTGCCCAGGGAGGCTGTGGAATCTCCCTCTCTGGAGACATTCCAAACCTACCTGGCTGTGTTCCTGTGTCACCTGCTCCAGGTGACCCTGCCTGGGCAGAGGGGCTGGACTGGATGATCTCCAGAGGTCCCTTCCAACCCCAGCAATTCTGGGATTCTGGGATTCATTGACCCTCCTGCAACATGAAGGCACAGAGCTCAGCACTGCCTGGGTCCCGCGACCGCTGCCTCCCACAGACACCAGCCTGACATCCCTCCCAGGGATTAAAAAACCAGGCAAATAAAAAAATAGAGTCATGTTCTCAGCTGCATGGGAGAGGGTGTCTCAGCAAGATGAGGCTCTGGGCATATTTACACAAACACGCAGACTTTTGAAAAGAACAGTGGAAACGCTTAGCACAAAATCCCATTAGCAAATAACGGGATTTCTGGGAGCACCATCTGTGCACCACATTGAACACTCGCCCCGGAGCACGGAGACTAAAGCACGTTGCATATGGAAAGCCAGACAAAAGAATATACAATAATACACAAAGGCAGGGAGAGCACATATAGGATGGGGAAGAAGCCAGAAGAGACTTTTTCCTCCCCATCCTAACAATACCCAAAATCCCATTCCCTTCACAGCCTTCCCACGACGGCTCCTGAGGCATCTCACGTCCCTTCTGTGCCCACTGTGAGGCCCCGTGATGTTGCCACAGAAGGAGAAAAAAAGCTTTGACATGAATGAGAATCAGCTGACAAACCAAAGCTGTTCAGTGTGAGGTGACACACAGGGTTAGTCTCGGTAATAATTTTTTTTTCCCTGCCTTGGGTGTTTTCCAGGGAGGTCTCCCAGATTTCCAAGCCAAGAGATTACCTGGAAAAGGCTGTCTCATCTGTGAGCTTCTTCAGCTCCAGCACAGCAGAAAGGGCCCTGGGAAAAGTCCAGAAGTAGCCACGCTGGGGTAACTCTGAAACAAAGCAAGGGAGGATGTGGTGTGAGTGAGTTCTGGAGGGCAAAACAAACCCAACTTTACAAACTGACAAGTTGAAGGAGCCCTCCCAGTGACTCTCAAGTGCCCCTTCTCCTTGCACTCCCAAACGTCTCTGTCTTTGCCCGCTCTCCCAAGGGCTCTCCAGCAGCATCCTCCAAAACAGCTATTACAGCAATTACTGCAATTAATTGATTTGCATATCCCCAAAGCCCCATCATTAGTGCAACACAGCCAAGCGTGTTAGTGTTTAATAATATCAATCAACAATTATTCATAACATCCCGCCCCGGCAGACCTAAATATAGAGACGAGCATTCATGCGAAAACAAAAAGAAGGGAAAAAAAACCCCAGCAGCTAAACAAAAGAATTAATTTAGAGCAGAATTAGGATCATAGAAACAAGACAGACAACAGACAAGGTCAGATGTCTCACTCCCAGCTCATGTGTGACTCTCTCAACCTGCCTGCTCTCAGTTACTGAGTGTGCTGCAACTAAATAAAGTGATTTTCTCCTTGCAGTAAATGGGCAGAGAGCTGCAACGAGCACATACCCGGGGTGGAGAGGCAGCAGGAGACAACTTGCATGGGCTGCTGGCCCTGGTTCAGAGCAGCACTTCACCTAAAGCTCAACAGGGTCCCCATTCAGGACAGCACTTAAGCATATGCTGAAATTTAAGTACGTGCTTAAATCCTGCTCCTCCTCGGGCCAGGCACTAGTAAAAGGGAACGGCTGCTATCCAGGTTTCCAGGCTGTTAGCAGCACAAGCTGCACCTCTCAGGGACCATATGCTCTTTGCCAGCCTCTGGATTTGGAGCCAAAGCCCGTTTGCTCCACCCGTGGGACCTTCCTGCTGGAGGTACCATCACCCAACCAGGAGGGAAGCACGACCACCTCAGCCTGGTGTCCATCACCACCTCCAGCAGCAGGAGGGGGTCCTGGCCAGAGCCCAGTGCCAGATTAACATAATTAACAGAAATATTGTTGATCAAGCAAAGAACAGCATCTTGCTCTGAAACAGCCACCGGGAAAACTCAAGCACTGAGCTCTCCGATGTGTCAGCTGATGGAGTACAGCAGGCACCAAGGGCAACCAGTTCTCTTGCACTGCTGGAGGACCATGATGGTACAGAGCCACAGCCTTGCTGCACGTCACAGCTTTGCACCAAGCTGGTGGATTCCTTCTCTGAGAGCATCCTCCTTATTTAAGGAAATAGGCTGGGGGGGCTCACGAGGTGCTTCCTGCTCTTGAAGATGCAGCCAGACAGCTGGTGAGGCAGTGATGTCTCCGGCCTTCACCACTCTACACCCTGACCATCCAGCAGGCTGTGGCTTCAAAGCCATCTTAATCTCCCTCCAGTGCACCCTGAGGTCCCTCAGAGAGCTCCAGCACAATTGTGGGGCAGCAAATGGTGCAGACACTGCAAAGGTGGCAAGAAGGACAGACCCAGCCACCAGGAAAGATGTGGGCATGGGGAAGGAGCAGCTCTGCCCTTGCTTCCCATCCCCTGGCACTGGGACAGGAGTGTCCAGAGCACAATTCCCTCTGCTTTGGCTCTGTCAATCCCACAGATGGATCCCAACACTGTAAATACACCAGCATGAGCAGAGGACACCCCGTTTCCCAGCCCCATGCCCTGGGCTCGTGCTAAAACTACTGTCTACAGACTAAACAAGGCTCTTTTTACCCTGCCCACAGTCTGGACTCCTCACTGGAGACCCATCCAACATGAAATCTATTCCCATTCCTTTCATACCCCTCCCTGCTCCACTGGTGCTGATTCTGGGGGACAGTATTGTGCCTTGAGAGTAGGAAGGAGTCAAATGCAATGTCTCGCTGGCAGCATTCTAAATAGCAAAAGAAACAGGATTTTAAAGCCCCCTTGCCTTTTGTTGGCTTCCAGCTTCCCCCACCAGCCTGTAACCACACACGACGTGCCGGGAGGGGTGCCCAAAGCAGGAGCAGGAAGCAAGGAAACTACAATTGCACTAAACCACTTCAAAAAGGCTTTGGTTTTGCTCAGAATCGCTTGAAAGGAAACTCGCTGCGCACGGATGTTCGTCCTTCATCTTTCACACGTTTTAAAAGAAATATTAGTCTGATTGTCTGGGTTTTTCTTGGGAAAAAAAGAGTTTCTGGAAGTCAGAGTCTAAAAGCAAAACACAAATAGGAAATATAAATGTTTCCTTACAGCCATATTTGGGTTGTTTGTGAAAATCTCCAGCAGCTTTCACTGCCTCCCAACAGCAATTGAGAGACTTTAGGGGAAAAGTAAGACATGACCGGCCACAGTGCTATTTTCCAGAATTATGTGGAAGGGGAAATCCAAAACAACTACGTGCTCAACACTGAAGACCTTAGAGAGAAGTTTGCCCGGGGCAAACATCTTCTAACTGCTGTAATTACCGTGAAAGGTCATCAAGGACACCTCCCTGTGCATGCTAGAAAAACTCATGTAAGCATTTTGCGTGGTTAGGGCAGGCTTTTAGCAAACATAGCAAAGTTCTGACACTGAGCCATGTGAGGTGACATCAGCAAAGAGGCATTTTCCTCAGACAGAGCACGCAGAAGGAAGATGAGGACGTTCAGCACCTTCCAACTCCCCGCTCTCTCCCTTTTAACCATTAGAAAGTTCAAACTGGCCAGAGCACAGGGTAAAAAGCAAAGGGATGCCACTCCTGGGAAGGGCAGAGCTACAGGAGAGGGCCCTTCACGGCTTCATCCCCAGCAGAGCCTTCCTTTCCTCCTCTCCTAGGACTGAGTGGGGTGCCCCAAACAAGAAGTCCTTCCAACCCTACCCTGGGACTGCCCATGGCTTTCGAGCTGGGTAAAGTCAGGGCCCACATAGGTCTGGCCACCTGGTGTCACCTGTCTCAGGCAAAATGATTGTTTGGGGGCCAGACTGATTCCTTCACAGTCCCAGATCTCATTTTCAGAGGTGGGGGAGGAAGCCTTTGACCCGTTAAGTGCCCTGGTACAGACTCACTGTTGGCTTTGACTCCCTCAGCAGGATGAGTGTACAGTCATTTAGGCTGGGGGGGACTTTTGGGGACCGTCTGCTCCAATCCCCTGCTCGGAGCAGCAGGAAATGAATCACTGCATGTCTCCTGCTTGTGCAGCCAAAGGCACAGGTGGGACGTGTGTGAGGAGCAGAGAGGGATGCAAGGGACCTCAGCACCAGAATCGCTCCTGCTCTGAACACTGTGCAAAACAAGTGTCCTATCTGAGAAAAGGCTGCCAAAACACTTTTTGTCCTGACTGAGCACCTCAACCCTCTGACCTCCTGCTCCAAAGCCTGGGAGGGTCCCTTCTCCTGAAGAAACCACCCCAAAAAGGGGCAAGTTTTACCCCTTAAGCCCCCACCAGAGAAACACTCAGGTGCATAGAGGGCACATAAGTGACCTTTAGCTGCAGAAACAAGAATACTCGATGTATTTTGGTCCAAATTTTACCCCTTTCCTCCCAGACCTTGTGGTAATATCATGCACCAACTAAAGCAGACCTGCCCCAGCAGGGGCTCACCATTTACCAAACCCAGCCACCCTGGGGAGAGCTGGAGCTGCTGTCTCGAAGGTGTTACACCACCATGCATGAGTGCCAAATAAAGAAAACGCTGCAAAACCACTGTTTGCCTGAGCCAATTCACCTGTTTTGTACTTTGATCTTGATGCAGGAAGCAGAAAACCCCTTTACTGCCCTTCTCCAGCTCAGGCAAATCTTCCCCTGTGCTCACTCCCAGTGACAGCCCCACATCAGTTACGAGCTGGTCCTTCTCTGGCCTTTTTAGTTCATTCCATCACACCAAAAGCAGAGACAGGCCTGGGAATTAAACTGCAGCCACCAGTTTCATTCATAAATTTGTCTGCACAATCACCAAGTGAGCTATTGTTGTTATTCCTCACTGTTTACCACCTCCAAGCCAGGGAGTATTGTTTTTATTGCTATTGTGAGAACAACAGCAGAGGAAAAAAATAATCCTAAGCTTCCCTTCCCAATCAAATATAATAGAGGAAAAAAAAACAACAAACAGGGCGGATGTCAGATCATCAAGGATTTTTTTTTTAGGTTTTTTGGAACTATCTACAAGAGCTCAGCCTGGTGCTGCAGGTTTCTGAGTCTGAATTTTATCAATGGGCTGCACTGGGCCCATGTGAAAGGCCAGCAGGTGTTCGAACAATGAACCCGGGCTGCCTCCACATCTGGGCCACAAAAGCCAGCGCTGTGTTTACAAGAAATAGGATAATCAAGAAAACATCCTGCCACAGGCACCTAAAAAGCTCCAGCCACTTGTTATTCATTTTTCTCTCACACTGTGCTGTTTATTTATAGCACAAGAAGTTGAACCGGGAGGAGGAAAATAAAAATCCCAAGTTTCTCACTCATTTCCACGCAGAAGTGACGCACGTGCAACGTGGCAGGCTTGCATTGTTCCTCCAGCTCTAGGTGGGATGGCATTAACCCTTGAGATCTTGCTGCAATTGATGAATTATCTGGGCAAAACTTGCTGGGTTTGCTTGGCTGATGCAAGCGTGTCAGTTAGACCTGACTCATCCTGGGACACCCCGGAGGGCAACTGAGTCACCCCAGACTGGAAATAAAGTTCAGCTGCTGGTGGCTTGTGGCTCCCTGTAAAATCACTGTAGTGTGGGGTTACTCCTGCTGATGTTTTGTTCTGTTTGCTTTTAACTGTTCAGTAAAAACAAAGCAGGACACATCCAACTTAGTAACAGGATTAGTTTTGTTGTGGGTTTTTTTAATGGAATTAATTCAAATTCATTGAAGATGCACCAAAATGGAACCTCTAAAATGTTTCTCACCATCCTAAAGAACAACTTGGGAAGCTCCAAGATAAGCTGCTCCTTCCAGACTAGCACTTTGTGACTCGAGCCATCCCTATGTCCAGCAAAATTAAGTATCCTGCCTTCCCTGCTTTAATAGTTTCACTTCTGGAAGCCTTCAAAGCATGCCAGCTAGAGCTCCCCCACAGAAATCCAGGGAAATGAGAGCTGAGCTGCTCAGCCTCTCATGGAGTTTGACTTCCTTGCTTTTGAGTGGAGTCAAAGGGGATTAACTCAACAGGTGTTTTACTGGACAGTGGGAGGGGGAAAAAAAAACAAAACAAAACACAATGAAGCAACTGCCTACGTGCACAAATAGCAGATGAATTCCTCCTTTTCTGGGGAATCAACTGCTAAAGCAGATGGCAAACACCCCCTTCTCCTGCAGCCTCAAGTCACTCTCAGTCGGTGGCTTTGAACACATCAAGTCCCAGAGCTGAAATGCCTCTCTTCAATCAGACAGGGAAGGGGATCGTCCAGACCTGACCTCTGGAGGGTTGAGACCCTTCCACTGCCCCTTGCTCTGGTCTTCTGCACCCTGCTCATCCTCAGAAAGACCAGCTGGAGTGCCCAGGACTGTCCAGCAGCCTCTGTGCCTCACGCACTGAGCAGGATGGCTGAAGCCCAGCCTGCTGTCCCATAAATTCCTGGCAATACCTCACAGCTACTTTTCTCCATGAACAGAAAGGGCATTAAACAGCACAGGGATAACAGACCACATCAGAGACCAGCACCTTCATCCCCTGCTCCCATGGAAAGCAAAATACATGTTACTGCTCTGAGTTCTCACCAAACCAGGGCTCTCCAAGCAGCTGGTCCCACCAAACCTCCTGCCCATTTACCACAGCACGAGGCACCAGGGCTCAGCTGAAACCCCACTGCAGCTGGAAGGACCAGATAGCAGCATTTTCTCCTCATTTGCTCAACACCATGAGAATTTCCTCAAGTTTTCAGTGATTGATGAGCACACAATCACTGTATTGACAGGCAAACTTTGTCATTTTTCCATCAAAATCATGAGCCTCTGAAGTGAGGAAGTGGTTACAGGATCCGTGTGTCTTAAGAGAACTGAAATGGGTCTGTCCAGAAGTGCCATTCCACATGCCATACTGAACACATCTTCACATTGCACAACCACAGAAATGCTACTTATTTCCAATATTTATTTTGCAGGATAATATAGAGGTGAACTTTGCTCCCCTAAGTGACTAAAGCTTGACACAGCATTTGTGTTAATTTATTAAAAATTTGCTGGCTGGAGCCAACCGCTCAACTCAAACCTCTCTTAACAAATGCCTGGGATAATTGCCAGCAGCCTGAGGCTGATCCCTCTTTCTGCTTCTTTCTCACCAAAAAGGCATCTGGGCTGTGTTGTCAATCTGTATTGACTGTTTGATTGATGCTGGTCGGCATCTTAAAGAACAGCATCTGAGATAATTAAACAGCTGGACCTTGATAAAGAATTGTCAATACAGAATGAAATCAATATGCTCCCTGATGTTTCATGATGATACAGAGCTGACGCTACTTGAACCAGCTTCTTTAAAAAGCTCTAAATTTATCAAACAACATTCTTTCAGGAGAGATGGTTTGGGGTTTTCCTTTTTAACAAAGAGAGAAGTGGAGTGCGGCTCGGCATTTAATATCTGGCTGAGATTTAAAACGCATGCTCCTTATGAAGTGTGACATTTTATACCTGAAACCACAGGAACATTTCCCACATTTAAGGGACAGAGGGAAAACTCTTCAAATTAGATTTGAACTTTATACCTTCTAATTCTGCTCCAGTCCTCCTCCATGTACCACACTCACGCCTGATGAACAAGCTGCTGTATCAAAGTCTGACAGACCTGACTGCAGACAAATGCCCTTCCCTGAGCCTTGGAGCAGCATTGGCACTTCTGTGAGCTGGCAAAGGCACCGATCACAGGTGAATGAAGTGGCCAGAGCAGCTCCCTGGGGGTCAGCCTGAGCTGGAAGACACCCCTGGGGCCACAAGGCTGACCCAAATCCCCAAGCCTGCAGCGAAGAGCCCCCCAGAGCTCCTTTACACACTGCCACCCAAGCCTAAGGGACAGCCAGACACCGGTCTGCAGGGAAGTGCTGAGCAGAGGGACGGAGCACCTCTGCTGCAGGGACAGGCTGGGGGTGCCCAGCCTGGAGAAGAGGAGCTCCAGGGAGTGCTGCTTCTCACCTTCCTGCACCCAGAGGTTCACTGTGTACCTCTGTGCCAACCAGGTCCCCATCTGGGACAGCTGTCCTGCTGCAGGTGCTGCCACAGCCACTGTCCCTCGTGGGAGAGCTCCTCCAGGAGGAGAGGGACACTGGACTGGCACTCCAGGGTAGGGAACAGAGCAAGGGGGATTTTCAGTGTGAGACATCGAGCAAAATCCACCCTGCTGGCACTTCCCCACCAGCTCAGCTCCATGCAGCTCATTAATAGCACACAAACCTTCCCTCCCACATCCCCTCGTGTCAGTGAGAGACTGTGGAACCACAGAACATCCTGAGCTGGAAGGGCCCCACAAGGAGCGAGTCCATCTCCTGGTCCTGACCAGGACAACCCCAAAAACCCCACCATGTCCCTGAAGACCTGTTCATAAAGAAGCTGCAGACCGCAATGAGGTCTGACCTCAGTCTCCTCCAGCTGAACAAGTGCCCTCCTACACCACCTCTGTGTCCCTTCTTTGGGTACTAATAGCTTTATATTCTTCTTACACTGTGGGGCCCCAAAGTGCCCTCAGGACTCCAGGTGAGGCTGCCCCAGCTCAGACCTCCCAGCTGTCCCCATGGCCCCACAAGCAGCAGAACCCTTGGCCCCCAAGCAGCATCCCAAAGCCTGAGCTCACCCATCCCAGGGGATGGAGGAACCACAGCCTCTCCCTTTGCCTGCTCTTCAGGCCAGCAACACTCACTGAAACCCCACTGCACCTTCCACCCCGTGCCTTGAGGGACAGTCCAGACCTCAGTGAGTGCTTTGAAATACAAGTTGCAAAGGCAGACCATTATTCCCATTATGTTCCTTGCTTTACTTAAGCCCTACTCAATAACAGACAGGTGCACTAAGCTCTCTGCCAGGGACCCTTGTTGAGGGGAACAAGACCCTCCAGTTTTATATGTTATCCCCCTGTAAGCTCACAAGTCACCTCTTAAGCTTGTAATAAAAGACTTTTTTGAAAGATGATGGCACCTAGTTTCCAAGGCAGCAGAACTTTTAAGCTCATGTTTGCAAGAGCCTAAGGAATTACAGACGCCAAGAGGAACAGGCTGTATAAAACCCATCACCTATTCCTGCTGGAAAGATTAAATAGCACAGTTTTATTTTTTAATGCAACATGATCTGGAGGAGGAAGTTGCTAGTGATGCTGTACAAAAAATGTACAGTGCATGGAATAACAACTACAAATCCCTTTAATCTCTGCAGGTACCTGGGGACCCCAGATGGCTCGATGCTTGTGGGGATCTTTGGAGACATGTGATCCCATAATGGGAAGACTGAGATAATTCATGGTGTTGACTGACCATCGATGGTCTGCTGGACCTCAGCTGCAATTCAGCTGCAGTGACCATGGGATCCCAGAATCACTGAGGTTGGAAAAGCCAGCCCAGCCCACAGAACCCACCCTATGCCCAATGCCCACCTTGTCCCCCAGCCCAGGGCACTGAGTGCCACAGCCAGTCCTGCCTTGGGCACCTCCAGGGATGGGCACTCCAACCCTCCCTGGGCAGCCCCTTCCAAGGCCTGACCACCCTTTCCATGGGCAAATTCCTCCTGATGTCCAATCTGAACCAGCCCCCAGCCCCTTCCCCACCTCCATTCCCTTCCATGCACAAGCTCCAGCCCCTCTATGTCCTTCTTGGAGTGGGAGGCCCAGAACTGGACCCAGCCCTCAAAGTGTGGCCTCAGCAGAGCCCAGGACAGCACAGTCCCTTTCCTGGCCCTGCTGGACAGTTTTTGATGCAAGCCAGGACGGATTGGCCTTCAAGGGAAGAGACAAGAAGGGAGATAAAGTAAAAGCAGGATAAAGCTGGAGATGGGGGTGGAGAGCACCTGAAGTGGGGACGCAGCCACAGCAGGAGTTATGTCCTAGCCCCGTTCAAAGAGCCCCCACAGACCCACCTCTTCTCACTTGAAATGACTCAAAACTCAAGGATCCAACTGGGATTCAACTGCTGAGACCCAGAGCAAACCAGAACACCTCACACTCCCCAGCTTCCCTCTTTGGAAATGTCTATTTTCTTAGGCTAAACCAATTACTTCTTCTCAGTCATACCCGACTCTCATTTCAGCTACAAAACCAGCTCCTTTCCCATGGAAAGAAACAAATCACCTTTCTTCATTTCATGATTAATTTTACTGCATGACTGTTCCCAGCAACACAACTCTTTTTCTTTTTTGCAAGTTCCCTACAAAGTGATGAAAAGGAGAATGCCCTCTGCCCGTGCACAGCCTCCCTGCACTCTCTCACACACATCACTTCTTTGTGGCTTAATTCCCCAGTTTTAAAAGGAAGAGATTTACTTTCCTCCAACTTTTTTTTTTTGGGGGGGTGGGGGAAAGGCAGGTGGGGAAGTGAGTAATCATTTTATCATTGATACAGCTTCCTGCACAATAAAGATAATCTTGTGCACTGTGACACTGAGGTGCTAACAGAGGGAAATAAATTTAGATTAATAATTAACATCCACATCATATCAAGACATTTTGGTGCTCACATTTCAATTGCTTCAGAAAGCTTCCTACATTTTTATCACAAACACATGCAATGGGTTAATAGCTATTAATTTCAGAAGCTATTGTTGAGCAGTACATTGAAAAATAAAAGATCTCAAATAATTCTCTATCCTGAGAGCTGCAGGCAGCACTGCAGGTGGGGTCAGACTCCTGAAGGTACTTATTGAACTGCAAACGTGACACTCTTTCTCTTGGAGATTTTGGAGTGGTATCTTGAGGACTATTGAAAAAAGGTATCTTGTTTGGGGGTTATGCCCAAATCAGCCCTTAAAACCACATCACTGGTGGAGACAGCACTGCTGGGACTCTGCAGGAAAAACTGTTGGCTGAAAAAACAGTTTGGCAGAAGAAAGTAACATTCAAATGCCCTCCTTCATGGAAATAAAAATGCAAGGCTCCTACCTGGGCTCTTTAGACTCGACTAAGGTATTAGAGAAGAACAAAACACAAGGTACTTACTGCTTTTGAGACCCTCCTGACCTGCAGATGGATGGGAATCAGGCACTGGAAGGAAGCAGAGAGATTTCTGATGTGAGTTGCACCAGCAAGAATAGCCACTTTCACATCATTACAGCAAATTACAAGCTGATCTTAGACCGTTTTCCCAACTCCAGGCCAAAGAAAATGCAACAAGTACTCCAGAAAAACCCCCACTGATCCAATTCACTTCAAAGAAATTATGTGATGGGCAGAACCATCACATGGCTTGAGAAATAATATATTAGATGCTTTTTTTAGGGGCTTGATTCTCCAAAATTTGCATCTTCAAGCTTTTCCTCCAAAACCAGAGGGGCTAGGAACTTTATTACAAAAACTTGATAGCCAAGAGTCTCACCTAATTATGTGAGCTGGGGCTTCAAGGGAGACTGAAAGGAAAGAAAAAGGAACACAGACACACAGAAATTTATGGCAAAATAATATGATCACTGGCAAAATACTCATTGTCTCAACCTCCTTGCTTTTCCTCTTCTCCACTGGCTCTCAGAGGAGTGTGTTTTTCCCCCCCAAAAAAATCTGTGCTGGAATCCTGTCTCATTAGCTTTGAATTTTTCTCTTTTTAAAGAAGGACCCATTCAATGTTCTGCAGCAGATGCTTCTCACTCTCCACAAAAGCAATAAATCAAAACAATTATTTTTTAAAACCCCAGCTTCCCTGCCAGCTAGAAATCACTTACAAGGAGGTGAAACAGCTCTGTCACCCCCCAAACCAGGGCTCAGAAATTATGGGTGAGATTTCCCAGGTTGCATTGCAACACGCTTCCATTTCCCATTCCCGATTTTATTTATTTGTAAACATGCATAAATACATAAATGAACAAATAAGAAGCAAATAAAATCATCAAATCCTACTAGGGGTGATGAAATGCCAATAAGTGGGATGGAGACAGATGTCCCCAGCCTCAGGGGTCACTTCCCAGCCAGCCCTGCTGGACAGATGTGCTCAGTTTGGGGATGCAACTGATGGGGGAAACACAAGGTATGAGGCAAGTTCCCAGATGTTGTCAGGGAAAAAAATAATACTAAACTGATCTTTAAGTGGAAAAAGAGTGGAAAGCTACTAGAAGATTGTCTTGATATGTACTTGGGGAAAGAAACAAGGGGGGGGGCGGGAAAGGAGGAAAAATGTAAATGCAAGTGGGACAAGCCCCTGGGAGAGAAAGGGAAATAAGGGGTGAAAGGGAGGGGATAAAAGCGAAGAAGGAAAATAAATGAAAGGCAGGGCAAAGGGGGGAAAAGAAAACATAGGAAAGAGGTAAAAAAGGAAAACATAGGAGAGAAAAGGGAAAATGCAGGAAAGGGGAGGAAAAGGAGAATATCGCAAATGGGGGGAAGAAGAATGTAGTAAAGAGCGAAAGGAAAATACACGAAAAGGAGGGAAAGGGGAAATAAAGGGGGCAAAGGAAACTAACGGGGGGAGGGAACAACGAAAATAACGGAGGAAAACCGAAACTATCGAGGCAAAAAAACCGAAAATAACGGCGGGGAAAGGGTGTTTAACCTAAAGGGGAGGGATTTAGGTCAGATATACGGAAGAAATCTATCCCTGGAAGTGTCTAAGGCCAGGTTGGACGTGGCTTTTGGAGCAACCCGGTCTAGGGGAAGGTGTCCCTGCCCGTGGTATGGAGTGGGAAAGGACGGACTTCATGGTCCCTTCCAACCCAACGCAGCATGGCATTCTGTGAAAAAAAAATTTAAAAATAAAAAAAAATAAAAAGTGGAAAAAAAAGCCTCGGAGTGCCTTTGCTCCCGGGAGCAGCCCCGCGGCAGCGCCGGGAAGAGCATCGCTGTCCCCGACGCGTCTCCGCGGCAACGGGGACAACGGGGACAACGGGGACAACGGGGACGGAGCGGGCTCCCAGCCCGCACACCGGCTCTCCGGGGCTCGGGGTCGCTGCCCAGCCCTCCAGCTCTCCGTGCACGGCTCTCCGGTGTCACCGCCCCGCTGTGGCTGTCGCTGCCCGGCATGTCCCAGGCGTGAGTACCGCGGGGCGAACCCCCCCCTTTGGGATGGGATCAAACACCCCGAGCCGGTCCCGTCGGGATTGGCCCCCAAGGCAAAATGAGGCAAATCGTGGTATTATTGCTCCTCTCTCGGGCTCTCTCTTCCAGATTCAACATCGTGCTGGTTTTCCTTCCGTCCCTGGTGCTTTCAGCACAAGGCAAAGCCTCACCAGTTGGTTTGCAATGAGCAGTGATGGCACTGGATCAAAGTGCCTTAGAGCAGCCCTGCTCCTTCCTCCAGGAACTTTGCTCGCAGAGCAAGCCCCCATATTAAGCAAGAATTGTTATTATTGCTGTGGTACAGAGCTGGGAGCATCTTCATGGCATTATCCTCCAGCTCCAGCAGTGCTAAGCCCCGGGCACAGCCCAGTTTCGGGAGGCTCTTCTTCCCAGTTCTGAGCTGGATGTGGCTTACTCAAGCTCCATAAGCAATAGTACATAAGAAACAAAAAATAATAAGAAAAAACAACTCTGGAGAGTGCTTTCTACCTCCTTCTGTTCCTCTCCTTCAGAGTCTCCTTCTGACCTGGTCAAACCTGACCATATCCTCACCACTGCCTCAGCAGGTTGTGAGCAAAGCTTCTCCTGGCTTCTTTCTCATGGTCTTCCTACTTTGGCATCAGTGACACCAGCATCAAAACCTCCTGTTTCTTTTGCTCAGTATCATCTTTCCAAACTCCCAGCTCC
The DNA here is from genome assembly GCA_035221455.1 of Xenops minutus. Classification (NCBI taxonomy): domain Eukaryota; kingdom Metazoa; phylum Chordata; class Aves; order Passeriformes; family Furnariidae; genus Xenops; species Xenops minutus. Next base: position 4,344,435 of record JAWWEE010000002.1, read on the forward strand.
TGGCCAGGTAAACCCCCTCACATTTCCAGCCTCAAAACTAGAGCAGCTCTCCTTGTCACCTCCAGTTTGGGTTTCATGGAATCATAAAGGCTGGAAAGGACCCCCAAGTCCAGCCTTCAATCAAATCCCACCACCATGGCCACTCAACCACATCCTGTGGTGCGTATCCACTCGTTTTTGAACATTTCCTCCAACATCCCTGGGAGAAGCCTGCCCCAATGTTTAACTGCTCTTATAGTGAAAGAACTTTTCCTTAATATCTAATCTAGCCTCCTGTGGCTCAGCTTGAGGCTATTTCCCTTTGTCCTAGAGCTGGTTTCCTGGGAAAAGAGGCTGAGCCCCACCTCACCACAACCTCCTTTCAGGCAATTAGGTCTCCCCTAAGCCAGCCCCCTGTCTCAACACATTTACAGATATGATACCACCACAAATTCCACTGCTTTCCATCCAGGCAGCTTCCTTTTCTTCCTTTTCCATGCTCCTTGGCTCAGGAGGGAAAGGTGAGGTGAAAGGAATAAAGAACACCCCAAGGGTACAGCAGAGACTGTCTGGGTGGGGGCTGTGCCCAAGGACACACACCCAGCACAGCCTCCAGCAGGTGTAGGTTTGAGGAAAGCTTGGTTAGGTCCCTGGTGAATCCAGTGCAGGGCTTGGCTTGTAACAGGACAAGTTGTGCCTTCAAATGTCATGAGGTCAGTTCAGGGGAGTCCACAAAGTAGTGGATAGTTATCTAAATTGCACTGTTTAAAAGGGGGAAAACCCCACAGAAGTGGTGCTTGGCCTCTTCCTGAGCCTTACCTGGGAATGTGTCATCCCTACAAAGTCTCTGAATCACGGCTGCTGCTGTTTGAGCCAGACTAACACCAAAGGAATGACACTGAGTACAGCTGGAAAATCCTTGTGCCTCGACTGTTTGAACTCAGTTTCATTTTCATGGAGAAGGGGCTCCTTAGCATTTCCTCTGACACTGCCAGCACTGCACAGCAAACCCGGGTAAACAGGATCCCCATCTCCACACCACACGACAAAACCCTGTGTCCAGCTGTGCTTCTGAGCGAGGTGGTGGTGCTGGAAGGGGCTCCAGTCTGACGCTGGTGCTGCTTGGCTCCCTGTGCTGCAATGAGGCTGGGGCTGTGCACAGGATTTATGGCTGGGCTAATCCAGCCCTTTGTAAACACAAGCCTGAGTTGGTTCCTAACGAAGTTACCCAGGCTACTGTTACACAGTTGTCTGTGGAGAGGTTTTTCCTGGCTGTGTACCATAAATCACAGAACTGTCTAGGGTGGAAAAACCCTCTAAGATCATCAAGTTCAACTGTTTCCCCAGCACTGCCAAGGCCACCACTAACCCATGTCCCCACGTGCCACATCCACAAGGCTTTTAAACACCTCCAGGGATGGGGATTCCTGTGCCAGGGACTGACAACTCTTTCCATGAAGAACTATTTCCTAATATCCAGTCTATCCTCATATCCTTCCAGGATCTAAATGGGGCTTACAAGAAGGCTGGAAAGGGACTTTTCAAACAGGCATGGAGTGAAAGGGCAAGGGGGAATGGCCTTAAGCTGAATGGCATGATTAAATTAGATATTGAGAGGAAATTCTTGGCTCTGAGGCTGGTAAGGTCCTGGCACAGGGTGCCCAGAGAAGCTGTGCCTGCCCCTGGATCCCTGGAAGTGTC
>JAWWEE010000002.1:4346731-4372251 GCA_035221455.1 Xenops minutus
TGGATCCCTGGAAGTGTCCAAGGCCAGGATGGACAGGGCTTGGAGCACCCTGGGCTGGTGGAAGGTGTCCCTGCCCATGGCAGGGGTTGGAATGGGATGAGCTTTAAGGTCCCTTCCAACCCAAACCATTCTATGATTCTATAAACCTTCCCTGGCACAACTTGGAACCATTTCCAAAGTATTTTAAATGTCATGTGACAAAACTCTTAACAGCCTGCCTCCCCTGAAGGCAGTGGAGCAAAGAGCCAATAGTGCGAGGGGGTTTTGATAAAGAACTTTGGTACTTCAGCAATACAAAAGCTACACAGCAGAGAGGAGTTTTTGGAACTGGAGTTTCGAGGCACGTTCACCATCCTCGAGGCCCTGTGATTCCAGCAGAGGTGTGGGCTAAAGCCCATGGCAGTGTTTCATTGCACTGCCTCAGGAAGCTTTGTGTCGGGGCAGAGCACCCAGCACATTCTCTTGGGGTCAGTAACTCCAGCAGCCAGCCAAGGGAAAAGGCAGCATGTCCAGACACGCTTGGCATTTTCTAGGGACAGTCACAGAGCTCAAGAGAGCACAGACACCGGCTGCAGGGTGATTAAAAAGTGCTGGAATATCTCACTTCCTAAAGTGCTCAGCCCCCAGCATTTGCATGCAGATGTACCTTCTGTTCCAGACACTGAACACGAGATTTACATAGATGCTTTTGCATTTATGTTTCCCTGCTGTGCTTCCTCCTCTTTTATGAATTTGTTTACCATGCCCTTGACCTGTAGGATCTTGACCAGCAATTTCTTACCCTGCCCTGACAGTCCTAGTCCAGGCATGTTCAAAGCCGAGTCTTGGCACTGCTGCCATTCCTACCAGGTTTTAATCAGCTACAAGACATTTGCTACTGCCACCAAGGAGCTTTAAACAATCAAAGCACTTTAAAATTTAATCTCGTGTCACAAATAGAATTTATATTAATTCACTTGTTAAATATTGATCTAAGGCAAGATCTTTAGCATCTCCCCTTCTGCTTCCGACAGAAACAACCAAAGGAGAGCTCTGTATTTTATGTTACATCCCTCAGTTAAAGAAAATTAAGGATGCAGAACCAAAATGTGAAAAAACGCCAGTGCAACTTCCAGTTGGCTCTGCTCCCCCTCTCTCCGTGGCTGCATTACGATGCAGTTTGTGTTGTGATCACATCCTATTTTCTTCCCACGGGGCCCCAGCCTCGTTCAGCCATTGGGCTGTTGTTGAATATTTCTTTTTATCCCCTCATTCAGTGCCTGGCCCCAGGCCATATTCTTCAAATTCCATCCAAACGCCACAATTATTAGCTTCCTCCTGGGCATTCCTAGCGTGTTCTCTCTCTCAGTACATCTCCCAAGCAGTCACAGATTCATCTTTGCCCCTCTTTCCACCCCTGGCAAGCATTAGCACATTGTCTTGCTTATGTTAAAGCAGGAAATCAGAGACAGATCCAAACTCAAAGCTGCGCCCAGCTCCAGCACTTGCCCTTGGTGCATGGCATTGTAGGCAGCTGGATGGGTGGCAGCTCTTTCCTTTGCTAAGGAAGAGAGGAGGGGGAAAAAAGTAAAAAATTACATGCCTTGGATGGTTAAAACTGAAATAACCTTCATTGCCACACAAAGTGTGTTATAAGCAAATGCTGCTTGGGATGGGGCAGCCACAACTCTGGCCAAGCTGTGCCAGGGGTTCATCACCCTCACAGGGAAGAATTTCTCCCTAATATCCAATCTAAACCTGCTCCCTGTCAGACTGAAGCCATTCCCCAATGCCCTGTCACTGCAGGCCCCTGTAAATAGTGTCTCTCCATCTTTCCTGTCAGCTCCCTTCAGGTACTGGAAGGGGACAGTCAGGTCACCCCAGAGCCTGCCCTTCTTCAGGCTGGGCATTCCCTGATCTCTTGGGCTCGCTCCAGCAGGTCCCTGCCCTTGCTGTGCTGGGGACCCCAGAGCTGGATGCAGCACAGCAGGTGGGGTCTCACCTGAGCAGAGGGTTGGAATCACATCCCCTGACCTGCTATCCAGGGCACGATTGTGCTGCTCACCCCAGAGAGAAGGGCAGGGGACAGAGAGCAGCCCTTGGAGCATTTGGCAGCAAAGCTCAGCCCAGAACAGCATCTGCCCCACCTTATCCACTTTGCCATGTCCTGCTGGAAGAAAACAGCCCTTTTCCCTGCCAGCCTTGTGGTCTGGCTGGAGCAGGTGCCTCAGAGCTGCTGAGGTGTGGTGGTGCTGCTGCTGCTCCTGGAGCTGCTCCCTCGCATTCCCTGCGGTTTCCCATTACGCTTCTGCCACACAAATCTTTTATCCCCTATTCTCTTGCTGTCATAGGACCCAGGACTGAAATTGGAGATGACAGAAGCACAGAGCTGTTCAGGGTAACAATGCCAGCAGGCTGTGTGTTTTCTTCCCCTGTCACAACCAAAGCCTGCTGAGGTTTATCCTTTATTTTCCCCAAATGCTCCCAGCTCTGTAAAACATCGTGGCTAAAGCAAGCATGCTTAAAAAGTCACTGGCAGAGTTACATTCACCACCAGCTGAGAAGTCTGGCATAATTGTGAGACTAATCTTATTTCAGGAGCAAGGCAAGCTTAAACAGGCTCATGAGCTTGCACTGCTCAGGACTGCAGGCTAAAGGCTTTTAAATCAGGAATTAATTCAGACAACATTTCAGTCAATTTGGTTCATAGAATCGTGGAATATGCTGAGGTGGAAGGGACTCATCAGGATCATTGAGTTCAACTCCATGCCCTGCACAGGGCACCACAAGAATGCCACCATATTGTCCAAAATTTTCTTGAATTCACAGGTTGTGCCACAAGGCCACATTGATCTCAGTTTCTGCCTGCACCTCTCCACCCCCAAAAATATTTGTCTATAATAAGACAAAAGAGAAAAGAGGGAGCTGCTCCTCTAGTACCTTTAGTGCAGCAACCACCCTGCAACACCTGACAGAGAGGCTGCAGTGGGGGAACAGGTACCTGAATCAGCCAGCAGTCATCCTAAGTCTGGGGATTTTTAGAAAGACAGAGGGAAAAACAAAAGCAGCAGCAGCATTTGTACAAACCCCTTTTCCTCCCGGGGCCTCACTTTCCCCTCCCAACCTTTGTCTCTTGTTTCTTTATTTTGCAGAGGCTGCAGGGCAGGGTTTCCCTCCCCAGTGTTTGCCCAGGGCTCAGCACAATGACTGACCTGTGTCTGGAGGGGACCCTGAGGGCTGGCCCCTGCACACACTTCCTTGTCACTAGACCTCCCTCTCTGTCCCCTCTGCTGCCCTGGGTGACTGTGGGCTTGTCCTGTGTGGTGGGGGATCAGTGCTGGGCTCCTCGAGCCCTGCTCCACACCCCCTTGCCCTCTCAAACCCTGTGGTGCTTCCTCCAGTGCCTGGTGATGGCCCAGCACAGCCCAACCTCATCTCCTGAGAAAGGAGAAACACAGGTGTGGTTTGCAGTGGCCACAGAGGTGCTTCAGAGATGTTTTAACACACACAATTCAGGGCTCATTTAATCATACAGGAGTTTCCAAATTAGGTGAAGGGAGCTGGGATAAATGGAAGTTAAATGTTTTCCCTTCCATCTCTCTATAGATGGCCTTCCATGCAGCACTTCAATGCTACAGCATGAACGTGGCTGGCTGTGGAAGCATGAGATATTGCTGTCCCCAGAGCACAGCCCAGAAACACCAGGCATCAGAGCAGCCAGGGCCCTGCCCATGCACAAATCCAGGGCCAGACACCGCTTGGAGTGCAAACTGTGCCATGCCCTGGAATAGCAGAGACACTGTTCCCTTTGGCAGCCAAGTCAAACACCAAAACCCCTGGGGAGGAGGGGAAAGAAAAGCCACACAAAGGTGACCCCACTGCTGCCAGACTCTGCTCCTGGCTTGGGAGGGGTCCCAGGGACAGTTTGCATGCTCAGCACAAATCCTGCCAAGATTTTTAAGCTTTAGCACCAGTTTAACACCAGTAAGCAGGCTCACCTTGGCTGCACCCACAACCAGCAATGCTTGTCCAAGTGGAAGGAGAGATGGGTCAAGCAAACACGCAGAGTTAGAGGGCCCTGGAATATTAAAACAAGGCAACATAGAATTTGGCAGGATTTTAAACACCTCTGTAACTTAAGCAGAAAAAAACATTGCCAAGCTTCTCTCTGAATAAGGAGGCTTTATTTTTTTAAGCAATAAAAGCGAGATTCAGACTAACAATAACGCTATGGCAAAAGAGACCTCCTAAACCCATGCTTTAGACTGTTTCCACTTTGTGGGAGTGAAGAAAAGGGACATCAGTGAGGAGTTAAAGCTTTGACCTTCCCTCCAAGCTGAAAGCTGCCAGAAAGCACTCCAGGGGCTCTGGAGTTTAGTAATTTAATGTGTTTTTTCTTCATCCCATTACAGTGTTGCTTATTTTCCCCCAAACACCCCTATTTTGTAGTTGCTATGACAATTCGTAGCATTACTTACACTGCTGTATGCATGGAGAGATCTGGAGACAGTCTTCTTCTCCAGGATTTAATGATCTTACACCTGGAGTGGGAAAGTTAGCTCAGTCCTGATGCATCGTCACCTGCACTGGTGGGCGAGTTAGATGTTCAATCCAATCTAATTATGGTGCAGCATCACTGGATACGGCTCACAAACTGCTCATTACAGAGCAGGAACAAGCCTACAAGATGAAAAAGTATCAGTAAATAAAAATCCAGCACACTCGAGGCTGTGTTGTCCTCCCCCTCCAGCGTGTGGAAGCAATTTAGAGGGAGTTCACAACTTAATGCAAAGGGACACTGAGCAAACAGGCAAAAATCCAAATAGGGACTGAGGGATCGTGTGCTGCCTGACTCCCAGACAGGGAGAGCCAGCCCCTCCTTTGCTTTCAAGGTACAACCTTGAAGTCACTGCCCTTGCACACTTTGGGGTCTAAAGCTGAAGGGCTCCTCTGGTTCATCACAGCTCTGTCAAGTCCCTCAGACAGGGCTATAAACACCAAGTACATCTCATCCTTCAAGCCAGTCCAGAAGGGCTCCCATTTGGATACCAGTAAAACCTGAAATAACTATTTTAATCCTGTTCTGGGGAGGGGAAACAATAGCTGTGCACGTGTCCTGTAGGATTTTAATCAGAGTGAAGCATTGAGGCACTTAAATCACTTTTCTGCTTGCCCTGTCCTGTTATCAAGTATCTGAAGTCCCCATCACGTGCCTAATGAACTGAAGCCCTGGGGCCAGGTCCCCCCATGGTGTCAGTCACTCTGACCACCACGGGTACACAGGGGCCATCAGCCTATTCCAGCTGAAAATTTAGCACTTGCACATCAATCCTTTCCTTCCATACTTCAATTTCCAGCGCTCCTGTCCTTTCTTTTGCCCTCATTTACACAAAACATCACTGCTGCAAAAGCTACAATCATACCATAATATCCATAGTCTTAACATCTGACCCACAGCAACGTGCTTGCAATCATCCTAATGCTTATCTGCTAAACTAATGCTTCATGGAAGCAATTAGGGTGTCTGCAGTGCCTTGTGTTAAGGGCTGGAGCGCTCTGGCCCCCTCCTCCCTCCACAAGTCATTCAAAATATAAAAAGAAACTGGATATTAGCTGGCTCAGCAGGAGGAACCACTTGACATTCCTCAGTCAGAGGAGGCAGAAAGGGAGATTATTGTAAATTGGAGCGGACAGTCGCAGTACGATCCGCTGGCTCCCTGCGAGAATAACCTGCCTGGGAAACACTCCAGCCCCAGGATGCCCAGGGCTCCTCAATCAGCTGGGTGGCTGTGGGGACACACAGGACACAGGCCTGGGTGCCCTCAAAGGTTTGTGGCTTCCCCACTGTCTGTGAGAAGTCACAGCAAAGTACATACAGCACTGTGCTGTGGAAAACCCCTCACACTGACACACATCCTTCCATCCTTCCCTGTCCTGGCTCCAGAAGTCCCATGGATCACCCCACAGGGTTCCCACCCACTGCTGGTCTTGTTTGTGCCAACCTTCTCCCCTCTGCCGGGTTTATTCTGCTGATCTCCTGCTCCTGGGTTAATTGCTGCAATTGAGTGATAGGGGTGGTGCAGAGGGATGTAAATGAAGTAGGGAAAAAGGAAGGGGAAGGACCTGGGTGGGCTGCAGAAACATTAGGAAAAGCGAGACCAGCTGCATCCTGCAGAAACCCAGGTCAGCTGAAGAGTATAATGCACACTTTACAAAGTCAGTGGTGCAAATTCAATAGCAGAGTTCAGGTTGTTGGTGTTTTTGCCAACTGCTGGAGGCAGTCCCAAGAGCCCTGTCAGCACCCAGGACCTGCAGCACACCCCACACTTGTGGGCTGGAGTCTGTCCTGTCCATCCCACAGGTCCCTCTTGCAGCACAAGCCTCAGGTCATTCTGTACTCTGAGACTGGGAATGATAAGATCAGCCGTCAGAGGTTTAGTCATTTATTACCAAGCACAAGCAATTTTAAGGGCTGGCCAGCATTCTGAGCAGAATGAAGACACCAGCACTCCCTCAGAGCAGCACGAGGTCTGCTCTGAAAGGTCACCTAATAAAGGCAAGGCCTTTTACTGTCCTCATCCTCCTTCGGGAAGCTGTAGGAACAGCAGGCAATGACTTGGTGGAGCACATGGGAGTGTCTAGATTGCATCACTGAAACCACTGGCCTTTATTTCTGGGACTAACACACACCAGTCAGCTTTCCCAGTGTCCATGTCCTCTGTTTTCACCTCCTCCTGCAAACCTGCTGACATGACAGATCTGCTTTTCTCCCAACACAGAATGTTTTAGCTCTCCAGTATTTTCAAAGATGTAAGGGTTTTTAACACCTATCACTCTCAGGAGTGTCCACCTGGCAAAGAGAGGTTACAAAAGAGAACAGGACCTAAAAGTGTCATCCCTACCAGAGGTGACAGCACCTTTCCATGACAAACCTGTGGTTTGAGCCCTTCTCTGGATAAAAGCCTCACTGCCCAGAGTCCATTTCTTGCTCCTTTAGGTTGATTTCCCAGGGCATTCTGCACTGATCTCCTTTCTTCACAAAAAGCCACTGACAGCCAGTCTTTGCTCACATCAGAGCTTCACCTATTCCCACCAACACCACCAAGTGAACAGTATTATTGCTTCTGGAAATGAAGATGACCTTAGGTGACACCTTCCATGCCACTTAATCCCATAGCCACTGGACCAGATATTTAGCCAACATGCAGAGGCCTCAAACAGAGCCTTCCCCATTAAAGGGCTTTGGGGGGAGACACCTTTTCTATTAAACTGTCTTCTCAATTAGCCGCACTAAATGAACTCCTGGCACTGTTGGGGGCTGTAACTTTGAGCATGTGAACGATGCTTCAAGTGTGTTAAGAATGAAGTTGAAAAGCTTTTAATCTTTCTTTAGTCAAGAGAGAAACTCTTGTTAATGGTTTTTAAAATACTTTGTAGTTTAAATCTCTATATGCATGTAACAGCTCACATTTCCAGGTTTGTGTTTTTGAGAAATCCACACACAGAGAGCCCTGGCATCGCTGTGTGCTCACTCCTAACTAACACAGCTCCCTCTTTTCAACCAGCACTTACTGTCAGATGTGGGCAGACGCCCAGAAAGACCTGGACATCCTGCTGCAGAGAGAGAGGGAGGAGTTCCTCGTGCCACAGCCCGACCTGGGCAAGGTGTGGAATATGCTGACCACCTCCTACATCCAGTACCTGGAGATCCTGCGCAGGCTGGAGGCAGCCTACGACCACCTCCACCACCAGCAGAAGCGGGCGGCGATCCGGCCAGTGCTGGATGGCGTCATGGGCCGTGTCCTGGAGATCAAAAGGGAGATGGTGAAGCTGGAGAACTCCGAGTGCCAGGACCTGGGTGACCTCCTGACCGACCTACGGCACCCGCCGGTGGGTCTGCCTCTGGCACAGGGCTCCCTTCCCCCTGGCCTGGGGCACTGCCAGGGACACTGCCAGGGACACAGGGGCAGCCACAGCTGCTCTGGGCAACCTGTGCCAAGGTCTGACCACCCTCACAGCTGGGGATTCCTTCCCAAAATCCCATATAACCCTGCCTTCTGGCAGGGTTTCATTTGACAGCTTCGCTGTTGGTGTCAGCAGCTCTGCTCTGACACACTTCAGTGGGGGATTAGATAGGAATGGGCACTGCTGGGTCAGGTGCAGCCCACCTGAGCCTGCCCTTTGTGTCTCGGTGAGAGCAGCCTGGCCCAGGGCTCTCAGGGGAGGCTGAGAGGTGCACACACAGGTCTGCTTGTTTGTAGCACAGCAAACTACTCAAATTTGAGACATTTGAGACAAATCTGTGACTGCAAAGGAGCATGTTCAGTGCCCGGGGTGGAGGAAAGCCTGATGGAAAAGCATCCCTCGACAACCCAGGGAACATGGACATGGCAATGAGGCAAAGGGCTGAAGCTGCGCCCTAAAAGCTGTAGGAAAAATCAGCTGGCAAAGCGGGTCCTCTCGCAGAGAGCTCCATCTATTGTCACATTCAGGTACCGCTGCTCTGTTTTCTCGAATTCCTGCTTTTTCTGCCATCCCTGTTCTGAGATGAATTGCCTGATACCATTACAGCATTCTTCTGAGATTTGCAAATCTGTCTCTGCTACTGCAAAACATAGAAAGGACATCCTGCACAACAGGGAGAGGGATCACCATGAGCTTCCACCAGCTTTTCACCTCCTACTTTAATTGCTATTTTAAACTATGAGAGAATATAAACACATCTCTGGGGAAACTAATCCTTCAAAACGTATTTTGAAATCCTTAGGGACTGCTGTTTTCATGACTTAGCAAAATGTTGGCAAGTCTGAAAAGTCTTTCCTGACATCTACTAAAAAACAAGCATAAATTCAAATTCCTGCACCACACCTTAATTTCAAGAAGGCATAACATACCTACCACAAAAGAAATCAGTCACTGAAGAGATTTCAGGGTTTTTTCAAAGAAAATACTTTTTGCAGCAGATAGGAGTACAGATTTATGGGTTTTATAAAATACTCATATTCTTGGTAATGGACAAATTAACTTGACAAATAACTCATGTTTCTCAAAGAATCTGCCCAGAAAGGGTATGTCTGGTCCTTCCTTTCCCTGTATTATCATGGGCTAAAATCCAGCATACTTGTAGCAGAGAACACAACAGAAGAGTCTCATTTTATATCTTATGTGATGATATTGCTTACTTTGCACCATGTCACTGTAAGGCCAAGCTTCATATTTCTCTAGTTCTGTACCCCGTGTTTTTATACAGTTGCCTTCCAACATCCAGCCAACTCCACTTCCTGGGCTAACTGTGAAGGTATTTGGATCCACAAATCCCATGTGGAGCCAGGAGTGGCTAAAAAGCTGCACATTTGAGTTGAGGGTAAACATCCCAAGCCTAACTTTTCAATGCTGGGCCCCAAAGAGAGATTCTGAAAAGAAGCAGGCTCCCTCCAGCCCTGGTATTGTGGCTTTGATCTCATCCTTTCAGTGAGTAAAGGTCACAGTCCAGAATCACTTGTAATTAAAGGCCAGGTTAGACACCAGAGATACCTGTCAGCCCTATGTGAGGGTGTCCAGGCAAACCCCTGGACTTCTGACACCTCAAAATGGCCTGATTTGTAAACCCATCCATAGTGCTTTGCACTCAAAGTACAATGTATAAGGATTTCCATCAACTCTCAGGGGTGTTGGAAGGTGCAAAGAGGGAGCTCAGCAAGGCAAATATTTAGAAACTTTAGCAGACCAGAGCTCTACATTGATAAAGCCATCAGGGATATGCCCAGTCTGACTTGGAAGCTTTCTTGTGGGATGTCCTGGTCTGCAGCTGAGGGGGTTAGCACTGCCTCTGCTCCCAGGGGCTGTTTACCTTGGCCACAGCCTGCCCCACACACCCTGCAGGCTGGAATGGCTCAGGGCTCACAGGTAGCACCACCACCATGTGCCTGGGTCAAGGCAGGACTGCATTTCTCCTCCCTGTCCACACCAAAGCTGGCACTGGGGCTGCAAGGATCAGCTCCAAGGTGTCCCTGAGCCAGTCAGAGCCCCTCAGCTCCCACAGCAGCCAGAGCAGGGGGCACTGACAGTGCAGCATCAGGTCCTGTGCCTGTCCCAGGCTCCACAAGTACCTGGGGACACATTACTGTGTGATCTGACTGTGCAAGTCCTCGTGAGTTGCACCACAGGGTAACTCCTGCCTGCCTCCCCCAGCCCTCCCTCTGGGCAAACCGTGTGCTTGAGGAGTTCCTGAAACACCATATAGGGATCATAGAGCAGCTTGAACCAGACCTATGAAGATGTGTCCCCCCTCCAAGAAAGAAAGACACTTGCTAGGAGTTGTTCTTGAAGAGTTATCTCCAGTGATCTTTATGATCCAAGGAACAGGTTGTGTCACTCCGCAGCATCTTAACTTTTGGGGAGGTTTTTTGTCTGCTTGTCCATGTCTGTTGTCATTTCTCAGCAATTCCGGAGGAGAAGAATAACAAGAAATGTAAATCAGCTACATCTTTTTAGAGATGGAAATGGGCAAAGACAACCTCTTCTAGTCATGCCTGATTTTAAGAAGTGACTGAGATATCTCAGTCAGAGACAGTGACAGATTGTCTACAGGTCAAAATACCTGCAGACAGGCAGAATTATGCTTTGGTTCCTTGTAATGGTTAAAAAAAATGCAAGGATGGATCTATTTTTCATGCTGATTAAAACAAGAAGTGGGATGATCACACAACCAGAGCTATTCAGTTTGGTGGAAATCATGTTTAAATTTCCAGCAACCCTGCCAAATATTTTAGCAATTTGATAATATAATTGAGCCATTATAAAAAGAAAGCTTTCTGGGCGCACATGGTTCAGAAACTGGGCTGATTTATTTGTTTTTGTTGAATTAGGCCTTAAGTAATTGCAAAGGAACAGCAGCTGTTACAGAGGTCAAATTCCCCAACGCTCCCAAATACTCAACAATCTCTGCTCTATTTAATTGCTTTGTAAAGGTGTTCAATTAATCAGTAGTGTGATTTAAATGCAGTTCTAAAAAGCATCTCCTTTCTTCCTCTAGGAATACATAGAAATACCCATCCCAAAGTACTTCATTAAAGAAAACCTGGATGCGCTGCAGCAGAGGGAGAAAACCCTGGATGAGATTTTGCTGAATGCAGGTTTGCAAGAGCAGGTAAATGGACCCCATATCTCCCTATCACACCCAATTTGTTTAGTTTATAGCCACATGTGTCTGAACACGAGACACTGCAGCGAGAAGCACTTTTATAGCAGTTAGAAAGTAAAAGTCTGTTTACAGATAAGGCACAAGGAGAAAGTAACACAAGATTTTCCTGTCTAACAATATCCAGTCACGTCTGGACTCTGGTTGAGACTGAAATGATTCCACTCTGCATTCTGTGTGTGTCAGAGAAAGGGCAGCACCCTGGCCAAGTTGAGTGGGGGCTTTATTTGTCCAGCAAACCCTCATTGCATCATTAGTCCTACCAAAAGCAGGCCGGGCTCAGGCTTTCCCAAACCAGGATTCCTGAGTGGAGCGGGCAGAACTCGGGGTTCAGGTTGGCACAACTGTTGGCACTCAGTTGTTTATAGCCCTGAACAATGAGTGCAGTTTCTTCCGTGCAGCCACAGAGCTGCAGCTGCTGGGAGGAGTAGAAAACTGAGTTTTGGCAGAGCAAAAGCGATTACAGAGCTGTTCACGAGTGCTCCAGCAGTGGCTGGGCTGGATTTGATAAAGTTCTGGCCTTTTGGAAGTGGTGTGCTGCCTATGAGCAGCCCTGCTGACCCCTTGCAATGAACAACTGTGCCTACGTGCCTGGCAACCTGGACCCATGGATGTCACAGCCATGGGGGACAACCCTGACAGACCCCTCAGTCAAACTGCTGTATTCCCCACCACTGAGCTCTCCACCAGAGGCTGTGTGTGTTGAGCCCTCAGAATGAGGCAGGGAAAATTCCCAAGGGCAGAACCAGCCCCAGGCAGACAGAGCCTGCAGAGACACAGCACAGATGCTTTCCTGGGCAGCTGCAGCCCCCCTGGCCTCCACAGGAGAGCTCTGGGTCAGTTCTCTGCTCTTCTGGCACTCTGGTGTTGCTTGGTGGAGATCCTCTTTTGGCATGTCATGTCCTGAAGTCTTTTAGTTTCCCACAGTTCTGCCCTTGCCCCTTTTCAGCATGGCATCCTTCATAGATAACCCTGCCCAGCGTTCACATCCATTATAGATTACCCAGTGTTCACATCCATTGTAGATAACCCTGCCCAGTGTTCACATCCTTCATAGATAACACTGCCCAGTGTTCACATCCTTCATAGGTAACCCTGCCCAATGTTTACCAGCATCCCTGGGAGCACCAGGCTCTGGCAGGATCCAGGTCTCCTCGCCAGGCTGCCACAGAGGCAGAGGAGTCAATAAACACGGATCAAATCATCAGTGCCTGTGCTGCACTTCCAGCTCAGCGACCGCTGGGTTTGCTAGAGGGTTGTCAGCACTCCTGCACACAGCCCTGGACACTCAGGAAATCCTCACTGCCGTGCAACAGGCATGGAATTCTTCAGAGTCCAGGGCACTGCTGTTACAGGCAGTGCAGCATAAATCAGAAACAGTGGAGTGAATCTGAGCAATCTGCTCCTCACATCATTTGTCCTTCTGTGCAATTCTGTCGTGGAAAGCCCTGCTGAAAGCAGTAAGTGCCACACAACATATACAGAAGGATTAAATGGGAACTGTCTCCAGCTGGGGAGTTACAGCAAGGCAGGACACCGATTCAGCTTTTCCCTGGGGAGCAGGAGGCTTCTCAAGAGTGAGAAGGGAGAGTCCCTCTCTCCACCTGCACTGTTCTGGTGTGTTTTCCCCAAGCCTCTTCTACCTGGGCTGGGCTGACTCCGAACAGCCTCTCCTTTCATTCAGCAAAAGAACTGCAGTCCCAGCAGCACATCCAGAAACACATCCCCTCAGAAAAGCAAAGGGAAACATTCCATAGCCCAAGAGATTCTCCTGTTAACCCCGTGGTTCTTTATGCCATTTTCTCAGATGGATGGAGTCCAGCAGAATGTACAAGCCCTGTGGAGCCATCCTGGCTTCCCACTGCAGCACCAGGTTTTCCTCCTCTCACATCAACCCCTCAGCTCCAGTTCCTCCTGCAGGTCCTCACAAACACACACCTCTCACAAGCCATCAGACTTCCAAGGCACTGCAAGGCAGCCCCGAGACAGGGGCATCTGCTGCTTCTGGCAGGGATGTTTTCCTCTTAGAGACTTGCTGCGAGTAGTTCATTCGCTGCTTCGTTTGCTAATTGGGGTGGGCAATTAATGAAACACGGAGCTCTTGCTTCCCTTTGGTGATTGCCTCCCGGGTGTGTTGGTGCAGAGACCCGCCGAGGCCATGGCGCTCCCCGAGGCCGTTCGGCTGATCCAGGTGGCAGAGCGGGCTCGCCAAGGGCGCAGCCGGGCCGTGTTCATGAGGAACATCTACCTGGAGGAGAAAAGAACCATGAAACAAGAGGAGCCCACGGGGGAGGCTGCAGACCGTGCTGCCACGTGCATCCAGAAGGTGAATTCCTGATTATGGACTCTGCCAAACCCAAACAGGTTCAGGTGGTCGTGCAGGGTGCACCTCTGGGGGAAGCTCTTGCCACACACGCCACAGCCATGGGACTTGACCCACTCTTTGGGGGTCCCTTCTTCACTCCGGGTGTCCAGGGGTCGCTCCCCATCACTTTGGGGGTCTCCCCATCACTTTAGGGGTCCTCCTTCACTTTGGGGGTCTCCCCATCACTTTGGGGCTACTCCTTCACTCCAGATGTCCAGAGGTCACTCCCCTTCATTTTGGGGGTCTCCCCATCACTTTGGGCATCCTCCTTCACTTTGAGGGTCCTTCTTTACTTTGAGGGTCCTCCTTCACTTTGAGGGTCCTCCTTCACTCCAGCTGTCCAGTGGTCACTCCCTGCCCCCCAGGAGGTCCTCCCTTCCCCAGTGAAGGACCCACCAGTCCGAGGGGGCCATTCCCCCTCTCTCAGGGAGGGACCCAACCCAGGGTTGTGTTTGGAAGAACAAACACAGCTCAGAGGATGGGAAGTGTCCTGAAATGATCATTTTTAGGGTGTCCAGCGAGGTGAAATACACCATTTAAACCCCTCAGAAAAATGAGACAGGACCCTAGATGTGAGATCAGTGGAAACAGTCCTGCTCTGGCAATGCAGGATGACTTTATAACCTACATGTTGTTTTTCCACTCGGAGTTTTATGACCTCAGTTGCTCTCGCTGGCCTCCCCTTGGAATTCAGTGCATGCATTCAGAACCTTTCCCTGTGATCTCCAGGGAAAAAATTCATTCCATATCTGGAAAAGATGACAAAGGAAGATCAGTGCTAAATACCACAAGAAGTCCTTGCACATCAATAATTTGGACAATGTGGCCTGATGAGAACAAGAGCTCAGTCTAAATTTTAAGTCTGAACACTTCACGAACACACAACAGTGTTACGTTTAGAAGCCAGACATACCAGTGTGAGGGATAACAAACCTCAGAATTTGTTAAAAAAAAATAAAAATCCGATGGCAAGCTGTTAGAAAGCAATCGTTTCAATTGTATACTGTGCCTTTCCTTCCTCTATTTGTTTTTTGCTGTGTCTGCCCCAGTGAAGGAAGCTGTAACAAGGCCCATTTATCTCATTAGGGCTTTGTTTGCAATGCAGGTTTGGCGAGGATACAGCCAGCGCAAGAAAACAGAGAAAATGAGAGAAGAGGAAATGATATTCCTGGGGATCGTAAGTGACGCTGCCTAGAGAATATAAAATGCCACACTCTGGTTGCGCTTCAGACTTTTATAATTCAGCACAAGATGAGGAATTAATTTCTAAGATTCTTTCTGTTTCAAAAGGAGTCTCTGAGGAATACTGACCTAAACTGGAATGATAGATGGCACAGGAGTAGCACCATTTGTCTCATGCTGAATGGCCTGTGCTGTCTGTGCACAGTCCAATGTGTGTGGCAGATGTGCAAACAGGCTGTGTAGAATTTGCCCCAGGTTTGAGGGAGTTTGACCCAGGCATGGTAGAGCAAGGGGATTTTATTCATCAACTTCTCAGTGAGCTGCCTTATTTCTGGAGCAGAATTCACAGAGTCCTTAAGGCTGGAAAAGCCCTCTAAGATTAAGTCCAACCCTTAACTCACATGGATTTTAAATCCCTCCAGGGATGGGGACTCCACCACTTCCCTGGGCAGCTGTGCCAGGGCTGGACAGCCCTTTTAGTGAAGAAATTTTTCCTGATATCCCATCTAATTAAAATAGAAAAACGTGTTCTTCCCTCTCCTTTGCAAGTCACTGCATGTGGAAAGTAGGGAAGAGAAGCATTAGAACTAATATATTGATATTTCTCTAAGTCCACATAAAAATAATCAAAATATTCCTCCCATCATGCTGCAGAAACACAGGGAAGTGAACAGCTGTCTATGGTCAGTTAGACTGCATGAGGTGAAATTAAAAAATCAAAGCACCCTTTCCAGAAGGAACCTGGTCCTCCCCTGGTTAGAGCAGCCACATCTCCTTCTTCCACCAAAATCATCCCCCTAGGAAGTGCCTGAGAAACAGGATAGACTGTTCAGAGTTGACATCTCCTTTGGCCACCCCCAGTCCTTTGGGTGCCTTCCTGAGGCACTAACAGGTATCAAACCTCACTCACCTGCACTGACAGTGGCACAGCCCTTGTACCAACTTCTAGTAAAGTTCTAGTAGAGCTGCTTCACAGCTCCACATCTCAGAAACCTTCAGCACTGCTCGGGGTTTGGTAGGTTTATTTATACCCCCTTGGTTCACAGTTCTTAAATGATTAATTTATAAACTAATTTAATTTTGAATTCAGACATGCTTTCTGCTTCTCCCAGGCAATTTGTGTGACTTTCTTGCCCTGCAATGGAATTACCCTTGGCTACTTTGTAGGGTTATGAGAACTAATTGTGCCTGTAGCAAACATCTCACACTAGTTAAGAATAACCTTAAAATCTTACCTTTAGGGAGTAAAATGTATATTTACCTAAGCTTTGCCATGTTAAATACAGATAACGCCTTGTGGATTGTCGCCTTCAATATCTGCTGGCCATTAGCAGTAAATGTGGCTAAACAGAGCCCTGTGTGCCAATTCTGCCTCTGTTTGAGATAAAACTCCCTGGGATTTTAAACTGGTGAATGCTTGGGACATACTGGAAATGATTTAGAAATTACACCTTTTGCAAAACAAGGGATTGTTTCCTGTCAAATCCCATGACAGTTTCTGTGGAGCCTTAGGAAGGAAATCCAAATGTGGCATCAGTTGTTGGAGGGTTCACAGCCAGGCCCTCCTTCTGTGGTGGGAGTAGCTGGTAAGTGGGATGTGAGCAGCCCAGTTTATGGGGAGCACCATATAATCTATAGGATCACGGGGATGGAGGGAATTAAAACCAAACACATCTAGCATGTCCATTTCCTGCCCTCCACTTAGAAAGCAAGAGAATTGATGTTTGCTGCTCTGCACTCCGACTCATTGCTGTTTATCAAGCATATAATCAAAGGGTGTAGGGCAAAAAAATTGATACCTCTAAATAAAATAGAAGAATCTGGCCATCTCTGCAGTGTTTTTATATTCCCCTTTGCTCTTCATGCTGCATTCCCTTCCTTGGGCTCCAGAGGAAGTGAGTGGCAAGCAGACACTGGTTCCCACTGATAGATGGGCAGCAAGCTCCAAAGGTCAATCCCTTTGATGTATGATCACGTCAGGCCCCTAAAAAATGACCACAGATCTTCATGTGTAAATATGTTGAATTTGCTTTTCTAATGCTGCACGACTTAGATAAATTAGAAGACCCAGCCATCCATTACCCCAAGTCCATCCCAAAGGAGACTCGACTTTTGTTGCAATACATATAATTTCTCTTGCAATTAGGGCTTTTTTAAAAAATGTCTGTGTTACTTTCAGATAAAGACTGCTTTGCACAGAGAGCTGGACCATTTGAAATTCTGAATAATGATTTCTGGGAAAATTCAATTGTGTTGGCCTAAAAATTAGGGAAATAGGTGTAAACTCCAACAATTTTCCAGTCTTTTGCTTAATTCAGTATTATTTTCTTTCCTGTCTACTTGGTTCACAAAAATTTACGTATCTTTTCTGGAATTTGATTCTATTTCATCTTTAGCTTGATGACAGAGCACAAGCCTATGTTCCAGAGATTTTTCTTGGCTCTAAAGTGAAGCCTCATTATTATTATTATTTATTAAAGCCTAATTGCAGAAACAGCATGATCCCCTCAGCACATGTTTTTCTAAAGCTCTGATAAATCATGCTGTGCAATGCCAGTTTAATTTGTGAAGAGCAGTGAGCCTCCTAAGAGCACATACATCTTGATAACTGTATCCTGACCTGTTTCCTCATCCTCCTCCCATTCCTGCTGCCAGCTCCAGCCCGGCCACCATACCCCCATTGCAGGCTCAGGGCTGTGTCTGAGCCACGCTGACCACACTGCTGTGGCAAGAGCACACATTAAGCTGTCTGAAAACACACACGTGATGTCTGAACAAACCTACATCTCCTTGCTCCATTTTACCATTACAGCTCAATTTAACACACCGTTTTTGCAGTTCTTAAACTGGCACGTCCTTCCACTGGTCTGTTTCTGGTATTTATAAATTCCCTGTCACTAAACACCCCATTGAGAGCTTGCTATGATTGTTTAATTTTGCTGCAGGGCAAGCTACTTATCAGCCTAGTGTTACTGGATGTGTGAACTGGATTTTGGCAACTGCTTTGTCTCAGGGTAGTGCAGAACAGCCCGAGCCCAATAATGGATCCACACTCAGAGCTCTCCCTGCAGGACCCTCCTGCCCGGGCAGACCCTGCAGGAAGCTGTAGTTATAAACTCAGGACACAGGCTAGTGGACAGAGGAAAGGCTGGTTTTGGCATGAAATATTCAGATAAACAGTTTGCCATCACTGATTTATGATGGGGCAGGGGGATGTAGGAGGCCAGAGGAACAGCTGGCTGGCTCAAAACAGCCAGGTGGGAAGAACATGAGCCCAGGTGTGCTCAGGAGGCCAAGAAGGAGCAGGTCCAGGGAAAGAAACAGAGCTGGGGAAGGGTTTGGGACCCAGTGAGCCAGGACAGATAAAAGGATGGGGACACGTGTGACACATGGCATGCTCCTCTTCCCTGGATTTAAGAACTGCTTGGTCTTGGGGTGGTGATTATCTGCCTCCCTCTTTCCTTTTTCCTTCTTTTTCTTCCCCTACCTTCTTGTTCTCAAAACATGCTGCAAGTCAGACCAAAAAATTCCAGTCAGTGCCTTGTTGTGTCTGGATAAGCTGAAGATTGCCAAGTGCCTTACTCTATCAGAATGTTCTAAAGTTTGCAAGTAACAGTTCTCAGTGAACCCCCTGGGAATTTTTTGTTTCTGCACCACCCAGAGTAAATCAAACTCCCTTCCCCAAAACCCACTGGGTGGAATTACAGAGGAGCTGAGGAAAAGGAACAAAAATGACCAGACAAGTCCCTCTCTCCACCTGCGCTGCTCTCAGAGATGTTTCCCCAAGCCTCTTCTACCTGGGCTACCACTCCTTCCATTCAGGAAAAGAACTGCAGTCCCAGCAGCACATCCAGAAACACATCCCCTCAGAAAAGCAAAGGGAAACATTCCATAGCCCAAGAGATTCTCCTGTTAACCCCGTGGTTCTTTATGCCATTTTCTCAGATGGATGGAGTCCAGCAGAATGTACAAGCCCTGTGGAGCCATCCTGGCTTCCCACTGCAGCACCAGGTTTTCCTCCTCTCACATCAACCCCTCAGCTCCAGTTCCTCCTGCAGGTCCTCACAAAACGCCAGACCTCCAAGGTATTGCAACACAAGGCAAGCCCAAGTTTAGGGGCTCAAGCTGCCTTTGCAGCTCTGAGGCAGGAGTTCCCCCAAGGCCTGGACACCCCCTTGCTCATGTGTTCATGTAACAAACACAGATAATCAACCCCATCAGAGCCAAGTGCTTTAAATGCTTTAACAATTCATAGGACTGAGCCCTGTGTGCTCTGGCCATGCACACATGGAAAGACCTTCCTGTCTCACAGGTACCTCTGTGGACTTAATTGCACAGCTTACACTGCTCTATTCCCTAATTCCAGCTCTTCCCAAAGATTCAGGAGTGCAAAACATGCTGGTCTGTGATTTTCCAACATAGTATTCCCACCATCCTTCCTTCCTCCCCCAGTGTCCAAGGCCAGGTTGGAAGGGGCTTGGAGCAACCTGGGAGAGTGGGAGGTTTCCCTGCCTGTGGCAGGGGGTGGGATGGGATGAGCTTTCAGGTCCTTTCCAACCCAAACCATTCCATGATTCTGTGATCCTTTTCACATGAAAGGATCTATGTGGTCTCAAATAAAAAGCTGTTCTCTCCTTCTTACCTCTTTTAAGCATACCCTAATTTAGGCATGTTGTCTCAGATAACACTTTTATTTATATCTGAGAAAACAGTCTGCCAAACATTCCTTTTTATTTGAATTCCTGATAAATATAATTCATTTCATCCAGTCAGAAAAAAAAAAATTAGCATTTCCCAGAATAACTTTCTGTGTAAACATTATAGACTATGGCTAAATAAATATTACATGGGGTTTAACAAACTGCAAGCTCCATAAAGTGAAATTTAAAATATTTCTTCAGCTCTTAAAAGTGGGCAGGCCCAGCACTGCTACAGATCAGGCCTGTTTTGCCAAGCATAGGATTAAAATGACTTTTGCTTTGCCTGCAGCCTGGATGTCAGCACTAAGTTATCTGTCATTTCACCAGGCAGCGATAACTAATCTGCCCTGTTTTCAATAAGAACTTTAAACCTGCTTAGTTTTGAAACAGAAACACTCTGGGAAGCAAGAAGCAGGCTAAGTAATTTGGCTTTCATTGGCTGGACTCACACTAACAATGAAATCACTGCCTTTCAGAGCCCAAAACATACTTGCCATTTTTAGTACAAGCTTAACAGCATTGCCCAGGTATAATATCAGAAATAAACACAGCCAAAACTATATAAACTCATGTGGCCATGAATGTAAATGTTTGCTCCACTTCAGATTTTCTCATCTTCTTAAAAAATGCCACATGTCAATATTTTTCCAAATATATATTCTATAAATCTATAAAACAACCCTTTTCAGTATTTTTTAACAAGGCCTCTTACTACAGACGCTTTGTTTGAGCCCATATGACAATTATTTTAATTGGCAAAGCCATTGGAGTGAATCAGAGAGTAGGGAAGCTTTAATGAATGCAATATATTTTGCTTACTTGTTCCTTTTTTGTGCCTAATTTAGGAATTCAGCCATATAATTGATGTGGCTATCACTATTTGTGTACCACAGAACCCACATTAATACAATTTTCATTTGGGGGGTTGGAATGAGATGAGCTTTAAGGTGCTTCCAACCCAAACCATTCTGTGATTCATGAGACAAGAGACCTCTTTAAAACTCATTCTTCCCCCAGCCAGACAAATTACACCAAGGAAACAACAAAGCAAGGAAATAACTGAGTCCTATATCAAACTTCTAAATGTAGTTTGGATCACAGTTTAAAATGCAGTAGAGTTGTATCACAGAATCCCAGAACGGTTTGGGGTCAAAGGGACCTTAAAGCCCACCTTGTTCCACTCCCCTGCCATGGGCAGGGACACCTTCCACCAGAAGAGCAGCAGTTGTAAGTGAAGAACAGCCTCTGGCTCCTTTGGTAATAAATTAGTTTAGTCTCCTACTAAGGAGTTACTTCTCTGTGTGGTCCAAATGTAAAAAAAAAAAAAAAAAAAAAAAAAAATCTCACTTTCACTACTGGTGAAAATAAGCGACCATTAGAACTACTTTAGAAATACCTTGCTTAGGAAATGAAGTTTGTCCTCGAGAGAAGCAGACTGAACTAGTACCAAAACTCAGCAACCTACAGCAAAATGCTACACAACCATAATTCTGAAATGATGGAATTATGGACATAACTGGCTGTGGCAAGACATTTGCTGACGTGCCATAAAACCATGGAGCGTGTGTTTCAGCTCTGCCATTCCGGGTCTGTGGACAGAACCTGTCCCAAATTAAGTACGCGGCAATAAAAGCCACTGTAAATCCACCTTTCAGGCCCAACGTGTGGGAATGCAGAGGGAAATGACATGCATTTATGTCACTGCCACGCAGCCTGTCCCCCCGTGTGTGCTGAGTTCCACGGCTGGGGGCTCCCATGAGTGTGCCCAGCCAGCCTGGGCACCTCCCAGTGCTCTGCCATGAGCAGCAAAGCCACCTGTGGGTGGGAGGGAGCGTGGGCAGCTCCCTTGGCACACAGGTAGCTTCTTCGAGCCAGGAAAGTGGGCTGAGCAGTGGGGTCCTGAGTGGAAATGGGAAAAGGGACAGAGTTTGGAATCCCAGAATGGTTTGGGAGGGAAGGAGACTGAAAGCTCATCCCATCTCACCTCCTGCCATGGGCAGGGACACCTTCCATAGCCCAGGGTGCTCCAAGCCCCATCCAACCTGGCCCTGGACACTTCCAGGGATGGGGCAGCCACAGCTTCTCAGGCACCCTGTGCCAGGGCCTGCCCACCCTCCCAGCCAAGAATTCCTTCTGTATATCTGACCTAAATCTGCCCTCCTTCAGTTTGAACCCATTGCTGTCACTCCAGTTCCTGATGCACAGCCCCTCTCCAGCTCCCCTGTATCCCTTTCAGACACTGGAAGGGGCTGTGAGGTCTCCACACAACCTTCTCTTCCCCCCAAGTCTCTCAGCCTGTCTGCACAGGGGAGGTGCTCCAGTCCCTTACCATCTTCATGGCCCTTCATCACACTGACTGTGGTGTAGGGAACACCTTCCTTCCTTCTACTGGTGGGTCTTCCACTTCCCTAAGACCTAAATTCTCTTTTGGGAGAATAAAAGGAGAAGGAGTAAAGAGGAGAAGAATCTCATCAGCATACTTGTGACTGATGAGTTGGAATAAAATTCTCTTTTAGACAAATGTCCATTTTGCCTTATTAATTTAAACAAGGATTTTAAAGACAAAGCCCATCAAACATTAGATAAGCCTTTTAAGTTAATGGACCGTGCAGTCCTATTTTCCCACAAACTTGGGAATCTTCATATTATGTCCTATTTTTACAGCAACATCAATTATTAATATGTATACTTTTGCTGACAGAGGACCACTCTAAAAATGTGAGTTTCGTTATCCAGTTCTGGGTCATTAACTGTGAAAAGCTTGTAAATATAATGGTTTATTCACATGGGAAGCCTTCATTAAGATGCATTATTCTACAACTGATGTGGCAGCATTGCATTATCAAGTTCACTGTCTCCATCTAATATTTGTAATTTGTTTCTAAATGAGTTGCTGTTTGTAGGGCAAGTTAACAAATTTGAATTTCACATGGCCAAAGAAATTTCTTAAAGATGGGAAAATGCTTTTTCCCCCAAGGAAAAGCTATTTATTAGCTTCTTGCTGGAGAATGCCTCCCCTTGATTCAGAAGCAGGAACATTAGAGGCGCTGAGGGAAGTGATGTTGGAAATAAATTGGCTTTTGTCTTAACGTGCACATTAAGCATAGAGGGCTGTGGAAGCAGCACTCACCACGCTGTCTCATGCAGCTCTCTAGGGCTCCACAACAGGCCTGCGGACACTCAGGAAGGTGTTGTGTGACACTGCAAGGACCAGGTCATGGTGTGGTCAGCATTGTTGGCACCCATCCTGTTGCACTCCTATTCCCTCTTGCACCTTCAGATGGCCAAAGCCTTTCCAGACGTATTTTCTCCTGAATTCTGCTCCCTGCCACGGGGACAGAACCTGCAGTAGGGCTCTCACAGGGACCCTGTCTCCTTTGGAAGGCTTGAAGATGAACACAGGATCCCAGGCAGTGCAGCTGTCTCCTCATGACCAAGGCAGGCTTAGGAATGTGTTAAACTCCGAGTGCAGTGAAGTTTGGGGTGGGACATACTTTTGGGGACTAGGACAAGAATGCTGGGGACAAAATAAAATAAGTTTAACAGTGGCTTTCTTCAGCTGCAAAGCACGAAGGTATCACCTGTGCTATTCATAGGTTCTTTCCTTTTTTTTTTCAAGTGTTTTAATAGTCCAAAATATTCCATATCATCATTAGGTGCCTGAGGATGCTGTTTTCTTTCCTCAGCTTGTCTTCTACTCAACAAAAGAAAAGCATTTTCTATGAAAATGCTTCACAAATTGTAAAGCTAAAACAATGGTACAATTCCACCCTCTGGACATCCTGTTATATCTCTTCAGGACCTCCTGCTGCTCAAGTGTCTATTTTTAGTTTATGGTGCTAAATTCACTTCCACGCTTACTTTTATCTAGTTCATCTTCTTATTCCCTCCCTACTTTACCAATTGATTCCTTTCCTTGATCTTAAGTACCCTTGGAT
This sequence comes from Xenops minutus, assembly GCA_035221455.1. NCBI lineage: Eukaryota > Metazoa > Chordata > Aves > Passeriformes > Furnariidae > Xenops > Xenops minutus. Next base: position 4,370,096 of record JAWWEE010000002.1, read on the forward strand.
CAGTTCTTATCGTCCAAGGCAGCAGTTTTTAAGGTGGGCTAACAAGTGAAATTGAGACAAAGTACACAGAAGTTCCTTTGGTGTTTCCTTATCCTTGTTTTCCTCCAGTCCAATTCTTTGTTGACCCAAGTGCATTGATTTCAAACTCACAGAATAAAAAGCCAGGTCACCTGCACGTTCACCTGTGATGTTTAACTTAAAAACCCAAATAGCCATGGCATGATGTCCTCACTGCCACTCAGTGCTTGCCTCCTCTTGTTCCCCAGAACAGGGGCCAGCCTGACTGATGCTCCTGACTTGTGCTGGTCTCCTGGGCTTCACTCACAGCCAGGATGCCCCACATCCCTCAGGACTCCCTTATCAGGAATCCCTTATCAGCTGTGTATGTTCTCCTTCCCTCCTGTCTTCAGTGGAATACTGGAGGTGGGTGACTGGAGTCTTACTGGTGGGGAGTAGTTCTTATTTCTTTTGTTTTCATGTGGTAAAACATGGAAAAGGAAATGTCTAAAATTGCAAGGGGTGAATGAATACAGCAGAGCTTCCTTTCTCAAGGTGTTCTCCCAGGTTATGTGTGTACTTGAGCCTTAGAGTACAGCCCCGAGCTCGTCCCAGCAGGTGCACTGCTAAGTGAGTGGTGCTCAGAACAGGTCCCTGCCCAAATATTTACTGAGGGATTGCATTCTGCCAGCCACAGCGTGTTCCCTGGCCTTGCTCTTATCAGCACCTGAGCCAGCTGGTTCAGAGCTACCTGGCCTGTGTCCACAGCAGCCTCCTGACCCTGGGCTCAGGTGTGGGTATGGTCTGTGCTACCTCACTCAGAGATAAGAGTTCTCCACTTCTGAGCTTACTCACACGGGCATGTTCTTGCCAGTTCAAACAGCTCTTGCCTCGTCTGGCTGTGGGGCTGGCGAGAAGCTGGTCATCCAGGGCTCCCAGGTGGGAGCAGTTTGGAGGAGCTAAGCATATCCTGGCATGGCAAAGAGGACCCTCCTGTCTGTGCTGCTGCTCTGGTCCCACCACTTGTCTTGCTGTGGTGCGAGCCCTCAGCTGCTCCTTGGCTGGCTGGGTCACCTCATTATGCCAGGGGACAGGTAACCTGGGGAGAGGAAAAGACAGAAGGGATCATTTTCCACTGCTTAGAATGGGTTCACTGCAGGGTGAGGCGAGTGCCAGAGCCTGTGCAGGAGGAGGGAGACCCCCTCATGCCCTTCTGGAGTCCCTGGAGGACTGCTGTAGGGACACAGCTAAGTGGGAAAGCACCCAAGGGATCTTGTTCCCAGATCTCAGCCTGGAAAAGAGGCCTCTTGGGTGCTCCTCTGGTTTCCAGATGAGCCTGAGAAAGCAGCATCACACCCTGGGCTTTGTTTAATCCCAGGGAGGCAGACAATGGTGAAATAAAAATAGAGCATTAATACTTAGTACTATACTTATAAACGGTGCTGCTGAGGGTGAAGACTCGAGACACTCGACTCCCATGGAAACTGAGAACTAAGCAGCACCTCAGGGTAAAAGGTGACATTTTTAGCTCCCATATTGAGGAAGAGAACATGTGCAGTCACCTCTGAAAGCCACACTGCTGCTTGTTTCCTCCTGAGTATTTCTTCGGGGGTGGCCTTGAGCAATCCCTTCAGCACAGACACAGGGAAGGCAGTGAATTGCCCTCCTGAACGGGCTCTCTGGATAGTGTGTGATCCCTGCTGAAACCAAACCTGCTAGGCACTTGTTGGTGATTTTTGGAACCTGCTCTGAGCATGGGAAAGCACCAAAAAACAGATCTTAAATAATGAGCTGGCCAAGCCTTTGAGAGAGCTTTTTTTTGTCTTTGTGGGAGACCCCTGGAATTAGGACCTGGAGCACACCAGAAAATACACCACCAGAGCAAAGAGAATGCATTGCTAAATTAGCCTGAGATGTGCCCATTAAGGGCAATTTAAAGATGCTCTGAAGTGGAAAGGCCCCAGCAGAATTATGTACTTCTATTTGTGAAGCAAACCAAGAGCTTATGTTCACGTGTGCTGCCACCTATATGCCAGTCACTAACTCTGAGGAGCAAAAAAACACACTGCAAAACCAAATGGTCATATTTCCTCCTCTTTTCCCTTCTTAAATTTGCCATACACCATCAGACAGTATGATCAGTATTCCCAAGAATGTGG
>JAWWEE010000002.1:4372351-4416089 GCA_035221455.1 Xenops minutus
AAAAAAAATGCTTATAGCATAATTTGGCTTAATGTAAACTGTTTAAACTGCTTCAACAAATATTTTCCTTTCCCTTTAGACTCAAATATGATAAAAATACCTTTATTGATTCATTAAAAAAAAAAAAAAAAAACAAACCTAAAAACACAAGGGTAGTTTACAAGTTAATTTTTAAAATGGATTTTCCCCTACACTTACAAGGTAGTGACAGCTTGTAGAACATTGGGAACATCTTAACTTTATCAACCTTTGCAAGCCAAAAAATGCAAAGTTGCAGCCCACCCACACAGATGGTATTTTTCATGCTTCTGTATTTGAATACCAGAAAGACTTTCATTTTTCTCCCTCCAACTACACGTGTAAAATCAATCACAGAGCAGAAATTATTCTAAGACTTGAAACCAGCTTAGAAGCCCTTCTTGCCAAGGTTATCAAACCATGGGAAACTTGGGGAGCTGTGATTTTTATTACAGTGTTTGGGGGGCTGTTTATTCCTTTGTTGTTGTTGTTCCTCAGGGGAAGTTGATTTCCTAAAGGAGCATGAACCAGCTGCAACAAAATACCAGGAAACCACTGACCAAGCAGTGCATATAAAAATTGCAGTGACCAAATGAAAAACAATACTGCCTAATTAAAAAATACCCCTGGGAAGCCCAAACATTTGCAAATTCAATTAAAAACCTCTCTGGCACCCTTCTGACATGGATAAAGCTGGCATTTGCAGAACAGCAGCTTTCTCACCTGTCTCGCTGCGCTGCCGGGATCCCACGCTGCAAGGGCTGGTTTTGTACATTGCAGTGCTGTTAATTACTGCTGAAACACCAACAATAGAGCATTGTGTGCATCCAGGCACTTTTTATGAGCACAGGGCCTTTTTTCCTGCCTTCCTGCAAGTAAATTAAGGCTTAAGCTCAGATCCACTGTCAACCTGGCATTCCAGTCAATATTGTTTTAATTCATAACTTTTATTTTCTCCTCTTGCTTTCAGACTCCCCCTGCTCCCTTGGAGGCAACCAGTAGTTTTCAGGACACTGCTGGCCAAGTAGAGGCCGTGCAAGGTGATGTCCAGGAGAGACAGGACGAGGCCTCCTTCAAGGACATGCTGAAAGAAGCAGAGGGGCCCCACATCAAGGAAACCCTCCAGGATCAGATCAGCCAGTGCTTCACTGAGTGCCGGTGAGCAGAGACAAACACTTGCCCCTTCACAAGTCCATTTGCCCCCAAAAGCCTGATTTTGCAGCTCCTACAAACTCCAAAATCCATCTGGGGGCAGTGACCCCAGTCCCAGCTGAGGAGCTGGTTCTGCAGGACCCCAGGCTGGGGAGACAGACCAGGACATCCCTCCTGGCAGGGAGCAGAGGGGCACCCTCAATGACTGGCTGTGGATGGAAGAGGGGACACCTTCAGTTTGCACATTACCTTGGGCTCAGTCTTTGTTATTACAAGAAGCACACTCCAAACTTTAGGAACACTGACTTTCTTCCCTATCTGAACACACAAGGTTTAAGGGAGAGAGCTCAGTGTTCCATGAGAGAGAAGTGCAATTATTTGCCATAGCAAATCACATCACGTCACTGGCACTGCCCTCCAGGTGCCTGCTGCTGGCATTATCCAGCAGCCCACAGGAATCTGAAGTAGTCTTGTACTTGAGGCCTGACCTTCCAGACACTCCTCCAAATGTAACTTTCCTCAAGCAGTGCTGCTGATCTCAGTGAAACTTCACGTCTCAGTAGAGTTAAGCACATACTTACACATTCTTAAACCGAGTGCTGACACCTATAGTTCTCTCAGGCTTCAGCCAACAAAGTTTTGAGACTGGAAGTTTTCACATGGTCACCCTGTAAAGTCTTTTACTAAGGAATATTAGGCTGGTTTTATAATATAGGTGTTTTTTTCCCCAGATTTTACCTCGTCTGGTAGATTAGTATGTAAAAGTAAATTGGGAAGCAACACCTTGAACTTCCAGGCTTTAGCAGCAAGGTTTCACCTGCTCTGCAAGGTGTCTTTGTGTCTGGAGCTGCTCAGGGATGTTACAGGGCTCCTATTTGTCTTGTGGACTAGTGTCACGTCCATTAATCACTCAGTGTTTTTTCAGTGTGCTGGACTTGCCTTCAGCATGCAGTTTCCAGGTGGAAACACAAATGCATTCTGATGAAACCCTGCTCTGTTCTTTCCTTGAGTCCTTTAATCAGGTTTGGATGGCTGTGCTACAGTGAAGTGTTTGATGAAAAAAAAGGAGTGATCAAAAATAGCACTCTCACAAATCTGCCACAGTCTATTTCTCTTCCTTTTTGCACTTCTGCCTCTTATAGACACTCAAGGCTCCAGTGTATATTTTACTCTCCTTTAGAAAGGGCTGCTGGTTTTACAAACCTCGATTATTGCAAAGCACTTCCCCATTCCCTAAATCAACCCTGCTCTTCTTGAGCTGCTATTTCCTGCTGTTCCCCACAGCTCCCAGCATGTTCTGAGGTACAGAAAGATCTTATTCCCTTTGCTTAATATTACTCACCTAATAGTCATCCTCTAGCGTAGGTCAGTTGTGTGCAATTAACTTGGCTCTAGAGCTTGAGGAGAACTAACTGGAATAGCATGAACCAATAACTGTGTTTCTGTAGGAGATTAGAGGAGAAGGCTGAGCCATAAACCTATTTAAAGACAGTTATGAGACGTTATTAAAAGTTAAATCACTTAACAGCAGAGCCAACCAAAGAGTCTGAGCCATGCAGAGGATCATTTGGAGGGAGCCAAAGCCATCGTTCAGTGGAGGGAGGTGGAGAGGGGTGGCTGAGGGAGCAGTTCATCAAAACTAATGTGAGAGTCCTCAGGCTGCTGTGCCTGCTGAGTGCTCTGGGGGTGGCAGGGGCAGTGTAAGTGCTGAGCTTTTGCTGAGCTTTCTTTCAGCAGCCCATGCAAGTGAAATGGGGCCCCCTCACTCCATTCCTATCGCAGGTGTGCCCAGGGGGCCCAGCTTCAGGAGAGACTTCAAGGCTGGAGGCAGGCACAGGCACTGTCCCAGCATATAAATACGTGATTATACAAGTCATAAGGGATGCTTCAGCTAACCTTTCAGTTGTCTGGTCCATCCAGGCAGGTTCAGTAGCCTCGAATCTCATCTAGCCTTGAAAATTAACAAAGATGAAAGCAGATGTTTGAATATAAGCACCACATTAACTGACCTTGGATAGTTTTATGGATATATTTTTCCTGAGCAAGGGATGATATGAAATAGGACATATCTATAAGAGTGCTTATGGATAAGCCTTCAGCCAGACTTGTTCTGCTGCAGCTGGGACAGGCTCAGAAAGCAGCTCCCCTCCAACCTTGGATAATAACCCTCATATTTAAAAAAAAAAAAAAGAGTTACCAAAAAGCAGTTTTAAGCTTTTACCAAGCCCATTTTGATTGAAGCTGTTTAAAGCTGTGCAGTTATGTGACATTGCTGATGGCAGAGGGGCAGAACCAGAGCAGTGTGTTTGATCACAGAATCAATCACAGGATGGTTCGGGTTGGGAGGGACCTCAAAGACCACCTCATCCCACCCCTGCCATGGGCAGGAGCACCTTCCACTAGCCCAGGATGCTCCAAGGCCCACTGAACATCCTGTTAACTCTCTTTGCTCAAATTAACTGTCCATCACGATCTCTAAAAACCAGAAAGGGCCTGTTCCAGCCAAGACTAGACAGATCTCATTGATAAAAGCTGTTCTGGTGATTTAGCAGCGTGGCAGATGAAATTCTGCCCCCGGTGAAGGCGGTGGGAGAGCTGCCATCAGCTTCAGCACAGCCTGGACATCTCCCAACATCTCAGCTCCTTTCAGCCTGCCTGAGTGATGCAGTGATTTACAGAGCTGGGAGCAATCAGAGGGGGCTGCCTGCCCTCCTGCTCCTCACAGAAGGCCTCTCACTCACCAAATATCTCCCCCACAGACACAGTCACTGGCATCCAAAATAGGTTCTAACACTTAAAAAACCCCTAAAATCAGCACATTTGTACCCAAGGGGAGCGTGTGTGTCATGCAGAGCCAAGGCTTCCATGTGGACCCAGCAGGAATCGTGTCCTGCTGAACACTGGGACTGGTCTGAAGCCTCCAAGTTGACATTAATTATTACCTGCCAGGATACATTTTGGCTCTCCCCTAAGCCAGTCCACATGATCAACAGCTAAATCTAGATTATAAATTATTCTTGAACTAGGCTTTCTGACAGAGTTTCCCACTTTCCATACTCAATTAAATAAACAGGTAAAGGGAAACAAATATTCTTTTGAATAAATTTTGTTGCCTGTGCTTAAAACATAAACCCAAACTTCCATATTGTATCCTTCCCTCAGAAAAGGATGTGATAGAATACAATTAGCAGGTATTGTCTTCTAGCACAGTCACTTTTAGATTACAAAAGCCAAGAGCACATGTGAAATCTCTCAGCCTATGAGAACCCTTTCTTTGCACAAGGGAACAGCTTCAGTCATTTCAAGACCCAAACCAACTTCTTAGGAAGAGAAGTTGCAAATAAATCAAAAGAAAGCAAACCCCAAAGGAATGGATTAAATGCAATTGCTGCAGTTGCTGATATCCATCCTACTGAAGAGAAGACAACATAATTCTGACATAGCCCTGCATTTTGCAGCCTTACCATCCATCCTTCTCTTTCTCTGGGGTCACTTCTGTGGAGCTGCTCTTGTTCACAGAAAGTTTCCTAGATTTCCATGTGGCTTTGTCCAACCATGCTAGAAAAGAGAAATGTTTTGAAAGCTTTTTTTAAAAGCATCCTGCACAATACCTACAGGCCTCCTTTCTTCTATATTTTTTATTTTTCAAGCTGTGGTTCATAGAACAGGAGTACAAATGTTCCAGAATTAACAGTTGCTATGGTCATACACATCTGAGTCTGGATTTTAATCACTTGGCTCCCACAGATTTCATCCATTACAACAGAGTTTCATATTAAGATATAACTATTGCATAGCTGGGGTTTTAACTTCAATTTCCTGCACCATTCCAGACCAAACCCATTTTTCTCTAATTTCACATTTAGGGTTTTGCACTGCATATGCAAAACCAGCCATCATTGTCTTCTCCACTCTTTACCCACTGTGCCTAAAAACATCCCCCAAATTATGACTCTTCTTGGAGCCATCCCTGAAATCAATTAAAAAAGGGAGGGGAGAAAAGGGGAGAAGGATCCCTTTATTATACAGAGAACTATGATAGTATCTTTGTCTTAGACAAGCCTTCTCTGACAGAAATCAATACAAAGGATGAGATATCAAGATGAGGTTTTTATTACCAGCGCTGGCCCCCGGAATCACAGGGGAGAGCCTCATGCACAGCTCTGCTGGGATGTGCCTCGTGCCCTCGGGCTGTGGCAAATTACGCCATGAGTTTCTTGGAGAATTCATCCAGCCCCTCTCGGAGCTCTGGGGAGCATTTCATCAGTGGCATCGCTGACCTCCTAACAGGGGATCTCAGTAATAGCAGCTCATGTGCATGATGTGTTATTCCCATGGATTTGGGGATTGGTTTTCGGGAGGCAGGAGGCGGCGAGGGGTAAATGTGCTCTCATAATAGGTTTACACTTTACTGATTAGCTCTGAATGATCTTCTCGCTCTGCCTGCTGACTCGGGCACTGGCAGGAAAAGAGCTGGCCGGGCTTCGTGGTGAGTGAATGAGACTCCTCCTGAAACAGGGGGTTCCAGGGCTTTATTTATTCATTTTGAACATTCCTGACAGCCAGCCCGGCCTTTGATGCAGAGGAAAAGGGAAAGGAATAGGAAGTGGTCGTGTTCTATTCCCCTTTCTTCAGGAGGCTGTTTTGTTGAGCTGAGTTTACTGCCAATCCTGCTCCCGGGACTCCCGGGGTAGAAGGGGATGGGGAAGGAGGAGGCAGGAGGAAGATGAATGGGCAGAGAGGCTTTGCACTGAAACTCTGCAGAACAGGGAAAGTATTCATTTGTGTCAGGCCTTGCCCAGCTCGCATTTCACACTCTGCACACACTGCTCATCCTGGAGTTAATGGCAATGAGAGTGTGAGTTGCCAGGCAATCCATCAGCAGCCAGAGCCCTGCCAAGAGGACAGAGAGGGATGACACCTCAGTGGTGACAAGCAGAGGCAGCCCCTCCCTGTGCCCCCTCCACTCTGGTTCCAAGGAATCACTCCTCTGAGTCCATCCAGAGCCATGTTGTTGTTTTCCAGTCCCATCTGGCTCATCATACACGTGGCCTCCTCACCCTGCCAGAAGAGCTTTCCAAGGAGCCTGGATTGCAGCCTGCCCACAATATGGCAACAGCTCCTGGAGCAGCTGATGGGAAAGCTGCTTTAGAACCAGTCTGAGTGCCATGAGCCACTGCAGCAGGAGGTTCTCAAAGAGCAAACTCCACTCTGGGGGTCCTTAACACACAACCCAAGACATCACCAGCCCCTTGATCCCAGTCCTATTCCCATACAATGCCCTGTTAGTCTGGAAAATTCACTCCCTTCTTTGCCACTCCTTCAGGGGCATTTCTGCTGTAAGAACCTACCAAAAAGTGCCTCTCTGGTACGTGGTACCCCATATTCATCACAGACAGGAGCTGCTGCCCACAGGGGCCACTTAGAGACAGGTGATGAACCACCCTCCTCTCACCTAATCCACACTGGCAGGACTTGTTTCCCCTGTCACCATCAAAGGATTGTCACACACTCACAAGCCACTTGTGTGTAACCTTCCACTTGGGAGCAGAAGTTTCCAGCCAGAAGCAGCAGCTGTGAGCCCAACATAAAAGTCAGGAGACAGAGGGGATGAATAAGTGGTTGTCTGCTAATTCCACCAGATGAGGATGAGCTAAGCTATTTCTAATTATTTAGAAATAATGATAATTCTAATCATGTCTATATTGGTACGTGCTCTGTACCTGCACTAGAGTTTCCTCCTGTCTTTACCTGTTCACTGGAGTTAAATGTACCTTCTCCTGCCATCCGTGCACTGGGAGCTTAATCACACTGAATTCGTAGGGAATAGCACAAAACAAGCAGGTTCTCCTTCTGAATCCCTCTGCAGCCAGTCTGGGTTGTGTCTCTGATCCAAATCTTCTTATTTTCCTGAGGAGAGTGAAGACAAGCTCTGGATTGTGGAAATGGAGTTCTGAGAGAGGATAGCACAGGCTTGGGTGTCCTCCTGTGCCCCAATGCTTGGTCTTCCTGCAAAAGGACACAACCATTAATAGAAGAGGCAATGTCTGGGTGTTTTCCTATCGATAGTTTCACCTCTTTTCTCACAGGAGTGACAACTTCGGGTTTTGCCAAGGCAGTAATCTCTGTATCACAACAATTAGTGCTGGTGCAAAGTGCTCTTCGAGTGCCTTTCTCTCCTGCCAAAAGGCTGTTCTGCAGGGACAGCTCACATTTACCATCAATCTTCCTGAACACGCCTCAGCCTGCTCCCACATGTTGGACTGTGCCTCATGTAGACAGTCAGAGCTAATTCCAAAATCCAGCAGGAACAACACAGCAAAACCTGTCCAGGGCCTTGCATAAATATCCTGGCAGGCAGAGCGTGCTGAGCTCCTCTCTGCAAGCGGCCACGGCATGAGTTTAAGCACATCTGTGGGAACTGAAACCCTGCCTTTGGGCTCCAAGACTGATTAATTAACATAATTAGGAGCTGTAAACATTAATGGATAATGTTCAAGCCTTTCCTAACACGTTCTTTAAGCTTCCACTGAGTAGTTATCTACTGACTAATTTTGGCAGGCATCTTCAGGGCTGGAGGGAGCAAGGCAATGGAATGCAAATGCATCTGGCTCACTGGAGGGATGCACCAAAGCAAACAACCCACCGGGTCTCTGCGAACAGAGGCAGAATAAGTTATCAGAAACAAGAGGATTGTTTGTTTATGACAGCAGAGAGTGGAGCCCACAGTTCTGCAACCTGTTTTCTCATTGATTGGAATCAACCATCTAGCTTGAAAGCCTTCTAAAACAAAACAACAACAAAAACCCCTTCAGTCCTTTCTTGCTGATAGGAACACTACGCCGTCCTCTTTTAAAAAGTGTGAACCCCTCTAATTCCAAAGGAGGGACAACTGTTATTAAGTCCATCTGCAGTTAATCTCCTTTATTGGGTGTTCCTGGATTTACAGGAGGCAGGGGACACCTCTGGAAGCTTCTGTGCAGTGGCAGAAGTTGCCTACTAGTAAAAATTTACGGGGGTGCTGACATTAATGGAGGTGGCTGGGAGGTTTGGGGGGGGATCAGCCGGAAGCCTCTGGGTTCACACATTTCTCATACTTGGTGAAACACCCATAAATCTTGGTGGCAGGTACCTGAAACAGTAAGGCCAGTTGAACCCTGGTGTCACACCTCCAGAGAGGCATCGATAAGATCACTAGTTCTGCCTTCTAAATCACCACAAACTCTGAGGTCCATTGTGCCTCCAGTTTTGTAATGCTCCTTGAGCTGACACTTCAATTTATGATTGCCACCTCTGTGCAGTGATTAAAAACACATACAAAGGGCTCGACTGCTGATCCTTGATTTTGCTCACTGAACTATCAGAGGTCTGAAATTTTTAAGGAACGAAGATTCTTCAAACACCACAGGTGCAAATCAAGCTTCCCAAAGGGGTTTTCAACATCCCAAGTCATCCTCATGAACTATTGTTTAATCACCAGTGCTCCACATAAGCACATCTTCACCAGCCTTCCAAGCACTAGATAGACATTCAGATATCATGAATCACAGAGTCATCAGGGATCTTCCCTGATTGATCTCTCCTTTCCCTGAGAGGTTTTTCCTACTGACTTTGTCACTGAACATAGGGGGTCAGGTCCCAATGTTCTCTAACAGTCCTCCTTCTGAGCAGAACTAAGTCTAAGCAGACTCCATTCCACTTCCAAGGGAATTCACAGAATGAGACATGCTCGGTTTTGAGCAAGCTCTTTGACTGCAGGACTTTTCCAAGGGTGCTACAGCCAGGCAGAAGCACACAGTCTGGTTCCCCAGGCACTGGAAAACCAGGGGAAACTATTCCAGTGCCATAACACTTTGGGCTTTCTGCCTGCGATGAGGCTTTTGCTGGGCATCTTTTGCAGGAACACTCAGAACTTCAGGCCCACATCTGTCTGCACCAGGCACAATTTGCACTGCACACCTCTTGCCACACTTGTATATAAATTATGCATTAACAGCACTGAAAGCTCATTCAGATCTCAATACAAAGCCATACTGAGCATGGTTCTTCTACAGACCAGGCTCCCCTCCACTTTTCTCCTCAACCTGCTTGTTTCTAGACCACTTTACCCCAAAAGACCTAACCTTTTGCCTACCCCATTTCTGCCCCAGTTGCTGTCTCTGCAGCTTTCAGCTGCAAAGTTCTAAACACCCTGGTGACTGCAGACCAAAGATTGCCCAAAGTCAACTAAGCTCAGCCTGGGGAGGTAGAATTTTTACAGGGACAGCAAAGATATTTCTGTGCCAAAAGGCAAGCTGACCAAAGGGAAAGGTGGAATTCCTTGTTCTAAACCTTGTGAGCAAAAAGATGGGTCTAATTAGACGTTTTCATTTATTTAGTATAACCAAAGTTATGTCTTTAACCAACCTCCATCTTGGAAAAACCTGAACCAATGGAGCCAGTATTTTCAGACCTATATATTGTAAATTGAGTGTCAGCATCTAAATTTTCAGCTTATAGAAGCAAAACTGAGGTTAGATTCCCTTTTCCACCTTCAAATGGCTGCAAGTGACCCAGAGATACCCACATTCCCCTGACCTTGAGGCTAAGCCTCCTGCTTAGAATTAAAGCCTCTAAAAGTATTCATTCCTTTATATGTCTAAAAGCCTGGAATCAGCTAAAGTAAATAGCATTAGTCTGAGCTGGCCTATTTACACACAAGAAAAGAAATCTGGTAATCAATTAGTTCATGTTCCTAAAGTACTCCATGCCCATCTCTGTAATACTTAGGGGTTAAAAGTAGGAGAAGGCAGAGCGTTCCTGATGTAACACAACAACCCCACTGATGCTCTCAAGGGCATTCCCAAGCATGAGGTTTATGTGCTGTCACAGATACTCCCACAGACACAAACATCACCTGCATCCAGGGACTCACACCTGGGGTTACATCAGAGCTCTGCATGTTTTAAGGGCAGGACTGGGCTCTTCTGGGAAGTGCTGTGGTTTGTGCCCAGCTCAGGGGCTGTGCTAGGCTGCTGAGCTCCTTTCTTCCTCCCTCAGGCAGAGTCCCAGCACAGCACATGGGATTTCTGAAGGCAGGAACAGACCGATGGGGTGTTTAACGCTGATAACTGGGGCCTGATTTTCACCTCAGAGCTGGTTTCTGTTCCAGGAATCCAGCTGGAAACCTACCAGGGGAGCCCTCTCTACCATCTGATCTGTTCTTGGTTTAACCAGCACAGCACAGTCCCAATCAGTGAAGGAAGAAAGAAGGGCCTGAATCCCAAGGGGAAGAGGAAGAGCCCCAGCCCAGCTATTATTTCACTCCACAGTGACACGGAGAGGTATCTCCTCCTGCAAGTTAACACAGAGCAGGTGGGAGAACCAATTTTCCCACTTCCCCATTTCCAACAAGCAAAGCACATGAAGATCTTCTGGGATACAGGAACAAGAAACAGGCAAAATAAAAAGCACCCCCTGGTGCCTGGTAGAAGGACAGAGAAGCACTGAAGAGCCAGTGGCTGGCAGAGAAGAGGTGTTTAATGGATATTCTGGGAAGAGAAGGACTAAGGAAAAGCTTAGAAGTAAGGAGAATAAAAATGAACACGGAGCACAGAGCAGTGGCTCCCAAGCTACAGCCCTTGCTCCACAGAAGGATCTCTTTGGAGAGGCAAGAAGAGGGGGTGGAAAAGACATTTTCAGCCTTGGCTCTGTAGAATGCAAACAAGAAAGGAGGCAAGTGGGGTGAAAAAGAACCGTGGCATGGACTGACACAAGCAGAGCAAAGGCACAGCAGAAACAGCCATGAGGAGCTGGGGAGGCAGAATCAGAAGAGGAGGGATGAAAGAGCCACATAAGTGAGGGGGAAAAAACCCTATGAGTTACCAATTTGAAAAATAGGGACAGTTAGAACCAAAGACTGATAGGAAATACTAAGTGTTTCCACGGCAAAGACAAAAGAGAAGCCCCCAAATGTCTGTCTATGCCAGCAAGCTCAGGTGAATACAGAAAAAACACTTGCTTGTCAGGAGGCCAGATCTGCCTATGGAGATGAAGGCATGCAAGTTATGGCTGGGAATGTGGCAGTGGATGGCAGCCTGTTACTCCCTCTCCCCAAGAAAGAGGGATATGTGTAATTCTGAAACACAGTTTCACTGGCAGTGGGTTTGTCAGACTCTGGGGACCATGGCAGCAGAATGCCTGCTGGAGTGTAAGGCTGATTCAGGGCACTGTGGCTTCAGTGTGCCAGCAGGATTAGTTAACACGCTGTTGGCAAGTTACTTAAGGGCTGAATTTCAAGTGAATTCCACGCCCAGGAAGCTTCCATTATCTGGCATAGAAAATTCCAGGCTTACACTGAAAATGGGTGTTAAGCAGAAATGATGAGGAGCTGAGGGGGGAAGAAGGACACAAGTAACAGGAGCAGGTTGTCCCATCAGCCTCAGGGTCTGCAGGGTGGACTGCCAGGACAGGGTCCAGGTGATAGCAGAACACTGACTGCAATCCCAGGGCTGGGAGATATGTCACGGGAATGAGACAAAGCTTTTTTGTGATCTTGGAAGTGATTATTTCCCTGGAGAGCACCAGGATACCCCAGTGTTAGGTGGGCAGTGAGCTGTGTGGTTTGGTGAGCCATTGAGGGAAACTCTTCCCAGTGCAAAATTCACATTAAAGGTGGTCTGTCCCCATCTTATACTCAGATTGAATCTCAAATTCAGGCTGAAAAGGTTTAAAGACAATATTTCTGTGGGCAGAGGGAGAACCTTCCTGAAACCTGAGTCACATCCATTCCTTCCAGAGCCAATGTGTTTCAGTTTTACTGGGAATTTCAGCGTGGGGGAGATTAGTCAGACTCCATCAAGCAGGTTGTTTTTATTATCCAGGTCAGAGTCCAGGGCTTTTAAGTCATGCTGTATTTCAGTCCGGTGCAGAGACAACAGAATTTCTCATTATTTATAGTAACTTACTTTAAACACACCGAGCTATTACTGTTTGTGTGCTGTGTCAGGGAACTGTAGGCCCATCCTGGGCTGAAGAAAAGACATTCAATAGCATATGAAGGAGTTTACTGGTTGTTCTCAGGCTCTACTTGAACCAAATAACTATGTGAATGTAGTACCAACTCAGTAAGATCCTGTACCAAATACAATCCTCTTTGACCTTCCCCATCCCTGGAACTGCCCAATCATTCTGTGATTCCATGACCTGAGCAAAGAGAAGAGCACCCAAAAAGAGCTGGTTCAGTATCTCCTGAGGCATTTATGCAATAGCAGGAAACTGCACAACCCTTAAACCTGTTCAAACAGTCCCCTCTCCCTCCTCAGAGCACCACCTGACTCGGGGACCCTTTGGGGCTGCAAAGCCAGTTCACTCCCTTGCTCTGTGCTCCCTAGCACACAGGGACACCAGCTCTTTCCGGAAGGTTTTTCTGGAGAGGATCTAATGCAGCACCCAATTCTGAAGCTTTTGGTCTCAAGCATGTCTGTGAGCTAAAGGCTGCAGTCTGTGCAGCTGCAGGAATCCTCCAAGTATGCCAAGTCAAAAGACAATTACTCTGAGGGAGCAAATTCCAGAGCTGTGCCATCTTGCCTGTTCCATACATGTGCTTCCCATCATTGGCTCAGCACTCAGAGCTGCTGCACAGGGCTAACACTATGCCCAAAACATCCTTTCCCCTTCATCCTCCTGGGAAATCATGGGTTTATTTGTTCTGTATTGCAAGGGTTGCAGTTGTGGGAGGCCTGGGAATGAGCAGAAGCAAAGGTGGGAGCAGCAGATTGTGGCTTCTGCCACACATGTGCCTGTGTTCCACCCCTGTCCAAGCCTAATCTCTCCTTTCTTTGCCTGGGGTAGCTCTGCTATCCTATAACAAGTCCATTCCAAACAACTGATGCTCTGTAGAGGCCTGTGAAGCAATACATTTACAGCTCTAGTCCTGAGAAACAATGCAAAAGAGCCCTAAGATTTAGCAGGTGAGTTAAACCTGCCCTGCAGGGCTCAGCCTCCAAACTGCACCTCCCACACCACCTTCCCTGTTCCACCCCTTTGGGGCAATCACCCGTCTTTGGGCTCTTTGCTTCTTCCAAGTTCCCAGAGAATATCCCCATGTCCCTGGTTCTCCAGCCTCTTTGCCACATTGCCAGTAAGTCTCTGCAGCACTGGCCCCACTCACCAAAGAAATTATTAGAAAGCACATTGTTAAGCCATCATTTAAATTAACAATAATCTTTAAAAGCTGCATTTTGTTAAATTTGAGTGTCTCCCACTGAGTGACATGTGCAGAGGAACTGAGGCATTTGGAGAGGCAGTGCCAGAGTCCTACAAAAGGCACTCAATTCTTTATCAGTTCCCACATTTCCAGCCAGTTTCAGGAGGCTACAGATCACACAGAGACAGAGACACAGGTGCTGAGCAGGAACAGGAGCACAGCACTCCAGCTTGTCCTTCACAACACTAAAAAGGGAAGAATTAAGGAACTTGGCCTTACAGTGTGTTTCTTGGACTGCAGAGAGGACTGGGGTTTGAGCTAATACTGTTGATAAATGGCTGCTCTTAATACCATCCCTGGCTTCTGGCTGAGCTCATCTGGAATGTTTTCCCTTCTCTTTTCTTGTACTTTTTAATTGCCAAAGTAGAGATTCGAAATTCTTTTTCATGCTAGTGTGCTCTTTGGTTATTAGCACTGACCAGGATTCTGAACATCTCTAATTTCATATATGGATTCTGTAACACTCAGTTTTTCCCTGGGTTTACACTCTATCTACACCTGGTGGTGATTTATTCAAGTCAGGCTGCACGAGCCAACTGGGATGAACAGAGGAAAGTCAAGCACTGTGACTGCTTTCACAGGCATGAAATTGCCTCGGATTTGTCGTTAAATAGTTCATTTAAATGCTCATGCAAACCACAGACAACCAGAGCTCTCAGCATGGACAAGAACCCTGGGGGTCCTGGTGGACAAGCTTGTCCATGGCCACTGGAAATATTCCAGACCCATCTGGACACAATCCTGTGCTCTGGGATGAGCAGGGAGGTGGGTCCAGGTGGGACCCACTGCATTCCCTTCCAGCCTGGCCTGGCCTGTGATTCTGAGCAGTGAAAGAGAAAGCAGGGTCTGGTTACATTCTCCCAAACTTAGGAACACCCTACCTGCTGTTTGCAGCTTCTCCTTCCCGCCCTGAATTTCTCCTTCTGCATCACATCCCCCCACAGTGGGACAGCCCAGACAGAGGGGCTGCAGAACATTTCAGTCCAGGGAGGCAAACAATAAGACAAGCTACACCAGACTGTCCTGTGTTTCTGCATTGATACCATAGATATAAGCTATTGAAATGTGTTTGATGCCACCTTTAATGCCACCCCAGATCTACCCATCTTCATCACACTGAAATGAGGCCATTGGTTACAAACCCCATAGAAATCACATCCTTTACCCACACTTTTATCAGCGTTGTTGTAATCACCATATTCCTCCTCCATGCTGTACTGTCCTTATCCCAGGATTTAAGTAAGGTTAGGTCAAAGCAGAGCTTCTCTGTTCATTTCAGGCTCCTATTCCCCAATTTTCCAGGCAGACAGACAGACAGGGTGTATGTGCTGCATGGCACACACAGGGAGTCTGCCATGCCCCGGGTGTGCTGGATTTATTATCCATGCACACAGCAATCCATGCAGCACCTGAGCCATGGGTTAGGGAGAGTACAACCCTTTCAGGGCGTTGTTGAGCAGCCCATACCCTTGAAATATTCAGCTCCCTTCCACAGTCTGGTGGTGGCAAAAGAAATGCATGAGAACAGGGAGGAGGGCAAAATCCTGGCAGAGGCAGCACAGGGCTGGGGTGAAAGGGGCACTTTTCCAGGAGGGTGACCCATCCAGGGCACCTTTTCTGAACCCTCCCCAAAGCATTATCCTCAGGCCGAAGTGATAGGCCATGGCAAAGCAGTTGGAAGCAGCCATGCCCAGTTTACAGCCTTCTGCCCCTTCCAGAGATGCATTGTGCTTCACTAACACCTTGACTGCTTACTAAGAAGCAAAAACAATTCCTCAAATTTCTCATAAACAAATCCCATCAGACAAAATGCTCTCTATACTCCATTTCACTCCAAATCCCAAAGAAACTTGTGATGTTGGAGGGCAAGTTATTTCTTTTGGCTGGCCTTGCTATGAAAAATGGCATGCTTTATTTTCCTCTTTACAGGATTCATATTGTGTTAATAAAGTTCTGTTGATTCCCTCTGGCTGACTCTGCAGGAAAACTATTCTCGCAAAGCTTCTAGTCTGAGTTAAAGTAATCTTGCTTAAAACTGCCCATAATTGTTTCAGTCTCTTAAGTTTAATGCTAAGCACTGGAAATATTGCCAAATTTGAGTCAGGGTTGGGTGTTCTATGAAGGCAGGATAAGCTGACCAAAGGTAAGGAATTCAGTAAACGCAGGGGGAATTTGACCTGGCGTTTCTTCGAGCCGGCTTCTGTATTTTTGACCTCGCGCTGAGGAGGATGGAAAGATATAAGGAAATCAAAACAGATGAGAGTTTAATGGGAGTTGTGCACTCCAGAGCACTCATTATTCCATCAGCCAAGCCCCCAGCCCCAGTGCAGTCCCCGAGGGCAGCTCTTCCTCCGCAGGAAGGCTTGCTCAGCCCGCTCTCCCCACACCGGCTGCAGAGGATCCCGTTCCCCCAAAGGCTGGAGACAGGCAACAGGAAGCTGGCACTGGAAAGAAGCCTGGAGACAGGCTGACTGTGGGCGAGGGGGAGCAGCCCTTCATGTTCTGAGATAGCCCCTTGAGGAGAACAGCCTGGCCCCCAGGAGCATCTCCCAGGAGCACAGGAGGATGAGCAAGGCCAAAAGAGAAGCAAGCACGCTCAATGAACCTTAGACAGACAAAACAAAACGTGGGTGCAGTGCTGCGTGTCTGTTTTCCCTCCAACGGCAAGGATGGGACATCCAGGTGTCCTTGGTTCCATCAGGAGATGCTTTCAGTGCTACTGCAGAGCCTCACACCGGGTTCACCAGCAGTGCTGCCCAAAAAACCTCTAAATAACCTTCCAGGGCTCTGCCTTGCAGTCCCTTTAATCTCCTTCCCATTTCCATGCCATGCTGGGTATATTTAACAGCCCTGTAGGTTGGTTGTTGTTGGCTCTTGCACAGCAGTTCAGTTGTGTCTGTCAGGGGGTTATTTCTCCCAGCACTCAGTTCATTCAGATTTGGGCTCTAAGAAAACTTTGGACAGTATTTTTTTTGAGTGTGTGGAAGGACAAAAATCAGACCACCGGGACATTTTGTGGGTGTCAGTATTGCCAAATTTTAATTCTGATTTTTGCAGAGCTTCTTTTAGTTTAAGCTAATATCAGAATGGTAATTTTTTTTGTTTCTCTTGGCATTATCTGTGTCCATATTGCCTTTTATCTTCATTCAAAAACCCAGGAGTAATTTGCACTGCTACCATCCATGTCTCCAATTATTCCAAGGAAAAAAACCTATTGCCATTTCTAACCAGGAATGATTTGTCAGAATTTTGAAGGTACCAATAGGTCAAAAGAAAAAAAAAAAAAAAACACCTCTTTTTTCCTCATGGTTTGCAGCAGCAATTGGAATAACCAGTTGGAGTCCTGGCAGAGAAGGCTCATGCCTGAGCCTGTATGAAGGGGAACAGAGATTCTGAAGGGGAACAGAGATTCCCATTTTTCCAGCACACTAATTACCTATTGCTATCTCTAAAGGACCAGAAGGATCCTTGGAAAGGCAATAACTTTATGACAAAGCAGAACCGACTATTTCACTGTAAGAACTCAAGAACAACTGCACTGGGTCAGCCAAAGGTCTACCTTTCCTGGCCAGGAATATCACATGTAATAAAACTATCAGAGAGAATTACCACATTCCACATTCAGGTCTGTCCCCTCCAACAACTGTTCCCAACTATTACTTGGCTTTGAAGTTCACGTCTCCCATTTCAGATCTAAGGCAGGCATTGGGAACCCAAAAGACCATTCTAATTATGATAGTTACTATAATAAAGGATATCACCTTTCCCCACAAACCCTGCACTCTCACTCCTCCGTGGGAATGTTTCTCCTTGCACATTGTTGGCCTTGCTGAAATTTTTGAAGCTGAATATTTATCCGGAGCAATAAAGTTTCTGATCCTGCAGCTACACCTCCCTGCAAGTCACTCCACTGAAACACTTCCATGCATAACAATCACACATCCAGGCCAGCACTTGGAGGATCAGGACCTCAGATAAAGCATCACTTGTAATATGTCTCTGTCCAACCTCATTAAAGATGATAAGAATGCTGTGGAAATTAATCTTGCTTTATAATTAGTTCTCTATTTGCCTAGGTTATTTTTTCTGGAAGTGATTTTCAAAGAGCCAAAGAAAGCACACACACAAAGGGATAAAAAGTGCAGCAGCAAAGGCACCTAAAATAAACCAGCACGGCTATTTAAGTAGTCTGAGAGAACCCATATCAGGTGGGATTACAGAAACAGGAAAGAACTACAAAACAACAAGGGGTTTATTTCTCTAAAGAGTTCCCCCTCCTTTCATTTTTGTCCCTTTTCTGCCCAGAACACTCCTCTGTCCCTCCCCTTAGAGCACACACCATCCTTCATGCCTTCTCTTCTGCACACAGCCCACATCCTTTCCTACCCTGAAAAGAGTTACACACTCTTGTTCCTCCCAAGAACAATTTATTTCTCCTGACAAGGCCTTTTATGCAATTAGCTAGAGAAGCCATGGCCAAAAAGCAAGAATAACATGTGTAAAACCACGCCAGAGAACAGAGTAGGTAGGAACTTGTTGAGTCTATTACTAGACAAAATGTTTAAATCAATGATGTGATCTCATAAATCAAAAGCCATATTTAGCTTTAACTACAACCATCCCCGAGCAATAGAGAGAAAACACTTTAAAAAAAAATCATGAAGCTCCTGAAAGAAGGAGGGGGGAAAGCAGCAGATGAGACAAGTGCAAAGTAGGGTCATCTGCCAGGCAAGAAATTTATTTTACAGGTCAGAATAGAGGTGCCACAGCTCTCAGGGCTGGGCAGAGACTGCCAATCACACCAAGTCATACCAGTCTGGTGGGGATTTGGAGACATTAAAGAGCTCTTTGAACCTGGTTAAAACTTGTGCACTTATGCAGGCTGTGTGCTGTAACAAAGATTGAGCCCAGAAGAGCCAGAAGTCTTTGCTACACAATCAGAGACAAAAGCGTTTGCACTGCAGACCATAAAAGATCATTCCTTTTCAATTACACTTGACACATCTGAGTTATTATAAGAGGAATGGGCTTGGAGCAGTAACAGTGAACCAGAGAACATAATGTAATTCAAGATACAGCACAAACCCCTCATCACACCCTTTTCTTTTTCAGCTGGAGTGGAAGATCATCTCTTTTCACTCTCCCCCCCACCCCCCCTTGTTCATGCCCTTGCTCTTCTGGTTGAGCTGCTTTGATTCAGATTTCGGGCCCCCACTCATCCCAGTTAGGTGGCTTTCCTGTGAAGCTCTTTTCCAAACCCATGCTCTGCTTCCGCTGACAGGATTTCAGTGCTTTCCAGGAAACTAATGGGTTTCTCACATACCACACTTTCTAAAGGTCCCTTCTTCAGCATCACCCTCTGCAGCCCAGAAACCTTCAGCAGTCCTGTTAAAGCAGTGGCTCTGACCCAAAGGAAGATGTTTTGCCTGCTGTGGACTCCCACCCTCCTCAGTTGGGTTTGCAGCAGAGCCAGCAGGGCTCCCAAGGCAGGGCATTCAGTGGTCTGAGAACTCAGCCCAGGCCACCCAGGGGAACCATCCCCAGTCCCTGCCTGCAGCTTTCAGGGGCCTCACTCTGTAGAGGCTTCCCCAGGCTGGGGTTTGGCTCATGAGGAGGAGGTTTCTTTCCTAGCCATACCTTTCCATCCCATCTTATCTGTGCAATCCTTTGGCATCAAGTCCTTCCCAGCAGCCATAGGTTTTACAAATTTCATTTGTTCCTTTAGGCAATGGGTTTTACCAGACCTGCATCCTCCATATGAAATCCAATACAATTTGCTTCTGCTTTTGCTTGCAGCCCTTAACACATTGTCAGCACTCCCACTGAAGCAATCACATTGAAAATAAGAGTTGCTTCTTCCAGTTCTGGCATTTACACATTTTTATGAGATGCTGGAAAAGTACAACTGGATATTTTTTCCCCCTGCAAAGGCTGAGACAATAATAAGTACCAGATTCTGAGCTCTGCCTGGCCTCAGATCTAGGTGTGCCTGACATGCACCATGTCTCTCCAGCCTATTACACGCTCCAGTACTCCTGTTATCAAGAGCTTAAGCTTTTTACGTTCTCCTCTTGCCATCCCCATGCACCAAGACTTTAGGCTTTCCTGACCACCAGTTTAGTTGCTGCCCAGTGCATGCAGAGGAGGCAGCAGGGTGGGGGAACCTTGGGGGCAATCTCAGCTGGGCAGTGAGTGCTGAGCAAAGGGAGGGCCAAGGTGCTGTGAACATTGAACATAAATGCATACCAAGTAGCTTTGAGGTTTCCACTCAACCAAGAGAGCAGCACAACCAGCAAACACAAGTCTGAAATGCACACTCGGTGGGCTCCAGTGGGAGAAAGCCTTACAGGGACTGGAGCTGCTGCTCAGCAAGCAGTGCAGGTGCAGGTGTAATGCTCCTCTGCCCTCAGTTCCATTTTCAGGCTATTTGATGACCATGGGAACCTCTGCAGCTCCACCTTCCCTAAGTCTTGGTTTACAGCTTGTTAGTGCCATGGTGGTGGGACCAAAGAGGATTTCCACCAGAAAGTCTCCTCCACGCTTCCAGCAAAACAGGGCAGCAAGTTCTTACATCATCTGGATTAATTTTCTTACACTGTAATTGCCTGTAATCATGACTTTGTTGTTTCTAGGAAATTTCAATAGAGGAGGGCAGTTTAAAATTATTTCAACAATTATTATTGTAAAACAAGCTCAAAAATCCTTCTACAGCCTTTGGGAGTTGCTCCCAGTTTCGGAACTGTTCAATGTTCAGCATGTCTGGAGGGGCCCTCCGGAGCCACAGATGATGTGCGGTTTATCTCACAAGATAAGGGATACAGAATCCCAAAATGGTTTGGGTTGGAAGGGACCTGAAAGCTCACCCAGTGCCACCCCCTGCCATGGGCAGGGACAACTTCCACCAGCCCAGGTTGCTCCAAGCCGCGTCCAACCGTGGACACTTCGAGGGATGGGGCAGCCACAGCTTCTCTGGATGTTCATGGAGTGCACTCTGGCTGCTCCTTTCATCCTGGCATTTCCAACTCTAAAACAAGCTCATACAAAGAGTTTAGGTCCAGTTGAATCCAAATTAGCATCTTATGACAAATGCATGAGACAGCCCATTGTGATAGGATGCTGCCAAAAAGTGAAGGGAGAATGAAAATTGAGATTCATTAGGTTTAAAGTGGACTTTTGAGCAGGAAGATCAATGGCTGCATTTTCCTGGGCAGATTTAAAGGCCAAATGACTCCCTGGTTTAACCTCTGAACTCAGAGGGTTTCATAAAGGGAGGAATTTGCCTACCAGGGTCATGCCTGTGCATGGTTCCCAGGCATCACAAGATTGAAGTCATAGCCATTTCAGCCCAGAAGAGGAAAAGAAAAACCCACGAGAGGCTGGGTAGGGAAATGAGATTTAAGAACACTCCCAGACCATTAGACAGTGATTGATATGCTAAGCAACAGTCCACAGGAAAGGATGAAGTCCTGCAAGCAAAAAGCAGATGCCAGCGAAGAATGAGCAGAATCAAAATCTATGGGAGCTCTCTGCTCCCAGGGGCACCGATGGCCACAGGAAATCACATCCTGCACTGCCCTCAACAAACACACAGGAGGAGTAAAAGTTGGGCACTTCTGCCACTTGTGTGGAAAGGTGGGCATTGTGTCCTCACCTCAAGTTGTTTATCAGCATAAGCCCCTGCTACAGAAAAGGTGAGATGAGCCAGGTCAGCCCAAACAGCTGCACCAGCTGGGAGCAGAAGAACCACACAGAAAACACAGGTTGTAAACTGGAACCCACTTCCAAATGTCAGAAGGGAGTAGAAATCCTACAGCACCCAGATACACACTCCTCACACCCAAGGGGTAAATGCCACAGAATAGCTGGCTTGGAAGGGACCCTAAAGGTCATCTAATTCCACCCCCTGCCATCTCCAGGAGCTGGAAATGGTTTAGAAGTGAAAAGCAAATACAAATACCAACTGTAACACTACCAAATACTGAAAGCTGGCCCTGGGACCACATTCAGTGGGCAGCAGACTCCAGACTGATTCCTCACCCCCAGTGGATATTGCCTTCCCTTCTTCCCAGCTGGCATTAGAGTAACAGCGGCTTTAATAGCAGGTTTGAGGAACTGGTGGCTGTAAACCAGACTTGCTGCAGCGGTTAACATGAAATTGAGCTATTTGCTGGCTGTTTGTGAAAAAGGAAATGTGAACTAACATTAAATAAAGGAGATGAGGCAGGTTCTTGAGGCCCAAATCCCATTTTTGGCAGATTTGGAACCCACACCACCAGTGACACCCCGCTGTTGATGCAGTGACCAAAGATTTGCATACAGAGCCAGCAGTGATGAAGAAGGTCCAAGTGGGAGCTCACAAGCACAGATGAGTGTTTGTTGATTCTGGGTGATTGGTGTTACTTTAACACCAGCAACAGCTCCAAACCCTACACGTGGTCCTACAGAAACAGAACAGATGCTGTTTAAAACTGAGTCTACTCCTTAAGAGTAGAGTAAGAAAGTCCCTTAAGGTACCAGTTGGTTTTTAACAAATGAAAGCAATTTTTAGGAATCACATTGACCTTTCTGAGCTCTTTTCTTCTCGAGGGAAATTTAATTTCATTTGGAAGAAACATTACCGTGCTGTTTGAAAGCAGCACCAGGACTTTTCTGCAGTGTCAGAATATTCTTTGGAACAGAAAAGCCTTCCTGATATTACCAAACAAACAGAAGATCTTACTGATGGATTCCAAAGAACAATAAAAAGGCAAGGAGTTAAAGGGTCTTATCAGCATAAAAGGCCTTTGGAGTGCAGTTATTATCTCTATCTTTTAACCTCTTTCTGGAAGCTCCCTCTGTGATCTGAGCCATCCATGAAACATTACCACAAAGTCACTTGTTGCCCCCTCACCATCTCCCATCATCAATTGTTTGTGCAAGAGCACTGGAAATCTTTGAGGGTGGAAATCCTCACCCAGGAATACAATCAGGAACTTGTAGATTAAAACCTGACCTAAATAAAATCCCTTTTCTTTAAAAAGCTGGATGTTGAAAGCAGAGGACAGAGCTATAAACATTAAATAACAGAGAATCACGGACTGGTTTGGATTTAAAGAGACATTAAAACTCGTCCCTTTCCACCCCCTACCATGGGCAGGGACACCTTCCAATATCTCAGACTGCCCCAAGCCCTGTCCAACCTGGCCATTTCCAGAGTTAAACACTCCAAGCTCCACCTCTCAGCTATGAAGTGATGTTCAGTTCCAAGAAATTCCCAAAGAACTTCCAGGTTTTGATGGACCATGGGATAAGGGACATGGGTTGGTAACAGCTTTAGTGAAATTACTGGGCAAAAAGGCACTGCCATAAGAAGCTCCCCCCACTATGTAACATATTTGTCAACCTGATGAAAGATTATGAATTTTAATTTCTTTTCCACTTTTGTTTCTCACACAGGCACATCACAGGTCGATTTCCTGATTATCCCACTGAAAAGGCAGGAGGTTCAAAGGCTATTTTTTCTGACAAAACTCCAGAGCAGGTACTGTCCTTTCTTTAATGAAAAAAATTTTACAAGATTGGGGAAGGAATTGCCACAAACCTGTCTGTTTATAGAAGTAGCAAAGTTTCAGAACAGTATCTCTAGAACTCCAGCAACCTTATGGTTACAAAGCTTTTTGCTGCAAGAGAAATGATGGGTTTTTTCCAGGGTAAACCACAAAAGTTGGTACCAAAATCTGTTCCATTTCAGGACGTGCAGCCACTTAGCCATGACTGAAGGTGCTCAGGTGATGGACAAGGTGGCAGAAGGTGCAGGAGAAGGCTCAGCTACCAGGAGTTACTCTCCTGTTGCAAAATCCACACGGTTAAACTGGTCCCAGCTACCAGTGGTGCTATATGTTAAAGAGCCTCTGTTGAAAGGAGGTCAGCAGAGCTGCCCCAGAGGCTGGAATTGTCTCCAGTGGGTTTGTACTCAGTATCAGCAGAGCCCAGCAATAATCAGTCACTTTTAAGCAGAGAAGAGTTTCTTGAGCAGGCAGGCCTAAGCCTTGATTTACTGCCAAGGCTCATCGAGCAAGTTTGACATGCACATGAAGGAAGTATCTTAGTTTATCTCACATGTTCTCATGGTGAACTCGGCTGTTTTCCCTGGTAAATGCCTCTCCTGATTTCCCTGGCTAATGGAGGTGGCTGATAATCCCTTCCTGTGAGCATCCTGCTGTCACACAGGGGACGTGCCTAAGCCCAGCTGGAGGCAGTGGCTGGCACTCAGAGCCCAGCCCGAGGATCCCAGCAGGATGAGGGGTCTGGGGAGGGCAGTTTTCCATAGGAAACCCTGCACAAGGGAGCGGGCTTGGCTCTTCAGCGAGCCAGGAGTGGGGGCTGCGGGTGGGACAGGAAAACTAAACAGTCAGAACTTGGATTCTGTGGTCCTCAAAGCTCCATGACTGAGGCAGACTGTGGCATGAGCTGCCTGCAAGTGGTGACCTAACACAGGGATGGTAAAATAGTATTTTCACACAATCCTAAATGGTTTGGGTTGGAAGAGACCTAAAGGGACCTAAAGATCATCTCATGGGCACCTTCCAGTAGACCAGGTTGTGTCCAGTCTGCCCTTGAACATTTCCAGGGATGGGGAATTTTGGATTCAGCCCTCCCTGGAATCACGGGGAGGAGCCTGGGGCACTCCAGCAGTCTATGTGTGGTTTGGGGGGATGTAAATACAGTCTTTGCTTACAACAAAATGCAGGAAAGTTGCTCCAAACAGCTCTCTGTGCCCCACTAAACCTGAGATCAGGGTGTGCCTCTAGTTTGAGCCAAGCTCAGAGTGTGCTCAGCTCAGCCCTGCTGGCCTCAGCACTAAGTCACCGTGCTGCACAGTCAGACCCTTGGTTCAGCCTTCAGCTCCTAAAGCACAAAGTCCTGCCAGAGCCAGAAAGGCTTTGTGGGATGCTCTGAGCAGGCAGGAGCCACTCAGCACCCAGGGAATGTGATGGTCACCAGCCCTGCTACCAACAAGGATAAACAGCTCAGAAGGAAAACATTGTGAGAAATCACACCAAAAAACGCTGGGCACAGAGATGGATTGTGGAGGAAGATTCACTCTTCCTGTCCTCCCAGCTTTGAGTTCCCACCTTCAGCTGTTCTGCTGTCTTTCCTGAGCATCTGCTTTTTCTTTGCATAAAGAAATAGAAGCCAAAAGTCTGGAGAGATTGTTTGGCTGCCTGTTTTCCCTGGAAGAAAAACTCTGCGTCTATTTTCCCAACAAATTTTCACCAGCAATTAGCTGATTTTCAATGATTTTGGGGTCTGGTTTTTGTCCCCTCTTAGCCAGCAGAATGTGTGTCAGAGCCTTGACAGATCTGCACAGCGAAGTTGGCAAAAGAAAGTTCAGGACAATCGTGGTTTTACCTGAATGTCAGACAAGTAAAACATTTTTTGTTCAACTGAGCCAACTGCATATTAAAAATCCCTAAGGCCAATGGGTTTGTTCCTCACTGGTCCACTGGGCAACATAGGAAGGGAAATGCTGGCCCCATTGAAGCTAATGGGAGTTTTGTCCTTGACTCCAGGGCAGACAGGGGCTCACCTCTGGTACAGAAGAGCTTCTGTGAAGGGGTTTGTTACTCCCAAGTTAAACTCCATGAAAAATCAGGACCGAACTGTACGTAAAAAGGGAGCATTTTATAAGACTTAGGTAAAGACACTTTGGGGAAAATAAAATATAAATTAATCACTTCACGAACCATTGCTGCATTATTATACATCCTATAATTCTTGATCCTCTGACAACTCTGACCTTAGCTGACTTTGTGACACAGCCAGTCCCCTACACCAGCTGCTGCCCTGATATTCCACAAACACCTTGCCAAAGGCAGGCCAGAGAGATCCCAGGGAAAAGCACTTGGTGCTTTAGTCAGGAAAACAACAGGAAAGAAGCTTCTCCCTACTTTACTAACTCTTCCAGAGAAATTTAAGACTTCAGGACATCAGTGTAATCTCCCTGCATCTGTTCCAGATTTCTACCCCTAATGGCTTTTTATGTTTGGCTCTACAGATAATCATCAGATGTGACAATTTTTAGCTTTGCCCTTATCCTGCTGCCAAAAAAATTACAGTCTTTTCCTGTACTTCATTAAGACTCATCACCACAAAGATAAGCCAAGAGAGTTGCCATTTAGCAGGTATTTCCCCCTCTCGTTTTCAATATTAAATAACCTACCAGGAAAAATAAGTGTCAGAGAAGGACTCAGATCTCTGTGGAACTGCACTTTTTGCACCCAGCATTTTACAAATATGCTTTTATTCTGGTATCAACTACACCAAGCCTATTTTCCAGTACAAGAAGCAGATGCCTACAGCTATGTTCACCTTTATTTCTGTCCCACACTATTCTGGCTGCTCCTTTCAGGAATTCTCAGGCTGGATTTCACAAGTTCTGAGCACACAGTGCCAGCAGCTCAAGCCTGGCACCTAAAAGCCTTAAAACAGTGTGATTATTTGGAGTTATGCCTGCAGGAGGAGAGGAACTGTGTTCAGGCTCTGTTCAGCCACACAGCAGGCAGATACATGCAGCTCCAGACAGCAATCCCTAGGAAAACACCACCCCACACCAAGCAAAAACCCTGGAATTTCCATGAGCACCTCAGATGGAGAGCAGTGTGGTGAGGGGCTTGCCAGAAAACAAGCAGCAGAGTGGGGGAGTTTATCCAGGGAGTGGAAGTACATTTGGGCAACATCTGCCAGGTGGAACAAACCCTGGAGCACGCATCAGTCACGGACTGAAACGGATGGGTCAAAGCCAGCTGTAAGGTTTGCAAGGTCCTAGAAAGCTCTGAAATCCCACCCACCCAACATTCTGAATTCTTCCTGCAAGAAACAAATCACCGGGGTTGTGCCTGCAGCTTAAGCTTTGCTTGCAGGTGCACACCTGAAAGTAAACACTGCTCAGAAATGGATTTTTCCAACTTAGATGATTCTGTGAAAAGCTGCTCAAATGGGTTTTCCTGCAAGAGGGAACCAGTCCAGACCACCAGCCCTCAGCTGGCTTTGACAGGACAGAGTCCCAGGCTTACCATGATGAAAGTAAAATCTGCTGCTGATTTCTTCAGAGAAAGATTTCCCAAGTTCCAAAATACCTCCTTTCCGTAGAGTTAATACTCCAAGAGAGTAACTTTTTCTCTCCAGGAACATCAGGCTTTATGCCTGTACAGCCTTTCTGTTCAAACCAGTTTTGGAGCCGGGCTCTGAGCCTGCTCTTCCCTGCCACAGCTGGAGACCCAGCATTCCAAACTCACTCCAGCCCTGATTTTCCCTTATGCTCACAACACTAAAAGGGAAGAGGTTCAAGTGCAGTCTTCTTCCAAGGAATGAGACTTATTCTTGAAGAACTTCTTCCTCCAGTGCCAGTTTACCTGAGCCAACACCAAGCCTCTTGTGGCTGAGGAGAGCAGAACACGAGTGAGTCCTGCTGGCAGCTGGAGGTTCCCCTGGATTTGGCTCATATAAACCAGGTTCAGACATTTCCATTCATAGGCTGCACTCTGTTTTAGTGCCTATCTCTTTCCCAAAAAAGGGGATTCACATTGCAAGAGTTTGGAAACACACTTGAACTGATGTGTGAATAGAAAAGGCAGTTCAACTGTAGTGGGATATCAGTTTAAAGGAAACTCTCTTTTCAGCCCTGGAAGAAAACATTACCAAAGAAGAGTCCTCACCAGCACAACAGAAATCCTAGGAAAAAATACAGAGGCTAAAATTCATCTGCTGCTACTGAAACACACCCTGTTCCTCAGTATTAAGACTTTGCCAACTGCTTTCAGCATCATTTCAAAAAGAGGCAACCTCACAGAGAAAAGGGCAGGCTGAAACAATTTAAGTAGACATCTGCCCCTATTTCCACTTTCTTCAGGGGAAAAAACCCAACTGCATCATCATGTGGGTGAACTGCTCAGTATCTCAAAGTAACCTCTGCTTGCCCTTCCCTTTCTCTCCTCCTCTTTTGTGAGATTCCTCAGGCATCTCCTTGTAGCTGGAGGGGAGATGGTTCTGGATAAAAGAGTAGGAGCTGTTCAAGGTGAGATGCACAGGCAGCTTCACCTGAGGGCTGCACCCAGCTCCCAGTCCTCTGGAGTCCTGGAGCTGCTGGGAGCACAGGTGAAAGCAGAGCTGGAGAAGCTGCACCAAAGCAGAGCAAGACAGAAGGGAAAGGACAGTTCAGCTCTTCAGTCCCATCATAGCAGGTTCATGAGAACAGAAACTCCACATAACCCCTTCCAGTATCATTCATCTGTACAAAAACACGAGAGCAAATCGTTCCACTTGGAGTCTGGATGCACTTAAAGTATCACCCATAGAATGCAAAAACACTGCTGAAAATTAAAACCTTTTGTCAGCCCTGTGTGTTTACAGGTATCCTGCTGGAGAGACCCACCGAGGTGCTGGGAATGGTTATGGTTTCCCTTTGCAGGCAGGGCAGAGGTGGAGGTGACAAGGCTGGATTTCTGGCTGGGTATTCACACTAAGGAAAGGAAACACTCCGAGTAGCTCTGTTGCTTTTGGATTCAACAGGCCTGCTGGGACACTAAAAGCCTATTTTGAACTCCAGTCAATCTGTTAATCTATCCCAGGGAATGAAATGCTTCGCTGCTTATCACCTCCAGATATGACTGAATGGTGCTTGGGGTTTAAATTACCATATTTAATTAAATGTAAGATACTGCAATGCTTGAGGAGATCCACTAATGAAATTGCACTGGCTGCAAGCATAACCCTCATCATCATCCTCTTCCAGTGTCCAGCCTTCAGTACATTAAAAGGCATCCTTTAGAAAACAAATGTTTTTACTGTCACAGGAAACACATCTCACAATTGGAAATGTTTTATTTCCTGCTCTTTCATGATACTGCCAATATTAATGATCCTTTAATAAATGGATCAACAGCCAGAGATTTTTCTGATTTACACTCATCAGTAAGTGATCTTAGAATTCCTCTCAGGGACAAGAGAGCACAATGAAAAGTGCCTGGAAACAAGATAATGGTAGAAACAGCAAATTTTGCCCTCTGCCTTTTTCAGGCAATAAAGTCTAAACGGCCAAGAACTAAGGTTATGGATATTGATGGAGCTGTACCCAGCAAGCAGCTGCTACGAGCTCGCTGGGATGAGGATGCTGAGCTATCCACATGTATCTGTCAGAGTTTGTCACAATATCTCTATCCAATCTGCCTCACCCACTAGAACAATTTCAGGCTTTAGGCACATATTGAAATTAGACACGCCTCAGGACAACCTCTCAAAATCCATCTCTATAAAAATCAATCTGCCTTAGAAACACCAGCACAAACTCATAAGCTGAGGCCGAGCCCAGAGAGAACTTGAAGTTGTATGTTATTAGAATATTGTGCTTCTGGGTGGTTTCAGG
This sequence comes from Xenops minutus, assembly GCA_035221455.1. NCBI lineage: Eukaryota > Metazoa > Chordata > Aves > Passeriformes > Furnariidae > Xenops > Xenops minutus. The sequence continues at coordinate 4,401,172 of JAWWEE010000002.1, forward strand.
ACTTGGTCTTACTCCAGGAAAGCCCTCGTGGTTTGGGACAGAGAAATGCCCTCTTTTCCAATGATTTGTTGGGATAGGCAGAACCTATGGTAGAGTCGCAGGTGGGAGTGCCCTCAGGAAAAAGGCCCTCTCTAATGGTCAGCCACTCTGGAATTCTTGGAGGGCAGCCTATTGGATGTGGTGTTTCCCAGTGCTGGAAGGCTGGAACTGAGGGATACCTGGGGGTTCCTGACCCCAGCACACCTGTAGCACAGCTCACCCTCCCAGAACCTCACAGCCCTTGGTGTCCTTTCCAGGTCGTTGAAGAACTGGCTGCCAAGCAGATGGAGAAAACAGACCAAAAGGGGAAAAACAAAAAAGAAGAGAAGGAAAAGCCCAAAGACAAAAAGCCACAGAAAAGTGGAAAGAAGGTAAGGTCTCGTGCAGTCTGGGCAGAGACAGAAGGCAGCCCGGGCAGGTACCTGGTGTTTCACTGCCCACCAGGGCTCCAGGCTCGGGGTCAGAGGACACGGCTTGGCTGAGCCCAGCCCCTCTCAGCCTTTGGTGATTCTGGGGACACATCACACCCATGGCCACGACTGAGCTCAGTGGGAAGAGCTGATGTTGGTGCAGAGACAGAGGGAGGCAAAAATATGCCTTGGGGCTTTGACAGCACGGCCAAGACAGCAGGGCAGGTAACAAAGGGGTGCCACCTACCCAGCCGGGCACTGCCCCTTCCAGAGGGAAGGTTAGTTCTGCCACCCCCCTGCAGAACCAGGGCACGAGAGCCTCAGTCTCACTCAGAAACCCACCCCAGGGCTCGTGTGGATTTCAAACTAATTTCCAAACTGTCTTAACCAGCAGCATCTTTGCATCTTTTTTTTTTCCTTTCTTTTTTTTTTTTTACTGCAGCCAGTATTTCATAAGCCTGTAAATAAGTCATGTTTCCAGTGCACATTCTCTGCTCCTTTTCCTTTTGCTTCAATTCACAGTGGACAACACTTAATGTACAATATACTCCCTGAAATCTTTGATGTAAAGGGCTGGTTTCACAGAATACACACATCTAAATTATTTCAGGGGCAGCCTCACAGAGAGTAACACCTGTGAAGCAGCACAGTGACCAAAGGGCATCTTCAAAAGCAAGCTATGCAACATAAAATTGGAGGCTTTTGCTGAAGCAGCAGATTTGCTTTTCCTCCTTTACTTCACAGCATAAACAAAAGTTGAAACGATATATAGTTTTTTTCTTTTTAGTAAGGGTCATTAATCTCTCACTGAATATGTGGAGGAGAAGGGTGAGTTTTCTAGGGCAAAGCTTCACTGCAAGTTTTACACAAATTAATTTTAAGGCCTAACCCTAGAACAAACATGTATCAAAAAAGATGCTTTTCTTGGACAACATCCATTAATCTGGCCCAAAGCTCTCATAACATCCAGCCAGGAACCTAAATTGAGGAAGCATCAGTCAATTTAATTGGGAGGCAGATACCTATCTGTGTACTGCTAACTTAGTGTCTTTGCTGGTCGAAAACACTATTTGGGTCACATAAAACAGTATTTGGGGGTTTGGGGTGGGATTTTGTCCCCTCTGTAAATGAAAACACTCAGCAGACTAAAGGAGCACATACACAAATATGCTCTGACACTCTTGAAGCCTGACCTTTCATCACTGACTGGGAGGGGTAGTGGCTACTCCTCTGCAAGCAGGACATGTCCCTAAGTTCTGGTCACACGTTTTCAGCCACTTGTCCTCGTGGGGGGACACTGTCATAGCATCACTGAAGGATCACAGCATCACTGAGGGCATCACAGCCCAAAAGGTGGAAAGGGATTGTTGCTGCCACTTCACTCTATCTCTGAGCCAACCTGTGGCAGCCACAGCAGGGAGAGGAGTGTGATGCCTGCAGACCCGCCCCAAAACCCCTGTCACCGCCTTGTGTATTGTCCCCGAGACTTCTGGGGCTGGTACTAGTGCAGCTCTGCAGGACCCCTTCGTGCTGTAACCCCTCAGATCAGCACAGGCACTGCGGAACCCGACGGGAAGGATCAGACGAAAGGCGACAGCTTAGAAAGGCTTTTGAAATTAGAGGCTTGAAAGACCATTGTCATTCCCAGCGACAGAAGGTGCAGCATCTCAGGCAGCCCCCAGCCTTTTGAAAGTGTTCACAAGGGTGTCCTCTAATGCCTCTCTGCAGCTCTGCCCTTGTCCTGCTCCTTCCCAACTCAGCCAGCCCAGAACAAACCCCTGGGATGAAAAAGGCTGGTCCAGACACTTCAGTCTAATCACAGTGAGACATTTCAGGCACACTCAAAAGGCCAAACCCAACCCAAGCCCCTGACACTGGATGGCAACTCACTCATCTGCTTAAAAACCTGACCTTCACAGGACAAATCTCGTTCCTCCTTGTCTTGCACTTTTCATTAGGTAAGAACCAACAATCCCAAAAATGTGTCTCCGTCCTCTCAGAGCCTCAGCAAGGCTGTTTTGAAATGGGGTGAAATAACAGCACAGAGCTCTGGGGTTTTGTAACTCCATGTCATTCTCATCTCGTCACCCATCACAAGTCCTGTCAAGTAAAATTCTGAGCCATTATATCAGGTTCTCTATGGTTCATTGAGAAAGAACAAAGGGAACATTCTCTCCAAGGTTATAGCACTGACAGGGGAAAAAAATAGCATCTTAGACTGGTTGAGAAGTATTTGGAAAAGTTCTAACAGCAGGACTCTTATTAAAATAAGTATAGGCTATAAGTCATAGGGATGCAGGCAGGGGAAAAGCTCTGCTCCCAACTTCAGCTCTTAAAGAAAACAAAAGTTTGATCCCAGAAGGAAATTTAAGTATTTCTGAAAAGCCTGATAGCAATCTTTACAAAGAGTATTTGGTATCAAAGCAGCTTCACTTTCTTTTCTCTGCAAGGTGCTGATTTGATTTCCCATGGGGCACTCAAGGAAAACAACCCACAGCTCCATCCCACAGAATCCCTCTTTTCAGCCTGGGCTACTTCACCCAGGAGCTGCTGCAGCCTGTCTCACTGACCACGAGCAAGGCTGTGCATCCCTGCATTTCCCCAGGAGACACAGCTTGTCTTTAGTGAAACCCTTTAGGGAAACATCCATGGGAAACACACACAGTGGAGTCAATTCAGTTTTCCCTGCCATTTGGGTGAAAATCCCCCCGTGTGGACCAGGCTCTGGAAAGCCTCAGAAATGCAATCAGGCTCTTATTGCCATGTTTCTGCTTAGATTCAAATATACGTTGTTGGTTCAAGGTGCTGTCACACGTTTAACACAAAGCAAGTACAGAACCAACTCAGTGAACATCACAAAACACAGGACCTGGCTCCAAAGGAGAAGCTCTTGTTGCCACTTTGACTCTTGGGGTGTTAATCGAGGCAAGAGGAAGGCAGAGCAGCATCCTGCAATCATCCTTTAGACACAGAACAGGGGGCTTGAACCAAATCAATGCAATTGACACAACGATATGATTTACACCAGTGTAGAAAACCACTGAAGCAAATACCTAAAATGATTCATTGACTTATTTATAGCAATAAAAGAAACATTAATGTGGCCTATACTATTAAGAGGCTAAAAATGAATAACCCATTTTAGGCTGGTTTGGGGGGGAATTTGTTTGGTGGGTTTTTAATAGTTAGCACTGCTCAGTATTTCCTCTGAGAACATCATGGTTGAATCACTTGCTATAAAATACCATGGAAAGCTGCTAGAGCAGATTGTGCCCACTGCAAAATATCCAAGGATGAATCTCAAAATGCTACAGCCTGTAAAACTGGGAATATGTGAAAGTAACTGGTGAGTTGAGCTCAAATCCTCAAACTTTTGCTTATACTTAACCCAGACAGTTCCTGATGCTCAGTCAGGAAACTCCTGAATCTCTTTCAAACATATCTGTAGAGCTCAGGGTAGAAGTGAAAAAAGTATTTAGGTTTTTCATGTCCTTCTGGGCCCAAACTGTAATTAGTACAATAATAATTCAATTAAAACCAAATACTTGATAACTCTGCAGGTAGCAGATGTGGACCTAATCTCAGGGCATATTTGGGGGTTTATTTAGATTCACTTACCCCAGGAGCTGCATTTTATATCTTGCTGATAACAAATGGTTTACAGACTACTTAGCAAAGCCTGAGCCACCTCGTGCTGTCTTTCTTACACTGACATTCACCTCTTCCCCAAACAGCCATCCAATTTCCGATTATCAACTATTATTTCACTAACATTATGAGACTTACAGCTGATAGAATATTAAAAAACTTGGATAATTTTTTGGCAACCTTTTCCATCAGAAATACTAGTCCGATGAAACTAAACTGTTTCAGGAACCTGGCAATGGCAGTAACAGTAACTGAAAAAAACAGTAATTTCATTTAAACATTGCAGGTCTCCTACCTGCATTACATCTTCAAACAAGTCAAAGTTTAATTCTTGTGACTTCAGTGGGTTAACTGATAAAAAGACACCCTTTCCCATCTGTCACAGGGATGCTCCAAGGGCTCTGGAGCCAGGCTGGGGGAGTTGGGGGGGTTCACCTGGAGAAAAGAAGGCTCCAGGGACACCTGAGAGCTCCTTGCAGTGCCTAAAGGGGCTCCAGGAGAGCTGGAGAGGGACTGGGGACAAGGCATGGAGGGACAGGACACAGGGAATGGCTTCCCACTGCCAGAGGGCAGGGTTGGATGGGATATTGGGAAAGAATTGTGGGCTGTGAGGGTGGGCATGCCTTGGCATAGGTTGGGCAGAGAAGCTGTGGCTGTCCCTGGATCCCTGGGAGTGTCCAGGGCCAGGCTGGATGGGGCTTGGAGCAACCTGGGCTGGTGGGAAGTGTCCCTGCCCATGGCAGGGGGTGGCACTGGGTGGGCTTTAAGTCCCTTTCACCCCATTCTATAATCCTGTGGAACAATGCTATCAACAATTTTTCTTATCACCTCCCCCCCCCAATCTAGGAAGAGGATGAAGGCTGGAAAATGGGTCCCAGTAATTTCCTCTCAATACTGGAGGAAGGAAGCAGTCAATACAAAGGTCAGTAGGAAAAGGTAACAATTACAGCTGGAATGTTCCACTAATCTGAATGTCATTCATATAAGGTCAAGTGGACAGCTGCCCAAATACAGAGCATTATAGAAATGAGGACATTGGATTTAAAACGTGGTGTTTAGGAAGAGGGCCTTCCAGAAAATTCTTGGCAATCAGTCAAAATCATTGAGCTAATTGTACATGTCTCTGTGGGTGAAAGTGAACAAACTAGAAGTGCTTCAATATACATGTAAAGGCGTTTTTGGATTTTCTGAGGGCAACAAAAATGCCATCTGAGCAGCTAATAATTCAAGAACACAATCCTGTAGGACAATCTTCAGCATCAGTGTTTTTGTACTTCTGTAACTGTCAATCCTGTCTCCTCCATGAGAGAGAATCCATGGAAAGAGCCCATAGATTCCTTCACCTACACCAGCTACTAAAATTGATTTTGACTAAATGTCTTAACAGGAGGATCTTTTCAAGCAAAGGCTTGAAAAACGCTGCAGAACTAGGAACATACTTGCTTTTGGCCAAGTGTGTGAAACAAACACAGCCCAGACTCACAGCTGAGAGAGCACCCAAAAGTAGGGGCTCCTCAATAAAAATAGAAAAGAAAAATCATGAAAGGGCTTTTTGTTCTTTTTCAGATCTCTTCTATCCTCTCCCCTTGATAACTCTGGTTGTCTCTTAAAATGTGCACCCCAAGTGAGGCAACAATCACTTGTGTCAGCCTGGAAGTCATACACTTGTCTGAACTGGAAATGGGCTTATTTTGCTGGATTTCAAGCAGATTCTATTCTGATACAATATGGAAAACTGTCTTTTTTCTCCCCACTCTGCAGAGTTAGTGCCTTGCTAAAATTCCTCACTTGAAAAGTCCCCATTATTCCCTCCTGCTGACAAATTACTGGCATCAGGTTTTCTGCCTGGGACACAGAAGCGTCCAACGTGCTAAACGTGCTTTGCCTGACCTCTGACTGGCAGCAATTAGGGTTTTCTTACACCTTATAAATCACAAAGCAGCCTTATGGCTAAAAAGGAGCTTTTCATCCCAGACTCTGTCCTCAAATGGAACGTCAGGACCCCACTGAAGTCAGCAGGAGTTTGAGATAAGGATCAAATTCATCCACACTTCTCACCTTGGCTGGCCAAGAACACCAGTTGTGCTTTTCTCTGTGCTCAGGGTGAAATGTCACCTGAACTGCAAACCAGCCCCAGCAAAACTGGGGTTACCCCCCGTCCCAGGGCAGTGGGGGAGCAGCACAGAGGGCCTGCCCTGTGGGTTGGGATGAAGCAGAAGGAAGGCAGGAGGGGTTTGCACTGTAGGAAACATGTTTGGCTGTAACCTCCACATGGGGCCTTCAGACAGTGCTTCCCAACAGAGCACTGAGGAGTGAAAGTGCCACAGAGGTCAATACGTCACTTCCATAATAATAGAGATTCACAAATTTCACAACTATCCCAAGCAATAATAACTCAGGGGGTTTAGGAGGGGATATGGGACACATTTGTCACTCTATCTGAACAGCAGTGCTGCCACTGCCAGCTCTGAGCCCTGTAAAGGTACGACTTCAGGGGTTAACTGTGCTGGCTTTTCACAAGAGATGAGTGCTGAGCTGGGGCTCTGCCGTACTGGGAGGCTCCAAAGGGCAGCTCTCAGCCCATTACCCGCCTGGGGAGCCCCCAGTGCTCTCCCTGCCCCTGAACTGGGTTCCTGCAGCCTGGCAGGGGGAGCACAGGTGCCATTCCCAGTATGTGCTGGCAGCACCTCAGGCAGGGCAGGCACGGGCAGCAGCCCTTGGGGGCACTTCCAGGCTGAGCCTGGCATTCCTAGTTTAACACCCACGCTCAGCCCCAGCCAGAGCTACTCCCCCAGCAATAAAGGCACATGAGAAGGAGCCATTCTCTGCACAGAGCACAACCAGAAACCCTCAGAGTGGAAAGAGCTCTCGCAGGCTTCAAAGAATACCTGCAGTTCTGCCGTGGGCACAGTGAGAGTCTGGAGCTGTGCAGTTACACTTCAGGTGGGCTTTTTCTCCCCTCCCTTTCTTCCAGTGAGCCGAGTCCATTTGAATCCACACTTATTTTTAGTAAACAGCTGTTAATTCCTCCTGGCAGCACAATCCCCTGTCTCATTCACACCCACTTGGTGCTGTTTATTGCAGGACACAAACACAACACTACCTGGGCTCTTCAGAATTATTGTATTTTAGTCTAACCACGTCCTCTAGAACCAAATTTACAGCAACATCTGACCAGAACAGTGTGATTCCTTGTATTGTTAATTTTAACCCGCTTTCATTTCAGTAGCAGGACTATGCAGAAAGAGTAAGTTTGAGCTTGGTCTTTCTACACTGGGAACTTTTTCCATCCTTATGTAGAAATAAGTCACTATCAGCATTTGCACAGAAGTTCAGATTTATTAATGCATAAACCTTGAAAACGTCACTAAAGGGAGCTTGATTAAGGTTTGTATCAGATGTCTAGAAAACAATCACTGCAGACCCTTATAAGGGTGGCCAAAGTTTACCTAAGCAATAGTAACCAAACAACAAATATCTTTCTTTTGTCACACACACACAACACTTACAATTAACAAAGTCTTCCCATCCCCTGAAATTGAGGTTACTTAAATATTTATATATATATATATAGTTTCAGTTTTGTAAAAATATAAACATTTCAGTTACAAACTTGCAGTCCATGTTTTTTTCCTCCTCTACCAAGCCTAAACCTCACTGGAATTCAGGAGGGCTTTTATTCTCCTCGAACTGTATTTGGCAGGTTTTCTAATTGCTAAACTATATTTGCCAAGCTCCAAAACACTTGTTTTAAATGATGTTGCTGGAAACAGCCACTTTGTGTGTGACATGTCCTTTCACAGTGGAATAGTAAGACTCTCTATTTCTAGCAACTGTGAGCCATTCCCTGCCTCTTCTGGGCTTTGTTTTTGCAGTGCCCTGTGCTGTGAGGCAGCAGTGTGCTATTTTTCCCTTTTTACAGATATTTATGACAGATATTTATTTATTTACAGTTGATATTTATGAATGACTCAGCCTGACAGAGAATATTTGAATTCCACCCGAGTACTCCACGGCCCAGCCTTTAAGGTGTGGCACTATTATGCATTTCTAGCCAGGCACCAAAAGAGTCAAACCCTTTGGCCAGGAAGTTGGAATGAGCCCCTTTAGGAAAAGCTTCATGCTTTAAATAAATATATTGCACTTATTGGTCACAGGGTGTTCTCTGAGATTCAGGGGTGTTGGAATTACTTCCTCATGTGCAGAGCTGAGATGCTGAGGTTGGGAGTCATGGGCTGGGGGGTTCCTTTCGAGCCCCGAGCTAGTTGTGCATCTAAAATAATCCCAAAATAAGCATCCACTATTTTAAAAAAGGTGACATAACTTGTACTGAATACACACACCCACACAGAAATAGCTCCTGGAGCTGGACGACCCTGTCTGTAAGAAAACACCAGCCAGTGAAAACATAACATCCTTAGCCTCCTGACCTCCCTTTAAAATTAACTTTGAGACATTCTGTTGATCTATAAAAGAATAACAGAGTATGTAACACCTCTGAGTTATTGATCTCTTTCTAAAATTTGGCACCTGTAACCCCATGGCTGGTATAACACTTGGGGTTGCCAGGTAAGGTCTGTGGGGCCTCTCACTGGTTTGCCTGCAGTGGGTATTAACCACTAATCAATTTACAAAATGACAACAAACAACTATGAAAAAACAGAACAGAAATCTATGGATCCCCCTATGAAAAATAAATATCTAAATCCCACTAATCCTGTGAAAACATAGCACTTGCAACCTGTTGACCCAGTTAGGAAAGTGTTTAAAAATTCACATAACTCCTTATGCAACATCCCCTTTCCCCAGGGCTGGAATTCCAGGCTGGAGGAGGTACCTTTTAGCTAAGGCAAACCAGCTTTGCCTCCTGAAATATTATATGACATCTGCCATGCCACGTGATGACCCACAAGTAATTTAAAGAAATTCACACCTCTACTTCTGGGTTGCTTTCATTACCCAAATATCCACTGTCCTTCTCCATCCCTACCACTTTTAGTCAGGAAATTAATACCATTCACCTACAAGAGCAATTCCCTGCATGTAAACCCACAAATACTCTGCCTGGAACTGGGCTCTGAACATTCGTAGCGGGTGGAAATAGCAGCAATTGTATTGTATTAACTGGGCTGAAACCTGAATAATGTCCTGTGGGTAGTGGGAAACCTTCCTGAATTTACAGTGCCCTGGGCATGGCTGTGGGTACAGGGAAGAGTGTCTTGTACAAACCAGAGTCACAGAGGAGCCCATGTCTCAGGGTGGAAAGCTGTCACTTCACATCACCTGAAAGCTGAATTAGCACATACTGCTGGACCTGAGCTGTCCTTTAGGAAGGCACTATCAGGGCTTGAAATGCAAGACACAAATTGTCTTCCTTCAAATTAGCACAAGAAGTGTAGAAAAAAAGGAGGTGTTTCCATTAAAAAAGGCACTTTGCTAATACATGCTCAGATATGCACTGAGCTCATCAGACTTCATTGAGTTTTCTTGCTAAAAAGCAAATTACACTTTCAGCTAAACTGAAGGACTGCACCTCAGCACCATTAGGCACCTTGTCATAAATAGGGGGGTTTAATCACCACTTTGCACAGGCTTTCTTTGCCTGGGTATGGGGTCTCCTGATTCTTTATCCTTCACACACCACCTCAAAACAGAGTGGAGTGGGGGTCTTGTCTCCTTTTGGAAGGCACCTTCTCTGCCTCTCAATTACTGCATCAAGCTTGAAATTCCCCCCAGTGAAATCCCTGCATGGCCCTGGGGGTCAGATCCACCTTATGGCTCTGGCACACTCTCTGTCCCCTCCCTCTCTCTCATTTCCATGTGCCCAGGGCAGGTTTGTATCCCTATTCCAGCACCCCTAGCCCATATTTCAGCCTCCTAGGAATTGCTCCAAGGGCCAACTCACCAGTTTGCAGTAGCTTTAACTTAGCATTGGATAACAGAGCAGAGGAACACCAAGGGAACCTTGTGGTTTAAATTAGACCCCTTCCTTTGGTCCCCAAGGAAGTCCCTCATCAAGCCAGCCAAGAGACACTTGTGGCAGAGTCATCTTAATGGCAAGGATTTAAGCACTATGCTATTAAACAGAGGGAAATAATGCCAGTATCGGGCACAATATGGTTTGGCTGAGACTGTACTTGAAGATCAACACCACTCCAGGCATTCAGCTTCACAGTCTCCAAATGACAACCTCAGGATGCCATTATCCTCCTGAAATCTGATACCATTTTGCAGCCTAAGGCAAAAAAACACCCCTTAACCTCCAGATTTACCAATCCTAACACACACAACAGGGCTCTCAACTTGGTACGGGTCCCTCGAGCCTGCTACTTTGACACAGCTAACAATTTCATAAAAGCTGCCTCCAACTACCCATTTTTGCCTCCAGGAGCAGTTGGAGAAAGCAATGGCTTCTGTAACTTTTCCCCCTTTTTTCTTTCTTTTGGAGAACAGTCTTTTGGCAGAACAGAGACAACGGATTGGATTTTTTCCAGGATCACGACCCGGAGCTGATCAAAGAATGGAAGCGTGAAGAAGTGGAGGAAGAGATCAGAGTGCAGGTGTGCTTACAATAGGGAGAGGACACTAATCATGTGCATTACCTGGCTGTGTTTCTCTCCAGCTGTAAGAGCTGGCCCTGGCACAGACCTTCCCTCCTTCCAGAGTCCCTTCTCCCTGTTCTTTGCTTTAACACTTGTTTAGCTGAACGTTTGGCTGAGGTGAGGTGGCAGAACAGAAAACTAAAGATTCCACTGTGTTTGTCTGGGCAGGTGGATAAATTGATGGAAGAGAAACTGAGGAATCTCAAGGTGCATGTGGATGGAGAGAAGGCTGGCACTCAGAAGAAAGGTGGGAAAGCTGAAAAGGTAAGAGCAGCAAGGGGGGGATTCAGGGTCAGACTCAGTTCCCTGCCAGGAACAGCGGTGGGCAGTGCAAACCCTCTCAGACACCAACATCAAAGTGTCCACACTAAACAGGCTATGAGTCTCAAGTCAGAAGCATTTCAAAATCTATTCACCCATGGCTGTTTTCAAGGCCTTCTCCTTTAGCTCTTATTCTTTAACTTCTGTAAATATTGCTTAGGACAAGTTGAACCACTCCAGAGGTAAACCATTACAAGGTAGATCAGATTTTCACCCTCGTGAAAATCTTTGATACAGTCAAACAGGAAAACCCTCTCTTTAGGATGTCCAGGCCACATTAGCACAGTTTTCCCAGGAAGACATGGATGTGGAGGCCAGTAAGTTTTCCAGCTGCTGACTGTTTTCCTCCTAAATAAGGACTGGTTAATGTGTTTCAAAACTGTACACCAAACCAAAAACAATCCCTTGGAATGGTTTGGTGTAACCTTTCATTCATCTCTCACACCGCACAGATCACAGGTACACATTCTGTTACTACCCACAATGGAAGAGTCTGGGAACTGGCAATTAAGCTGAGTTTACTTCAGTATATCAATAGGTTAAACCCACTGAAACACAGCACATGTCATGTTCACATCTAGTTCCACACCATTACCACCTGAAGAATTCCACAGCTTGTGGTTCCCTGAATTCCTTACCCAAGCTTCTCAGCTATAGATCATGTCAGTGCAAAATAGCTCAGAGCTTACAGACCCCACCATTCAATCAGCAGATCCACTTAAAATCCTCAGGGCAAATAGCCAGCCCTAATCTCCTGTTGTATTTCATTTCTATAATCCTTTTAGCATGAAAATACTTGCTGGTGCTCAACTTCTACACAAATTATCTTCAAAAATGCTCTTTCACCTGACAAACATTGTGCAGGGACAATCCAAAACCAAAAGACTGGAGCAACTCTGAAAACCAACCCCAACTGGATTCCTAAACCTGTTTCAGAATTAGGGAAGCTTAAAATATACAAACAAAACATTGCAACAATCTTCCCAAAGTTGTCATGGACAGACATTTAGATCAGCTGGTTGGTGCCCTGCTCCAAACATCACACTGGATTTATAGAGCTTTAACTGTGGGGTGGGGTGGGCTTTTTTTCTTTACATAGAGTGGTGGAATACATTAGGGTAGAAGGAGATTATTTAACTTTTATTTTCCCAGATTGTGCCAGTAGCCTGAGAGAATGAAGGGAGGAAGAGGAAAAAGAACTACTAATTAGATAATACAAATTCCATAAAGATTTTATCTAAAAAAAACCCACCCAAAGCAAAACAGTCCCTTTTGAGGGGTGGGGAATGAAAGAAAGGATCCAGTGTTAGCCAAAACATATCTCCCCTGTGCAGAACTATTTGAATTGTCCAGTGAGCATCTGCAAAGGCTTTTTGCAATTAGGATTTGCATGAATATCTCAGACAAATCAGCCCAAGGTGCGCCTGCCTGTGCACACCTTTAGACCCCAGACCTGCTTTAGCAAAGTCTGGTCTGTCTGATAAGAGTGACATGAGCTGGAAAGTTTAGGGAGCAGGTCATTAATTTATTATTCAGCAGAAAACCTCTGGGTTTTCAAGGCACGTGTCACCACAGCCTGGGTGCCACAGGTCTCCCCCCAACGATGCACTACGTGAAATAACAGTGGGTTTTTCTTGTAGCCATGAGCAGGTCTGGGCTGTGGTGTGAAACACATCCCTCCCCTCCAAAAAGGGATATTCTGCACAGAAAAGCAGCTCCCAGGAAGATTCAGCATCCTCAGGGAAATCAGACCTTTTCCTGCACTCTCTCAGTGGGGAACGGGCACTGAAAGGGTAATTTCTTTAGGAGAACTCTTACAAGGGGAATTTTGTGTCTAGGGGCAGTCAGCCCAAATTCCTGATGCCACATTTGGCCATCCCCTCTGTTTTAAGGAGGAATTTCTTCTATTTCCTCTGCAGGGAGACACCCCAGTAGAACCAGGGCTTTTTGGCCAAGGAATGAGCGTAGATGTCCCCCTGGCCTTTCAAGAACACCTTAGGATAAGGGGTTTACAACTCTGAAAATTTCTGTCAAGTCCATATTAAAAATATTCTGCTTGACCCTCAGGAAATAATTTGAGTTTGAAATCCTTAAGATTTGCTTCTCTGGGGAATTCAGTAAGGGCATTTTGGACTCTAAAAGGAGAGCACAAGAAAGGCAATTTCTCCCTTGCAGTCAGTGTGTCAGACATCTCAGCCTTAGATAAACAAGATGTACCAGCTCCAGGCATACCCACGGCCACTCCTTTATTTCCAGGCACTGCACTTTCCAGGCTGAACTTTATCACTGACTCCCAAGTCTTCAAATACCACTTACTGCTAAAAGCTGACACTTAACCCCACACCAAGAGCTGCTCTTATTGCTCCTGAAGATAAGAATCCCACCTGCCACCTCTGTGGAAGAGTGAACTTGGATGACAAGGCAAATATTTCCTCTCATGGGTCTCACTGGCCTCCAGACCAATAGGCTGGTCTGGAAACACCAAAAGTAATTAGATTGCACCTGAAATGGAACAAGCCACACTGCTGTCATTCGAGACACAGATCCTGGGCCTCTTTCCATGCTGGAAGCTCCCACCCCACAGACTGTCCTGCCCTTACAGCCTAGCACTGATAGGGGTTATAACATACATTTGTATATAGAGATATTTTCCTTGTTAAGAGACACACTGTGCTGGACTCTCCTGGACTCCTCCAGGCAGCTCCTGATTCAATGACTGTCACAGGAGAGGGCATAAGGATACAACAGAAACAAAGAAATGGGGTTCAACTCTGCTGCAAATGACATTTTTCTTCACTGTGCAGTGGCAGCTTTTCACCTGCCCAGCCACAGGTCAGCAAAGTGGGACTGCAACCACCTGTACAAGGCCAGGCTGAGAAAAGGCTTGAGGGCAGATTGTCTTCTAGAGAGGAATATGGCACTTGCTGACCTGGAAGTTCCATTTAGAAGCTTATCAAAGTGCTTTTTATCAAGTCCATTGTGCTGCTTTTCCTGCTCTGCTCCCCCAGGGATTTGTTTCCAATCCAACTGCAGGTAAAGCAATGCATTGGAAATGAATACACATATACACACAAAAAGGCATGACCAGATCTCAGAAAAAAAAAATAAAAAAGGCAGAAAAAGGGGACATGAGAACCTGAGTGCCTAAAAACTGCTTCTGCAATAGGCCTTGCTGGCCTCTCAATGCAGCTTTGGAGATGCCTCTGATGAAGCTGGGCAGAAGCAAAGAAAACCACAAGTGGCTGTGACAAAAATACTGACACATCAGTCTGAAGACAAGAGAAAAGCCACAAAGAAGGAGGCTGGTCAGACCTAAGGAAAGGCTGGGCTTGTGGACTGTGACTCCCAAACCCTGCTGGAATTTCTGTAGCTGGGTTGGATTAGCACCCAGAGCTCTCAGCCAGCTCTGGGGCTCTCAGCTCCTTGGATGCTGTACCTAAATCCAACAGGGATTACAGATCAGAGGCCCTCATTTAGCAAGAGCTCATTAATCAGTGGGAACATCTTTGTCTAAGGATTTTTTCAGTACAAGTGTCCAAATCTGCTTGCTTTATCTCAGCACTGCCAGAAAAGACTTCTCAAACCATGCACAGTGCTCACCTCCCATCTAAGCATCCCACTTGATCCAAGGAATCAAAATCACTAAAAACCACACAAACCACTGTTTATTTCCCTAAAATCACAGGAGCACTTTCCTCCTGTTCCTTTTCCAAGAGGGAGCCCACAAGAAACACAGAGAGGGAGTTTTTATGAGAGAATACAGAGATGAGGCAGAAATGGCTTCAAACTGAGAACAGGTTTAGATGAGATATTAGTAAAAAACCCTTCCCTGTGAGGGTGGGCAGGCCCTGGCACAGGTTGGGCAGAGAAGCTGTGGCTGCCCCTGGATCCCTGGAAG
>JAWWEE010000002.1:4416189-4473044 GCA_035221455.1 Xenops minutus
GTCACAAATCATGTTTTCCACTGGCCTTTCTAAGGCTCAGATCTCCAGGTGTGCTCAGGCTCCAACTTCCCCATGAAGTCAAAATGTTCCTTCCAGGGATTTGGACCCAGGTTTTTATGGATGGGGGCTCTTCTACCATCTGTGGATGGGAACAAGAAGGAGCTGGGATGAGGTGGGATAAGGCACACAGTGGAACAAGAAGGAGCTGGGATGAGGTGGGATAAGAGAGATAGTGGAACAAGAAGGAGCTGGGATGAGGTGGCCCAGGGCAGGAATGCTGGTGCTGGCAGAGGAGCCTGGATGGTGTATTGGTGTCTGAAAGAGCATCTCTGGAAGCACTGGAGGCCTGGCTGTGCTCCATGGGGATGGTTCCTCTGGATCCAGCTCCACAACAGCTTTGCTGCCTTCTCTGCAGGCTCTGCCTGTAGCAAGAGCTGCTCCTCCCCAGAGTTCAGCTCAGGTCTCCCAGGAGAGGCAGGGATGTTTAATGAGGGCAATGTCCACAGGAGGAGGTGCAGGAGGGGCTGCAGATGCTCATAAATGCTGTC
This sequence comes from Xenops minutus, assembly GCA_035221455.1. NCBI lineage: Eukaryota > Metazoa > Chordata > Aves > Passeriformes > Furnariidae > Xenops > Xenops minutus. Next base: position 4,416,738 of record JAWWEE010000002.1, read on the forward strand.
CTGCCTGTCAGAAATGCTGCTCTGCTGCTTTCATTGCCTTGATTTATGAGCTGGGCCGTGCCAGGCTGGGCTGTGCCAGGCAGGGGTGGCAGGTACCTGTGTGTGCTCATGGCACATGGGCAGCTTCAGCACAGCAGGTGAGGGCTCTGCCTCCCAGCTGCTGCTCTCCTGCCATCCAGAGGATCCCCAGCCCCTTGGGAAGTTCAAGCACAGGAGGAGTGGGTTGTGTGAGACACACACAGAGAGTTGCATTAAAGCCTTGAGATTAAAGTGTTTTCTCCCAGATACGAAAATATCCCTGATATTTCAGCATTCTTGGACAGGCTGAGCTAGTTAAAAATTGGGAATGTGAGTGAGGCCCTGGCACAGGGTGCCCAGAGGAGCTGTGGCTGCCCCTGGATCCCTGGAAGTGTCCAAGGGCAGGTTGGACAGGGCTTGGAGCACCCTGGGCTGGTGGAAGGTGTCTCTGTCCATGGCAGGGGGTGGAATGAGCTGGGCTTTGAGGCCCCTTCCAAACCAGGTTGTTCTATGATTTTCTGTTCCCTGGTAGCAGCAGGTTCCTTGTGTGACCACAGCCAAAGGGTGACACAGACCCTGCAGTTCCACCATGGCACAGTCCCCTTCAGTGAGACATTTGGGATACCCTCTCCCTCTTGGTGCCATTCCAGAAGCAGACACTCTGCTCTGGAATCAGGTCTGGTTTGCTCAGAGCAGCCTCTGAGCTATCCAAAACATTCTCATGAGCTCACAGAGCCAGACAGGACACCACACTGAGCACAGGGGACTGTCCTCTGTCACCTGCCAGCTCCCAGCTGATGCACTTCACTCCATGGGGATTATCAAGGCACAAAATACCTGAGTTACTGGATGGCTACACAGGAGCTGGACTGACATTTCAGAGAGAGAAAGCAGATTTCCATTACAAACAATGAGTGTGTTCACATTCATTAAACATTATCATTTTCTAAATAAAAGCCGTTCCCAATAAGACATTTTGGAGCCAGGCCATTGTCTACAATTCATATCTCCCTTTATCGCATCTCAGCCTTTGCCAAATTTCCCACAAATGCTGATGTTAATTAGGAAAACACATTTTCCCCCTGCATAGTTCATTTCTGTTTTGCTCTTGAGTTACTTCACTGGTGAGGCTGCCTTGAGGACAACACCAGTTGGCCAATAAATTCAACATATGCTTAGTGTCTTTACATAGGTAGGAACGAGCTTTTCATCCCAGTCAGACCCCAGGATATGTAATTTCTGGCTTGCTGGAAGAAAGATTAAAGAGACAAAACTGGAGGAACAGCAAAAATAAACCGATGACAGTCTCAATATCTCCTCAGTTGTTAAAAAAGCTAGCACATGCTTTCTTCTTCCCATTCCTTTGCTTTCAAACAAAATCTCACTGGCATATTCTGAGGAGTATTTGCTGCCAAACTTATTTATGTGGAAAAAAACAACCCAAATACAGAGTTATTTGCATTATTCTAACCCAAAACTTGAAAACCTCCCTTTTTCCCAGGTAGCTTACCCATACAGTGCTGGCTTTAGGTTACACTTCCATGTGGATTATCTTTGTAGCATCATAAACACTAACAGGTGACTGAACCACAGGTTATTTACACTGCGTCTACCCCTGAAAACTTGAAATTGATCTGTTTCTGAGAATTGCTGATCCATTCTGTAAAGAACCGAGCATTTTCCAGATAATTGGGTAGGATTTTTTTAACTCAACAAGGCAGCCTCCAGAGCTCTGCAGAAGTATTCACCATCATAAAAATAATAAAGCAAACAACTGTATTCCCAGGAAGGCGAACATAAACTTTTGGAAAGAATAAGCTGTCTTGTTCAACTAAGCATTTAAGCACGTGCTTAAATTTAAGCTGTTGAAGAAATCCCCTGGTGCACAAATGGTGCTGTGTAAACTGTTCCACTGAACTAATTCTGCAGAACCAGAGCACAGACACCAGTGGTGGGCACTAACTCGGATTAATGATGCCCTCCCCACTACTAATTATCCCTAACCATATTTATGGCTTGTGAGCTGTAATTAACAAGGGGTGGCTTGACAGTCCTGAGTCACATCTTTCTTATTTATGCTTTCCGGGAGTTTGTTTGCAACATGTAAAGAAACCAGTCATGCAAGTTGAAATCTTTCCACACTGACAGCGTGGTGAGAATATGGAAGGAGCAAGTCAAGTTTTTTTCTGACCTCTTCAAGCTTCTTCCCTAAGGCCAGAGGAAAGGGAAGGCAGGAGGATGTCCGATGGTTAGGAAGGGAGCCAGAGCCTCGGGAGGTTTTCCCCTCAGGGGAGATTCTTATATATTTCACTTCATTATAGAAAGAGACATAAACAGTCTCAGGAGCATCTACGTGGACCCCACACCCTGTTCCTTCCTGCTTCCTTCTTGGGTAAGGGCCATAGCCCCTCACCCACAGAGATGTGCTCCTTAAAGGATCACGGAATCATTAATGTTGGAAAAGCCTCTAAGCTCATGGAGTCCAACCCTTAACCCAGCACTGCCACCACTAACCCATGTCCCCAGGTGTCACATCCACAGGGCTTTTCAATCCCTCCAGGAATGGGGGCTCCACTCCTGCCCTGGGTAGCCCATGCCAGAAAAAAAATTTGTCTAATACCCAATCCAAAGGAAGGAGAGATTTTTTCCCCTTGGAGTAAAATGGTCCTGGGATTCTCTCCTCTGGGGCCTCCTGGAGGGAATGGGAATGCTGTTTCAGGATAAGCTTTTTGCTTTTGGGTTCCCTCAGTAAGAGGGGACACGTTCCAACACAAACATGGGCTGTTCTGGCCCTCACTTTGCTTCAGGACATTCCATCCTGTCTATTAGTGCTGAGGTCACTAATTCCTCTCTGCTTTTGCGGTCCTCAGGCAGGTAAGGCATCCGTGAAGAGGAAGATACCCGAGCTGGAGAAAGATCTAACTCCTGACAGGTAAATAGACCCTGTTTGCAGCAGGTTTGCCAATGACCCAGCTCTTCCTCACCTGCAGCCACACACCCCAATCAAACTCCCCGTTCTGCAAGGACACCCCACCAGGATCAGTCTCCACCAGCTTCAGGCAGGTTAATTCCAGTTGGCAGAGCCAAGCACATGTAATATTTGGGCAGGATCTTGGCCCCATGTGCCCCTTCCCCTCCTCTCTGCAGGTGCAGCAGCACCTGGCAGGTTTGTTGGCTGTCAGATTTTCCATCCCAGCTGAAGCCTGAGAAGGGAGGCTGCAGACAGACCCCTGTGCTCTGTAAATTACACCTCATGGCTGAGGCAGAGTACACATGCCATAAATCAGTCTGATTTATCAATAAGACTTCTGGCAGACCTGGCCATCTCTGGTGTACCTTTGCTCTTTTAAGCACCCTTATTTTATTTTGGAGGATTTGGGAGGATTTCGGCTTTTGACATGACATTTTCAATGAGCCTGTGATGCTGTCACTGACAATCCAGCCCTTTTTCACCTACACACACCACTCAGACATGTCACCATCAGGACTGCTGCCCCAGAGCCAGCTCCCAAGAAGAGAACAGAACCAAGGCAACCACACTGAGTCGTGATAGAGAGCACGGGGGGTTCATCCCTCACATCCATTCATACCAGACACGCTCAGGGAGACCTGCTCTCCATGCAGCTGGGTGCTGGCACTACACACCCAGTGATCTCTGATAAAAAACTCTCCAGACAAGTATTTAAAATACACATCTCCTGGATTGTAACAGAGCACAACCTCTCTCAAAGAGCAGCGCCAAAGACCAACAAGGGTGCATGTGATCCATGCTTTTAAAATTGCCCTTGCACATACCCGCTTTTTATATGCAAAACTTAACATACAGCCAGCTAAAACCAAACTTTTTAGTGGCTGGTTTTGAGAGTTTATCTGGCATTTTGGCTCCATGCTTTGCTCTTCCCTGCTGAGCATCTCAGCAATAACCAAGAGAAGCTCGGGTTCATCTCTGCTTTGGCACAGGGGGGTTTAGTCAAAGCCTGGTCACATCACACTCATTTGGGCGGAATTCAGGACATATATCATTAAACTTGAACAGTAAAAATAACAAGACAGGAAAAGGAGAAGCCACACTCCCCAGCAGAACTGCCAGGTTAGTCCCATTCCACCTTCTGCCTGTTTTATGATGCATTCCCAACATAAAACCACTGAGAAAGAAAGCAAGAGTCAGAGCAGCAAAATCAACGGTGTTGAAGGTGCATTAAATTTTGGATTTGCTTATTACTGCTCCTGTATCAGTTCTGCCACTAACACTGCATAAACATAAAACTTCTCAGCTGAAATGGAAAAAAGGCTGCAGCCCTCAAATTATTATACCTGCAGTTTTATTAGCCAGCTGAGAGGCATTATTAAATATTTTTACTGTAGCCATACAATATTTGGGATGTCCCAAATAAGATTGGTGAGAAAGACAAAAAAAAAGGTCAGATATTGAGGGAAAAGAATGTGAAAAGTGTACAAAACCAGTGAAAAACCTAAAAAGATAGAAACCAGTATTGTTTAAACTAACAATACAGCAAGAATTTCCAACAGACTTTCATTTTATGCAACCCTTGAAGCAGTGTCCATCTGCAGAGCCTAGTGCCAGAAATGCTGAAATTAATGCTTACAACTCCAAAAGGACACCCATACCAATAAAAAACCCCCACACATAAATGTAAGAATATAATCTTCAGTTATTGGGAGCTACTTCCAGCCACTATTGGGGATGGGAAGAAACTGTTCCACTGGAGAGCTTTGCCCATTTTATGGAATCCCAGAATGTGTTGGCTTCGAAGGGACCTTAAAGCTCATCTTATCTCACCCTCTGCCATGGGCAGGGACACCTTCCCCTAGCCCAGGCTGCTCCAAGCCCAGTCCAACCTGGCCTTGGACACCTCCAGGGATGGGCCAGCACTTTCCACTGCCTGTTTTTCCCCCCTCTCCTCCTTTGGGCACCATGACCCTGCCACTGCAGCTGGTGGATCACTGCTAGCTCTGAGCGAGTCATTCCCGCTGTGTTCCTGGGGAGATGAGGCTGTCTATTGCCAACACAATACATTCCAAGAAGAATTAATGAATTACTACTAATTGGAGGGCTAAGTGAATAGGTATAGTGGTGGTAGGTTTGCTATTATTGTATAATTTAAAAATAATTTCCCAGTAATTGATATTAATGAATGAGTCTATTACACAAGTCATAACTGATCTGGTATCACCTGGAAATGGGTAAATGCAGTCAGCAGGAGAGGGAGAGATGCTGTGGGTGAGGTAATAAAAGATTCCTTGCCATAACACAGAAAATGGTATTTATTGATTTCATATCGATGGCACTAATCACCTTTACCTCGGAGATACAAAGTACATTTATAAAGCTGAGGAAACAGAAATAACTCTCAAGCTAGGTCAGCTTTGGGAGGACTGAGCTTTTACTTCCAGAGCCCACCAGTTCCTGAGTGATGTTTCTTGCCTGCAGGACCATCGATTCCCTGTATCAGGAGCTTGCAGAAGGAGGATTACTGATCAAAGCCAAGGCCGTGAATCTCTCTGATTACATTGGTCAAGTACACCTTTTCTAGCTACTTTGGGGTCTGATTTAACCAAACCCCCAGCCCTTCCATGGTCTCTGACCCCTATTTCCAGTCAGGAGGGAGCTCAAGAGTAATTGCATTTTCAGGGCTTTCAAACTTGAGCGTCTAAAGCCACGTAGGCAAATCAAGTCTGTTTCTGTAGAGTGCTCAGTGCTTTTCACTTCTGCTAGGGAAACCAGGACCTGTTTGCAAAGCTGCTGCTTCTCTCCAGGCACTGACACCTGCAAGCCTTGAATGGTTTTGAGTGTCACAAGCCACTATGAGGTAGAACCAGAACATCCTTTCAGGAGCCCTGGCCAGGCACTGGAAAGACAGTGCAAGTCTAACAGACCAGGGATCATAATCCACCTAGAGTATTTCCCAGAGAAGAGCACAAATCTCCCCTCCAGCTTTTGTCCATTCAGCAGAGAAGACTCAGCCCCTTCCCTCCACCTCCCTGGCTGCCCATGGACTCTGAGTAGTGCTTTGAGGCTTATCTGGCCCCTGATTTGAGTAAGAAGTGTCTGCCTAGTTCTGCATGTCAGGATCCTCTTGCCTGGTTTCTGTTACCTGCAGCTGCAGTCAGACATGCTTGTGTCTATGCCCTACACAGAAAAAAGGGCTAAAAAAACCCCAAAGCTACATTTTCAGACTGCAGAGGGGTCTGACACCACCTCCAAAAGCAGTTGGTGACATTCAGTAGAACCACATCAATCTTCGCAGGAAAACCACCCCAAGATTTAATTGTTTTAAAGGCCATAATTTGAATCTGAAACCACCCCGAAGCACCAAGGCACTGCCTGTTAGTATGTGTGTCCCAGCCAGAAAAGCCAGAGTCTCTTGCATCCCCTCTAAATGTCATGTTATATAAACTCTTTATAAAGCACCAATTCAGCCTTCAGAGCCTTTGCCCATTCTGTTGAAGGTAAAGTTAACAAGTGTCCAGTCCATTTTTTGCTCATTAAAGATCCTGAAGTGAAGGAAGATTTTCATTATTCCTTTGTTCCCCCAACCCATCCATGTCACTTCTGCCCAACAAACATTCCCCACCACAGATGTTTTTAAGGCAGCACATCTTTACCAGGGAATAATAACAATGAACAGCTGCTAACATCCAGCTTGGGAAGAGATGGCTCTGGGCCATCTTCCCTTGACCCTGAGGTTTGAAGCTCTGCCTTCTTCACAGCATAAAGGAACACAAGGGCTGCTCCAGGTTATCCTGGCAATATTCCCTTCCCAGTGGAAGATTCTGGGCATGGAAGTGCAGAGCCTAAAGTCACCTGGCTGCCTACACCTGCACAGGTGAAGGCCCAGACTGCCAGACTGCTCTTCCCAGCTCAAAACTCCCTTGTGCTCCTTGAGCTGCCACAACAACATACAGAAGGTATTTAAAGCTGGAACTAGCTTTTTCTTTTTAATCCAAAACCCCTCCCTTTAAGGGTCCAAGGACAAGGTCAAAGTCTGCAGTGAAATAAGTTCTCATCTGCTCAGCCTTCCATGGCTGAAGCCTAAGGAAGGTCACTTCCAGTTCCTGGGGAAAGGACAAAGAGTGGAATTGTGCTACACAGCCAGGAAAGGCACTGAAATGTCCCCCCTCTATGACAAACCGACATCACTGAACTAATTTTCTTGGTGACCTTATCTAAATTAGTCAGAGAATATCCACTGTGATTTATGTTCAGTTGCAATTAAACCCTTTGATGCCTTCTAATTAAATCTGTGAAGATTAATTCCTATCCAGTTCTTTTGATTTCTCCTTAAATAAAAGATAAAACCTGAAATGAATTTTATTCTTCAGAGAGGAGGGGGCAGTTGCACCAGGGCTTGTCTGCCTTTTTGCCCCCAAATTACACACCTCCACTTTCTCTCCCAACCATTGCTAATCTGCCTCTGCTCCAGAGAGCTCTAGTCCTCTCCCTTTTTATCCCCAATAAAACATACTATTATTTTTCAATAATATTCACCATAATAATACATCATTTGTGCTAAAAATAATCACTGACTACATCCCCACTAGTTTTCCTGCTTGTGGCCCATCCTCCTGGATCTTTGTTCCCTACCATGTCTTGTATATGGACTTTGACAGGGCAAGCAATGTGATTATAGCTCTGTAACAAGAGCCAAGGCAAGATTAAATCCTTTCAGTTCACATCAGGGATTTTTAGTTTTCTTGGGTTGTTTTTGTGGAGGTTTTTTTTGAGGAAAAAAAAAAGGTGAACTGCAAAAGCAAAGAGCCCCACCAAATGAGGTGACACGTTTAGACGTCTAGCACAGCAAGGAGCTGAGCTGGGACACAGCCAGGGAAAAGCTTGTTAAAATTGCTTCTCCCCCCTTTTGAAATCCTTGTGAGAGCCCATGGTTCACTGGGATTCCAGCCTCGCAAAATCCCAAATCCAGAGCTCCTCTGCCAGCAGGGTGATTTATGGTGCTGCTAATGATTCTTCTCCACAAAGTTTCTTGAAAAGGTTACTCTGCTGAACAGGCAGCCCACAGGCTGGAAAGGGACGTCCACAGCCTGTCCAGCTTCAATTTTCCTTCGCAGTTCACCTTTCCCAGGGCCACACTGCACAGCACTATTGCCCCTCTGAGTCCCTGTCTCGTGACTCTCCTGGGTCTGCTGAGAGTGTGTTATATCCCTGTGGTCCATGGCAGTCCTGTAATCCTTGAAAAGCACCTTTTTTAACAGCTCAGTGTCCCATTTATTAAAGGAAGCCTCCTCCCTGCAGGCCACTGGGGCAGCCTGAGGAACCAGCTCCGTGGGACAGGAATACAGCCCCTGCCCTCGCCCCCCGATGTCCGGCAGCTCGTGGCCCTCTATGCAATATTGCCCTTAGGTAAGAGCACAGCAGCTCCTGCAGGGAGTGCTTTGCTTCCTGACAGAAACAGGAGTTTTTACTGCCTTGCACAGGGCTTGATTAGTCGCAATCTGAAGCGTTTTGCAGGCTAATTGTTTTTCAATTAAGCCCTCTGAGTGAAGGCCATATCATTTTAATAGTGCATAAAGGAGCAAGCGTGGCCAGGTATTGCCTCTCCATCCCATTCCTGTTTGCATGGCAACAGTTTGTGAATGGCAGCACATAAAAGGAAATCACTTGGGGAAGATAATAGCTAAAACAAGCTCCAGTGATCAAAATTAATCAAGTTAAGGGAAGGGCTAAGGTTGCAATTTACCTTTTACAAGCTGGCTCGCGTTACTCAGTGCTGCACAATGCAATCATTGAAGGAATCAGTCTGAATATCATTTGTACCTCGCAGAGAACACTTGTAAATGCCCGTGCAGTTTTAATGCCAGACTTAGCCAATATCTAACAAGGCTTTGCTGGGTCAGGTTGTTTGCTTTTAATGTAAAATCTATCCCATATTTTACTTGGGAATGGCATTAAGCCAAACTCCAGTGATTGCAAGAAGTGCCTGTCTCAAGGGCCTGTGTTCAATATTTCACTTGCATCCTTTTCCCATTCCTGACTGGATTTTTTTCAGCCTCTACTCAATACTTCCCTTCCTGATTGGATTTCAGAGAGATTTTAACTAGGCAAGTCTTCCCCACGGCTGTCATTGTCTGCTCATCCCCTTTGGAGGGCAAGATATCTCCCTGCCTCCCATCATGGCAAACACAAAGCGCCTGCTTTTCCCTCCCCTTCACACACCCTCCAGCGCCCAGAGCTCAGCCTGGTCTGTACATACATGTCCTGTGGCTCTCCTGGGGCATTCCCTGGCTCCCTATCCCCAGAGCAGTGTGCCATGGAAAGCTTGGAGAAATAACATAGAGCTCTGGGGTTTCACACAGACCAGGATTCCTCCAAGGTTATGTTTTAGCATCATCTCATCTAGGAAAATCAAGCCCCAAAGCATCCCCCCGAGGCAGGAAGGAAAAGAACCCATAAATTTTCTGCCATTTATACAACTGGTAAAAATTCTAGGGAGAAGAGACCCTGAACAAAAAACAGGCATTTGGCAACAGCAGCTTGAAAAATGTGTTTGAGGGGAAAAAAGATATTACATGAGGTAAAAAACGTACAGGAATGGCTTCACCTTTGGGGTGATATGTTACGGATGACATTTTACTTAATTGGTCTCCAAATTAGTTCATCATTATATAATTGTGTATTGCAGAAGTGAAAGTTTCTCTCAAAATAGTCACCTGATGGCAAGGAAAGCCCCAGCTTAAGTGGCATTAGGAAAATTATAAGCAGCTGAAAGGAGAAATAATAGTAGAAGATATACTTCATCTTTAACCACAGAGGAGTCTGCTGCTCCCCTCATAATAAATCTATGTGTAATAGTAATAGATTGGTATGGAATGACCAAATATTAATAAAGCCTGGGTGGCTGACAACTTCACTACATCCTGCACCGTGCTGCAATAATGGCATTCATCTCTGTACTCTCACTCTCATTTATTTGGGACATTAAAGCATTAGCACACAGAGAGGCAGCCTGATTGGATTTGTTTTAAATACCATCCTTACCCAGCTGTCCCCCTGAACCCAGAGCACTTTTCCAGGCTGAACCATGGGCTCCCTCTGCAGACCATCACCTTTGGGGCCAGTTTCCCCCTCAGCAGGAGGGACACTGCTCTCAGACACGCCCAGAAGGAGATTATTAAATATGTGTAACCACCACCACTGCTCGCACAGGACATCTTTAGGCATCGAGGCAGGGGTGTTACTGGATTACCAGGGGGCACGGGTAAAGTATTTAACATTTCCTGCTACTTCCACCGCTGGAGGTTCACCTGTCCCTAATTCATACAGTGACAGCTGCAGGAAAAGACAAGTTCCATCACCATCAACCTCCTCAGTCTGTCTGTGGCTGTGTTTTCCCAACACTGGTGTTTCTCCTGGGCTGTCCGAGGTGATGGATCGTATTTCCTACAGCCCAGGATGAATTTACCTGCAGCAGTCATGGAGACAGATTTAGAAATGCTGAACAGCCACTGCTGCAGGCACAGCAACCCTGGCACTCTCTGAAAAGAAGTAAAGGGAACAGAATGATCCTCCTCCTTCTCCTCCGAGCAGATGTACCATCCCTGCACTGCCACATCCCCCTGCAACACTCCAGGCTAGGGGCTGACACAGGCTCCTCTATAGGTGAGCATAGGTGTGCTCATGGGGAGCTCAGCAGTGAAGCATTTTAGACACACCCAGCCTGAGTGCCAAAGTCTCTGATGCTCACTGAGCATGTAAGAGGAAAAATTCCCCCAAAAAAGGCAGGTGAAGGCAGAAGTCAAAAGAGAAAAAGTAAAGCACACGGTAACACCTGGTCTCAAAATCCTTTTTTTAGCTCACATTGATTTAGAGCTCAATTTTGCCCATCAGAAGGTAGAAATAAGGGATGTTAAATCCTCTGGGGTCACAGCTCTGGGTATACAGAACTGAACTCAAGAGCACTCGTGCCGCAGTAAGGAAAGAATTAATTCATATAATAAATTATTTACAGTGAATAAAAAAGGAAGAATCATTCTATTACCTTTATGGCAGACTCAAATGAAAGCAATAATAGTGCCTTATGACTTTTTACAGGTTCCCAAACGGTCCATGAGAACGCTCCCCTGGTGAAATCCATGTTACTGGCTGGACCTGTGGGTGTTGGAAAGAAAATGTTGGTCCATGCCATCTGCACAGAAACAGGAGCCAACCTCTTCAACTTAACTCCTTCCAACATTGCCGGGAAATATCGGGGCAAGGAGGGCCTACTGATGATGCTTCACATGGTTCTCAAGGTATTGTGTCTTGGGGAGGTCTCTACAAAGTTGGTTCAGTTCATCACATCTTTTGTGGGACAAACAGGGAAATGAACTGCAGTTCCTCCATACTGAGGAACACACACACACCTTGGGCAAAGGTGCTCAAGGTCCAAAGGGCTGCCAACCCCATTTGGAATTCCTTCCCTGCCTTCAAGTGTTCAGAACATCAGCAGGAACCTCTTCACACAAAGGGTTGTTAAACGTGGGAATGAACTGCCCAGGGAGGTGGTGGAGTGGCCACCCCTGGAGGTGTTCAAGGCAAAACTGGACATGGCACTCAATGCTGTGAGCTGGGGGACAAGGCCAGAGGTTGGGCTCAATCTTAGAGGTATTTTCCACCCTCAGAGGTTCTGTGCAAACCACTTGTTGACAGGCAGTGTGTGAACCTCTGCAGAGGATTTACTGCCCCTTGAGAAATCACTCGGAGCAGCCACATTTTTCACATTAACATTTATGTGAGCTTTGTGTTACCTTGAATATGAAAAGCATCATAGATAAAGAAAATTCTGTTCTCTGTTTATATGCACATCAGCCAGGAATGCTTGTCATGCAGCATTTAATCAAATGCTGGGCTGGGGGTGGTCAGAAATTTCCTCTCTGGGACTGTTGCTGCACAAGAGCTCTCTCCCCTCTACAGCTCTCTGTTTACCTATCAGCAAGCTTTTCAAAGGAAGGAATCCTAGCTCAGGGTTACAGGAACAGAAATGTATGAGAGGTCTGGAAATGAAAGGAGGTGTATGAACTGTGAGGAACATATCCCAAAACCCCTCCAGGAAAAACAAAAAAAAAAAAAAAAAAGAAAGAAAAGAAAAGGAGACACTATCCTGGCAGGATTTCTTCCCCATTCTAAGTCCTCAGCATTTCTGCTACAGAAGGAAGCTGGTAAATATTTCCAGGCCAAAAAAATAAATAAAATAAAAAAAGCGCACACAACACATGCACTAGGAAAAAGCCAAATGCAATAATTTTCCAGTGCCAGAGGCCTACTAAAATTGGCTTTGCCTGGGATTTATCAGATGTATCCCATTAAACCCAGTATTTCAGGAGGTTTTGTGACAGGTGCCTCCATCTCCAGAAGGGACGTGTCTCACAGCTAACAAAGCAGTCCCCGAAGTCAGAGCAGAGCCCAGGGAAGAGTTCTGATCATGCACCTTTGATGCTGCAGCTCCAGCAACGGCCCTGGCACTCCCTGACACAAGTCAGGGCCATTAGATGAGCTCACAGTCCCTCTCCTCGGCACGTTTTACCCTTCTCCACTTTGTTTCTCTGCCCTCATCAGTGGCAGAGCTCATTTCTGGCTGCAGGCACAGCACACACCATTCCGTGCTCTCACATAGTCCCTGCTTCAGCACAGGAGAAAGGAGGGCAGCCTTTTTACTGCTGGAGAAGCTTCCAGATGGAGGTAGTAAGGGCTTTTTTTTCTTAATGCATGGATATATATATAATATATACAATAATTGGAACATATATAAAATGTGTGGGTCTATCTATACATGTTGACAGAACAATATATACACACAGATAATGTATATGAGGTACATCCAAAGCCTTACATTTTTCCACATTATTTAAAAACAAATGTTTTAACAAATGTATCCAACCCCTCCCCAAAATCAGAGGGAGCAGTCCAAGCTGACTTCTCCACTTTCCCTCTTACAAAGGAGCAATGACACTTGGGTGAACCTCTGTGAGTCACTGGGATGGAAGTTGCTCCCAGTCACTCACACGGAATAAGGGCTGTCCAGGCACTTATCAAGAGGTGCCTTGTTCCAGCTGTAACAGCAGAGCCAACAGCCCTTCCAAGGAATACACCCTCTGCATGCTCAGTTCCTCCCTGGGAGGGTGGGGAGGTCCTGGCACAGGTTGTCCCATCCCTGGGAGTGTCCAAGGCCAGGCTGGACAGGGATTGGAGCAACCTTGGCTGGTGGAAGGTGTCCCTGCCCGTGGCAGGGGTGGAATGGGATGAGCTTTCATGTCCCTTCCCACACAAGCCAGTCACAGTATTTCTGTGTCACAGCACTGGCCTGTCTTAGCACCATTCAGATCATCTGCCTTCCATCTCCATTCCCAGTTCCTTTGGTTGTTTCTCGTCTCCCACCACCTCCTGTCCCCATGGCTGAGTCACCAACACGTCGAACCTGCTGCTGGTTTTAGCTCAGGTTCTGTAGGCTCTCAGAGCCAGGCTGGAATCAGTTCTCCATCCACACACTCTGCAGTTACAATCCACCCTCTTTTACTCCTGACAATGCCAAATGTGCCTCGTTTCCCTGTCTCTGGTCCCCCAAGTCTCTGCCACAACCATCCCCTCCATTTGTCCTGCCATCAGTTCCTGCTTTATTACAACATCCAGTGTTCCCACCCAGAATGATATTCCTGCAGCTAGGAAGGAAAAATTCCATGCAACAGCGACGAGGACCAGGCTGTACCCACTGAGCCAGACTTTCCCCAGAGTACACAACAACAAGATGAGAGGCAACAGACAGGAGCTGCAACAAGGAAACTTGTTTATATAATAAGGAAATAGTTTTAGGAGGAATTGAAGGATAAATTCCTGATTTGCAGGAATTTACAAACACAAGAGCAATATACATTGTAAACTAATTCCTTGACAAGAGGGAACTAAAACAGTGGCACTTGCCCCCCAAAAGTTGATTTTTCACTGTAGTACAAAAAGCCTGGACTAAACTTATTTGGATTACTGTAAGACTACACTATACAGTGGCACCTATGGCAGACAAGCCATGGGAGCAGTTGGCACTTTGCAGCTGGCATGAATTTAATGTTCACAGCTCTCAGTCTGTTATCTGACACACCACAGTGCCCTGCACACGCACAATCACTGGAAATTCACCATCATCACACACTTCTGGTCAGGTTTTTTGGAAACAGCAACTGTGACTGTTGTCAAGCGACTTTCTATTCCAGCTTCCCAGAATTGCCTGTGTAGAGAGTTAGCCAAGCAGAACAGAGACCTTCCACTTAAAGCTGTAAGTGAATGACAGGAAACATGACAGTTCTTTCCCTGTTATCTTATGATCCATGTAACCCCCGCTAAACACCAGGATTTAGTAAATAAGGATTAATGGTGCTCTGTGATGAAGGGGAGGTCGCCTTGTGCTCTTGATTACCTGTCACAACTGCAAACAACAGAGTTTCTGCAATGAAGGGAAACTCTGGAGAGCATAAAATGACCATTAGGATACTTCCCCTTCCATAACTGAGTGTTGGCTGCTGGCCGCGGTTTCATGGGAGACGCCCTAAACAAGTGAACAGCATCAGGGGAAAAATGAAACTTTAATTTGTTTCAGATGCAAGAGCCAAGTTCTTTTTGTGCCCCCTCCCTTATTTCGGGGAGGAGACTCGACAGAGACACACCAGCCCTGCTCCAGGAGAGGCTTCTTTGCTCCTCAAGGCAGGCATTTCAACATCGAGCAGAGGAAATGACTTCTCATACCAGAACAGGAAAGCACCAACCTTTCAATCTGCCTATTCAAAGGAAATGTAAGGGAGATTGATATTGAATAGGAAAACCATTGAAAGGGGCTGCAAACACCAAGCCTGAGCACTTGTGTTCTCCATAAAGACACAGCAACGCCTGCCAGGTCAGCTCTGGTCCAGAGTGAAAGGAGAGGATCTGTCTCTAATACAGAAGTGCTTCCCAGCAGCCCCCAAAACACAGCTCATCCTTCAAGCGTGAACTAAACGCACTGGAATATTTCAATTAAGCCCCATTTCCCAGCCTGAACTCAGTGGAGCTCTCTGCCAGCTTGTGCCAAGCAATGGCTCAGCTCTCCCCTGTTCCCATCAAGGAATAAAACACCACTGAGGTGCAACAGTTCACAGAAAAGATGCACAAAAGGGTCGTGACAGATGCATAGAAACAAAACCAGACCCAGAAAGGATAGAGGACAGGGTAGAGTGCACAATTCCACGACACAGAAGTGTAAAAATACAGGTAGTTCCTGAGCCTTAAGTGCAAGGCAATAAAAATGACAGGCACTGCAATAAGGCAGCCATGGGGTTAATCACTAGCAGAAGCAGAAACCCCCTCTCAGGGGCTTCATCCCCCCAACCAGAGCCACAACAGCACACAGAGCACATTGTACCCAAAGCCACACAGGGGAAAGTGTTATTAGTGCAAGGCTGACCAGGGGAAAAGGTTGGGCAAGAGGTGGCCAGGAGGAAATACCAGCAGGAAAGCCGTGGCTGTGTTTCAGCAGCTCAGGGGGTGCTGTGCAGCCAGCCCGAGAAGCCAGGGGTTCTACAGAGCAGCAAACACAGAAACATTCACCATCATCAGTGTGGAGGCCTTTTCTCAGGCTGTTTGTCCTATTTAGCAAAAAGTCCCCAGA
Source organism: Xenops minutus (assembly GCA_035221455.1). Classification (NCBI taxonomy): domain Eukaryota; kingdom Metazoa; phylum Chordata; class Aves; order Passeriformes; family Furnariidae; genus Xenops; species Xenops minutus. The sequence goes on from JAWWEE010000002.1 coordinate 4,432,400, forward strand.
AAGGGATATGATGGAGTTTATTTAAGTGATACAAACCCAGTGTTTGGAAGCAGCATACTTTAAGCCTGCCATGGATCTTTCCTTTCCCCCTCTGCATCAGGTTCATTTGCTCCTCACCACTGCTGTGTCGCCCTTCCAGACAGGCCATTTTTCTGGCAGTCTGAGGAACCAGGCACAGCTTACCCCAGCTGTTCAGTGACACAAGTCTATGTGTTTAGCAGTCCCGTGCCACAGAAGACTCTTCCATTACAGGTGAAATTTGGGAACAGTACAATTAGTCTTTCTTCCAGGAATCCAGAGAAATTCTTTGCTCTTGGTGCTGCTCAGGCTGTTGGAGTCCTTAGACCCTCAAAGTGTTAAATATCACCAGTGCTCAAACACCCAGGGTTGTTTCTGTGAGAAAGCAGCTTTACATTGTGTTCCTCTAATGTCAAAAATTAAATTCATCCTGTTGGAAGACATCATCCATACTCATTTTCTGCCTAACAAACCAGAATACAGGGGCATCATCACTGCAGCACTGGAATATTTATCTGGGGAGGCTCCCACTGATAAGGTTTCCTCACAGATTTCAGCATTTTGCTGCTCTGAAGCACTTCTGGGTGTATAAACTACAGAGTGCTGAGCAGTTTCCAGCCATAACTTGAGCTTCCAGAAAGTCTTGGCCTTGTTAAAATAAAATCCCATCAAATCCTTCAAGTTTGGAGGAGCCCTGTGCACATGTGCTGGGCCAGAATCAAATTTCTGCATTTTCAAGTGTAACAATTTAACTGTTAAACTCTGGCTCTCAAGTTGGAAAAGCTTAACCCAAGGCTTTCAAGGGTGCTGTTTGATCTTTGATGGCTGTTGACAGGCAGCTGGACAAGAGGGGTTTGGTTTTTTTAATCCATAATGATTTTCCTGAAGAGCAAATCTCAGTGCAGTATTAAAAGGGTTAAGGAGCCATCTGCTGGCAGCTCCAACAAATTGTGGAATTGCAGCAAAGCCAATAAAATTTCAATTACAAATTAATTATGTACAGTGCATTTAATTATCCATGGATTCAAACTGTCCGTGGATAATTCAAATGAAGCACTTCCACAGGGGGATACGCAGCCTGCCACATATCTGCCAACAATTTCAATGAGATGCCAAAGGATTCCGGGTGTCTGATCTGGATTTAACAGAAGAAACAGCCGGGCCCAAACACAGTGTGTTGAATTTGGTCATGCTAATGTCTATCAAACCAGAAAAATCACAGAATCCCAGAATGGTTTGGGATGGAAAGGACCTTAGGGACCATCCCATACCCTCCTTTGCAATGGGCAGGGACACTTTCCACTAGCCCAAGTTGCTCCAAGCCCCATCCAACCTGGCCTTGGACACTTCCAGGGATGGGGCAGCCACAGCTTCTCTGAGCAACAAATACGTGCAGGCCACTTTCTGCATTTAGACCTTTTGGCTCAAGATAGAACACACAGGAAATTCTCTCTCTAAGAGCTGAGACTGAGGTTATTCATTATATTTCCACTTGCTCTGTGGGGAAATAAAGGGGACAAAAAAAGGTGACAGGTGTGACAACAATGGGCATTCTTCCTTAAAAGCTCAAATATAGAAGTCTAGTCTGATGCAAAACTTCAGGCTGCACTTGAGAGGGCTGCTAACCACAGAAACCATCTGGGAGTCAAACAAGGAGGATCTGCACCTCCCTGCCTTTGGTGGCTCCACCAAAGGGCAGCATGGTTCCCTTTGAGGGGCACGAGGGGAATTCAGCCTTTGCCAATAGCTTTTATAGACCCTGCAACCTTCCCCCATCACATCCCAGTGCAGCAGCAGACACAGAGGCACTGCCCAGGCTCCCCAGGGCAGTGGGCACAGTCCCAAGGCTGCCAGAGCTCCAGGAGTGTTTGGACAACAGGAGAGGGTGAGATTGCTGGGGTGTCTGTGCAGGGCCACGGGCTGGACTGAATGGTCCTTTCTGATCAGGATATTCCCTGATTCCATGAGAACAGCTACATAGCTCCCCAGGTGTGACCCACATCACCCACACAAAGCAGAGACACCAGAAGGGGTCTATTCTCCCTAGGAAGCAAAGGCACAAGAAGAGTGACCCTTGTCAGCAGCAAGACATTAACAGGGTCAAAACCACGAAGAGTGAAGAGAGCACCCCAATAGTAGTAGTAGTGTCTGCACAGAGTGAGCAGACAGCAATCACCCAGCTTAAACCTCACTGGGAAAAGGCAGGAGTCAAGGAGCACAGTCTCCCAGTGCCTCATCTCCCTCCTGTCATCCTCTCCAAGCAGGCACAGAGCAAGAGCGAAAAATGGTTGTTATCTCATGTTTCAGAAGGTGAAAATCACCATGAGGAACATCAGAAAGCCCCAGCTGATAATTCCTCATTAACAGTGCTGGGTTCAGCACAGGGCTCTGAGTCAGAGCTCCCACACCTCACAGTCAGTGCACAAAATGAAAATACAGTTGCTTAAGAAACTGCAAGAAAGCAGGTTCCTTTCCACAACTTGAACTACACCCATATCTTTCTTTCACACTTTTAATTCCACCAAAAATACCACTTATGCCCTCTCTACCATATGATCTGCCACCACTACATGTCTTTCCTCAGCTGTCCCAAACCTGTTTAGACAGCCAGGGCTAACAGAAGCCACCTGCAAATGCAGAGCAGTAGGACTGGCCTGTGTCTTCCACAGGTAACCCAGCCTGGAGCTGCTGCCCAGCTCAGTTCAAGCAGAGCCACATGCTCATCCTCCAAAATATACCTTGTTCTCTGCAGATATAGAGCACTGTGTGGAGATTTGGGAGTGTGCCACACATACCTCTGGAAATAGCTGAATAGGGGATAGATGGAATAGCACCTGGCCCTGAGATGGCAGGTATTATTGCTGTACAGTTTTAATCTGTTGTGTATTTCCAGTTTGCATGCTCAGCACACTACCAGAATAAGAAGTCACCCTTCAAGCTGTACATGCAGAAAAACATTCACAGAACTGCCTAGTCCACACATCAGTTCCTGCAGGATTTTCATGTTATCTGTTATAATATGTTGGTTTTATTTTTTACATCCTCATTATTAATACTAAATATCTGTGTTCCTGCCTTCCAACATCAGAAAAAGCTCAATTTTCCTCAGTGCACAGGAAAGACAGAGACCTGTTGGGCAGAGCCCAGAGGAGGCCACCAAGGTTATCAGAGGTGGCCTCTGAGGGACAGAGCACCTCTCCTTTGAGGAAAGGCTGAGACAATTGGAATTGCTCAGCCTGGAAAAGAGAAGCTCCAGGGTGACCAAATTGTAGCCTTCCAGTGCCTGAAGGAGCTACAAGAAAGATGGAGAGAGACTATTGACAAGGAGGAATGGCTTTCCACTGCCAGAGGGCAGGGTTGGGTGGGATACTGGGAAGGAATCCTTCCCCGGGAGGGTGGGCAGGCCCTGGCACAGGTTGCCCAGAGAAGCTGGGGCTGCCCCATCATCCCTAGAAGTGTTCAAGGCCAGGCTAGATGGGGCATAGAGCAACCTGGGCTGGTGGGAGGTGTGCCTTCCCATGGTAGGGAGTGGAACAAAAAGAGCTTTAAGATCCCTTCCAACCCAGGCCATTCTATTACTCTGTAATTCAAGTGTTCTGAACTTGGAGGTATCACTTGACATATTCTAGGACTGACAAGTTACCATAAATAAAGTGTCACATGCTGAAGATGGCATTGTTTCCACTCCACTCCATCACCAGCACAGCAAACAAGTCGAACAGCCTCTTCTACTATTCTTTTTCCCTGTCTTAAATCCATTTTTTCTGTACAGACACACACGCACACTGGTGCTTTTGAAATGTGTCCATAAAAATGAACTGCGGTGCTGTGAAAAATGATGTTCCACAACCTAATCCTTCCTGCACTGTCAATCACACAGGAGCTTATGATGTACACAGCCTATCGATTTTGTCAGCTTCCTTCCTGGAAGCAGCAGTTTCAACTAGAGAGAATTAAAAAAAAAAAGGCAGGAGAGAAGAATGCTTGCTCTCTCTTTCTCTCTCGTTACCCATTGACTCCTCGAGCCATCACTTTTGTTGCTGAGCAAACTAACGTGGCTCTGGGAGCCACTGGGAAGTGATTAAAATTGGGCAGCAGAACGCCTAAACCCCGGGCGTTTCTATAGCAATGGGGAGGAGAGCAGGACGTGCAGAAGGCTGTAGCATTGCTGCCATCCTGCTGTGAACCAGGGGTATAGTGCCTCCAACTCTGGAGCCACAAAACCCACTGGAAGACACCCCCTCACAAAGTAACAGCTCCTGTGCTAATCCCTGAGCTTACTGCAAGTTGAGTGCTGGGGTTTAAGCCTGACAATTCCATACCAGCCTATTTTGCTTAAAGATTAGTTCCCTCACCTCTGGTACTACAACCATGTCTTGCCTGGCTCTCCATCCTTATCACCCTTGGAAAACCAAGGTGGGGTCCCACAGTGAGCCTAAAGCTGCTGGTGGACCATCCTTTGCCACTCTACTCCAAGTCCAGGCTTCCCCTCGCAGGACTGCAGCTGAATTAGGGCTGAGAAATGAAAAATAAGCTTGGCAGACAAAATGTTCCATTTTGGGGTGGGTTCTTAATGTGAATTCCCAAGTAGAAATGGCTTGGCTTGCCAAGGGTGCTGAGCAGAGCCAGTGCTATCCATGAGTGCTGAACATTCCCAGAAAAAATAAGCCAGGCTAACTGAACTGCTGAAATCCAGATTCAAAAGTGTAATGATGGACTCCCAGGTATGAAATTGTAGCCATTTTAATCAACTTCCAGCCTCCTCTCCCCCATCTTCCCTCAGGTGGGAAAGCACTTGCAGCCTTCAGTTGTGTGGATTGGAGACACAGAAAAGATGTTTTCTAAAGCGCCGCCGAAGGGAGAGGACGAGGTGAGTTGCTCCTTTCTTTCAGAGCAGGTGATTTCTCCTGTTGCATTACATCCCTCACAAAGGCACAAGTGAATTTCTTAGCTTAGCATATACCACTATGACCAGACCTGCCAAAGCCTGCTTGATAATAGCTTGTCTCACTAACACTTTTTCCCTCTTTTTAGAGAGTCTTGTGACTTCTTAAGAACACCCAAAAGGTCACAATTCTCTCCTCCACCTATCCTTGCTTTATTTAAAAATAGTCCAGCCACTGTTCATCAGTGCACTGAAAAGTGAAAGAGAATAATGGAGAATTTCAAAATATGAGGCAAGAAAAGTTAAGATGAGCTTAAATTGTTCAGCTCTATTAATTTGAGAAATTGCAGGGACCCAAAGTGAACAATAAAGTAACAAGGATAAATTTCCACCGCAAAAACAAAGAGCCTATATTAAATCGTTGCATTTACAGATTGTTTCCTTTGGGCTCCCAGGAGTCCTAATGCCATTGCTTCCATTCCTTCCTCTCTAGAAAGAAAATGAAAACACTGCCCAATAGTCACAGCAACAAAACCACTCCAATCCTGACTAGATTGATTTTGCCTGCAAAATATTTTGTTTCTAGAGCAATATGAAAAAATCAAACTTTTTTTCTCAGAGTAACTCCTGTACATTTGGGCTGTGGGGTGGTCACATATTTTGGAAGGGCAACACAGTGTCACCTTGGATGGGGCTGTTCCTTCTGCAAGGGCTGTATGAGGTGATGGGTGTGCAGTGATTGGTCCCCACAATGAGAGGGAACCTTTCTCTTGGGCTCAAACCTTGACAGCAAGTGCAGATGGGGATTAAATTTAAGATTAGGGGCCAAAGAAGGCCTGGGGTAACTCATGATCCTTGTCTGCTTAGCCACCAGTGTGGAAAAATTTCTTATCCTGCCCACCTCAGAGTCCAGGGGGTCACCTCTGCCCCTGCTGTCCCACCCAAGACCTGCAGGTGTTTTAACAAAAGGTCTCTTCCCTTGGTGGGAACGGGTGGTTCCAGGCTTGGAATGACTCTCATCCAAATATTCACAGCACAACCAATATGTGGAAGAGACAGCACAAAACTGAAGGGACAAGCAGAGGTAACTGGCAGTCTGGGGAACCCTCCTTAGGAGCACCAGGATTTTGGATAATCACAGAATGGTTGGGGCTGAAAGGGATCTTAAACCTCATCCCACTCCACGCCCTGCCATGGGCAGGAACACCTCCCAATATCCCAAATTGCTCCAAGCCCTGGTCAAGCAGATGAGCTAAGCTCAGCCCTCAGTTTAAAAAGTTCTCTGCATCTCCCACCGTAGTCAGGTTTGATTCCAGCAGAAAACATACTGCAAGCCACAAAACACCAGGTCTCACTGGAAGCAACTATTATCTTCCATCAGTCATCTCAGGGACATGGGATTCCCCTACTCCCACCCACCTCCAAACCTGAAATGATTTGATGATTTTAACTTTTCTGGCCATGCTGATATCTTGGAGAACAGTCATACTTCCTTCCAATACACAGGAACAGGAGGAAAGTTTAAAGCCTATAAGTAGCAATGGATATATAGATCACAAAGAGTAATTTGACCACTAATAAAACATGTTAATAACAAAGTAAATCCACATTTCAGTCATTGCTGTGACCAGATCTCCCTAACACAGCAAACATGGCAATGTTGGCTAAAACTTCTAAGGCACATATGTAGCAGCAGCTCTACCCCAAACTTTGTGGAATTTCTTACTGATGTCCCGATTTTCCATCCTCCATAACTTTCCCTCCAAAGAGCAGAGCTTTTCCTCCTTTCTGCAGCTTTTGGTGCAGACAACAGAAAAATTGGCTCACAAAGACTGTCCTTGCCATGTAAATTACTGCCTCTCATGTGAGAGGGTTTGCAGGACATAGTTTCTTCCTTACTGGTAATAAGGAAGATTGACCTGTTGTGAAAGTTGTGGTTTTTCAGGCAGCTGCCTGCTCTATTGGCAAATATATTAAAAAATAATAGAATAAATAAATCATAAGGTGATCTGGAGAATAAAGTTCTCAAGTGAGTGTTGGTGACTTGGATGTTAAGCCTCAACCATGTCTGAAGAGGCTTCCAAGTCCTTGGGCTGCTCAGCTGCACAATCCTCACCTAGTTATTAGTTTTATTTGATTGGGCTTCTCCAACCAATATTCACTTGAACATTATCAAATATAACTATCCAATAACAGCTTTTGCTCAATACTCCCCTGTTCTGTAAGTAGTAGTTAAATACATGTTAGAAAGTAAAATAGTAAATTATTGCAAAGAGCTTCTGAGCCCCAGCAAGTTAGAAATCCCTGCAGAAATGAGGGAGTGTTTTCCTCATTTAAACCATGGGTAGTATCCAAGAACCCGTGAGCTCCACGACCACGAGCTGGGAGGATTCCAGACTAGGTTACAGCTTTTCTACCTATCAAGGTTTGTCAGGTGTGCAGGTCCCTGCAATATTTCTCCTTGAACTGGAAATGAGGATTTCCTTCTTTGTATGGGTTGTTTCCTTCCTGCCTTTGAACAGCACAACCACCCACAAACCATCAGAAACTGTGTGCCTGACTTTGAGGAGGCAGGATTTTCCTGCTTGGGTTGAGATCTAACCTGCTGACACCAAAATACCCCAAAACACTGTTATGGGCAGGAGGGGCAGCTTCACCTGACTGGCTCGGAGCTGCCACAGTCATTAACACTCCTCTCCTCCTTGCATTCACATGTGCCAACTGCAGGCGGACTTCAAAAGGCTGGGGAAGATGCTGCCCCAGTTCCTCAAGGCTCTGAAAGCCAAGGACAGGGTGCTGCTGGTGGGAACCAGCGCCCGGCCCTTCGAGGCCAATATCGGACCCTTCTGCAAAGTTTACCAGAAAATCATCCTCATTCCTAGGCCTGACTACCTGTCAAGATTTGGTAAGTATTTGAAGTCTTCCTGCTGGTTAAAAGCCAGGTTTAATTTCTGGTTATCCTCAGAACAGACCTTAAACCCAAGTCATACCACCCCTGCTGCATCTCAGGTCCTGAAAATCTAGGTTATATTTTAGGCTACCCCAAAGAGCAGACACTAAAAGTGGGAGTTGGGAGAAGAGTTTAAAATACTCTTCAGCAACAATTAACATTTTTCCATGAGTTTAAAGTGCACCAAGTTCAGCCTGAGCTGTTTGTCCCCCTGTATGAGGGATAAGATCCTATTCCAGCACACATTTTCTATTTTAAGCTTTTCTTTTTTAAACAGGAATTCTGAATTTCTGTTTCCAGTTTCCATTTCCAGTTTGAAATTCTGAGTTTCTAGTTTCCATGCTCTATATATAAACAGCAGACTTCTGGGCCTCTACAAAACAGAACCACGTCTGGAAGACTAAATTTTGTCACTACCAAATTCCAGTTTTGTATGCTTACAAGAGAAATTCCAGAGGAATTCAATGTCTGGTCTATCAGATGTTTACAGTGATAGACAAGCCCTCCCAAATTTTGACAAATTCACTAAGACTCCAAGCTTGGATGGAAAACTTGGCTTTTATTAGGCCAATTTATACAGCAAGAAAAAGAACTTCTGGAAATGCAAGTTTGTTTTCAGCTTTTAATCACCTCCAAGTCTGCCACAGCTCAGTATTGACTAGGAAGAAATGCTCCAAATTAAGCTTAATAATGGGAATCAATTACTACCTGAAAAATGGTATTTTGTCCCCATCCTCCACAAGCAACTGGTGGAAGGATTTTTGTTCCCAGAAATATAATTTTTTTCCTGTGGTTTAATCACTGATATCATGTGGGTTAATACACTTTTCTGGGGGCTAAGGAGCCTGGATGAGGTAATTTTTGAGCAGAAGGGCAGTTTAAGTTTAGTTAACATGGGATAATATGAATAAAAGCTTTTGGGTTATTCAGAAGGGCAACAAAACTTCAAATTAAGACTCTCAGTGGTGTTTTCTAGCATGAGTATCCCACATGTAGGAAAATACACTCTTCATGCCACTGCTCTGACAGATCAGATCCCAGAGGAAAACAGTAAAGGAAAACAAACACATTTGGTTCAGGGACACTGTTACACAACATTCAGGGATACTGATGCAACATTGCCCTGTCCACACTGTCACCTTATTGCAAAAACCCTACAAATACCTTGTGCAGCCCAGTTTCATCCTCCCTTTCACAGTCAGCCAAGATACTGGGGTGATGCACGTTTGGGCAAGATCAAGACAGGTTTTGGCTGCCCAGCACACTGTAAATCTCTCCCCCATTCCCTAATTTTCCCAGGGTGGATGGGAAGTGGTCTCTAAGCAAGAGAACATGTGTTTCATGTTAGGTTACAGCTCTGATAAATTGCTGACAGAGACGGGACGTGAATAAAACCTGGAGGAAGGAGGTGAGAGCAGCTGAATTTAGCTGTGTCCACTTCTGGGGATTGAACTGTCCCATTCTGGGAGTCTCACCACTAACTTGGAGTCAAAAAAGAACCAGCTAAAGAGAGTCCAACTGCACACTTAAGAATGCCCCAGAAAGTTAACTCACGGCATTTTAAAGTAGTTTAAACTTGTAGCTTTAACTCTGTGATGTGGTCCCATTTAAGACAGTGGCTGGCTTGTTCTTTAGTCCCCACCTTCCCCGAAGTTCAATGAAAATACAATCCTCACCTTCCAATCCTGTCAATTTTCAGTGCCTGATACCCAATTTGAGAAGAAACCTGTTTTGACAGAAAAATAATGACATAACAAATACTTGTAACCACAGTGCATAGTTATCTGTCTGCCACCACAACCCTCCCTTTTGTTACAGCCAGAACACTCCAATCCATGCTCAGTGGAAACAGTAAACATACAATGGAAATCATTAAAGTGGAAGATTCACAATCCTTTACTGATTTCTTGCTATTAATCAGCCAGCAAGTCAGTGCCCTGTATTGCACAGGGTCCCACCTGCAACAGGGGCTGCTGCACACAATATATGGCTGCACACAAGCAGTGCTTGGAGTGGTATGCATCAATTCCTCTTTTATGAATTAGTGATTCCGCCAATATTTATTGAGCCCGAACGTAATTCAAGTGGGAGACCACAATTTGCTTGAGTGAAAAATGTAGAGCAAAGCTGTCAATAGTTATGGGCACGAGGCCGTGGTATTGATGTTGCAGTCGAAGGGAGGATAAAGCAGGTCTGCTCCAACACAACTGCCCAACACACAGCACCATCAACCTCCCCCACCCAGCATTTTCATACTGCACACCAGTCTTCAAGCACTCAATAGTCTTAATCATTAATAATTAATTCCTATAATTCCAAACAATTCTTTTTTTTCTTGGATGTTCTCATATAATGCCTTAAAGGAAAGCCTGGGGAGGTGGCATCAAAGTGGTGCTAAGTTTTTCTGAAACAGACCCTTACTTAACATAATATAAACCAAAAGATGGCATTATTCCTATTTTTCCAAAAGCAAAATCTCAGCCACTTCACCACCATTAAGGAAATCTTTATGTCATGCAGGTTCACAGCTAAAAGACGCTTGAAAGGTGAACCTTTTAAGTAACAGGCAAAATGCCAAGCACAGAAATTTGCACCTGGCCCTCACAACATGTGCCTGCATAGCTGGGAGTCTTTGGCTTCCAAAGGAGACATGGAGTCCCCACAGCATCCTTTGGGTCAGCAGGAGATTCCTGGGATCAGGGTCAGGGAAACAAACACAGGCTGGTAATAAAGGTACTTCGTTCTGCCCATCCAAATGGGAACACTCTGGGAAGGTTCTGTGGGTACACAGAGGCACCTGTAAGCAGCTCTTTATATTTTTACACACATTCCCACCTCACTTTATGTGCTTTCCATGACTTTCTGAAAAGCACTGACTGGTAGCCAACAAATGATCAGTAATGGTTTAAGAACATGTGCGCCTAAAAGCCTCTGTGCTATAAAACCAGAGATGGAATGAACAGCTAACGAGAAAAATCTGAATCTTGGCTTTCCTCACTGATGGCCCTTATTTTCCTGTTTCAGTTTCAAAATGCAAAACGATATTACTCCTTCTTTCCTTAACTTTGTGTCTTTGGCATTCTCTCTTTTCCCACATCCTGATGAGCAGAACTATGGAAGCATTTCATCTTACAGAATGGTGGAGTCTTCTCCAGCCTGGAGAACCTGGGCTCCCTGGCACAGGTGTCCGATGGCTTCACCCAGGGACACATCCTGGAGGTGGTACAGACTGTCCTGAGCGAGCTGAGGCTCCTGCAGATGCCCAGGAAGCCACTGAGGACCGTGGAGTTCGTGACTCCGCTGGCCAGACACAACCCAGTGTACAAAGAGGAGGAGGAAACATTCGAGGTGACTTTCAGAGCTCTGTTGTCTTTTATCATCCCATGCTATGTCCTCATCCAGCCACACCTCATGTGGAGACTGCTCATTCTGCACATCACCATTTGCATGGGGATGGGTGGCTTGAGGGCACCAAACACCCACCTCTTCCAAGGGGATGTGCCATTATTGGGGCACCACACCAGGAGTGGTGCTTTGGTGAACCTGCTGCTGGCACCCACCAGCTGGACAGGAGGGCCTTCACAAGCACAGGCAAACCACAGGTGCCATTAGTGCCGTGCACTGGTCCTTCTCCTTTCTGAGCTGAGCTGTCCAGCCAGCCTGGCTGTGTCACCTGGAGCAGGCAAAAGCCCTGGCCATGCAGTGTCTACAGGGTGCTCTACACAGGGATCGAGATCCGAGTCCTACTTGGAAGTCATTTCAAACTAGAATTTTCTTACAGAAGTTTTAATTTCAGGGGTGAGAAGAATTAGTTTCTGCCTCAAACTCCACCCCTCTCTCCCTGCTCTCAGGGTTACAAAACTTAATGCATTTGAGGTGTATTACATTTACTGGCATAGGTTGCCCAGAGAAGCTGTGGCTGCCCCATCCCTGGAAGTGTCCAAGGCCATGCTGGATGGGGCTTGGACCAACTTGGAATAAGTGGAAAGTGTCCTTGCCCATGGCAGGCTGTTGGAAATATATAATCTTTAAGGTCCCTTCCAACCCAAACCACTCCCTGGCTCTGTGATTCTACAGACACCCCAAATACAAATGAATCACCCTGCAAATAGCTCCTTTCTCCACATGTAGGTCAGTCAGGATTTCCCTCACCTTCTCCAGACCAGGATCATCCTTATGGAATGGCGAGCTCTGCTTTCACTGTATTGCTTTTGGTTTTCCTGGGGGTGGGAGCAGTTTATGAGGCTGAAATAGAGCTCTGTAATTTACCTACTCTAGTGACTCCAGTGTAGCTCAGGGGCAGCTGGGCTGGACTTGAACGAGCTGAGGGGGTGTAACACTCAGCAGCACTGACACCCCAGAAAAGAGGCACCAATGCTTGACTGAGGCCCTTCAAGCCTCCCAGACAGCAGGGAAAGCCTTGGCCTCTGAAGAAAAAGCCCAGCTGTGCACCAAGGAGCTGCAGGCAATCACACCAGGGGCTTTAAATGGGATAGGGCCCCCGTGCTGCAGCCAGGGGCTATTGTCAAATAGTCTGGTGCATTAATTAACTCCAGTATCTCCATCCCTCCCTCTCACAGAAGCCCCTCTTCCCAGGCTTCCAATCACTGCCACTTCTGGGCCTTTTCCCTTGCTTTGCTTTGTCCCTTATTGAAGTGGGGCAGCTAAAACACTATTCAAAGTGAAGATTAGCCCTGTGATGAATCTTTGATTCCTCTTCCCTGGAAGCATGAATCTCCCTGTTTGACATTTATATTCTGCCAGTGTTCCAAAATGAATATAAATAATGCAAAATTTGTGTTAATGTGATTTCTTCATTCCATTTACTCAAGTTTCTGCCCCAATTATAAGTCCACATTTTTTGAAATTATAAATTAGTGCACCAGGGTGCTCGATACAAGTCTTTACACAGAAATAATTGTAGAGACAAAGAGAGACAAAGCCAGCTACCACACCAGTTCTGCCTGGCAGGGGCTGGAACAAAATCACAGAATGATTTGTGTTGAAGGAACCTCAAAGCTCATCCCATTCCACCCCTTGCCATGGGCAGGGACACCTCCCACTATCCCAGGTTGCTCCAAGCCCTGTCCAACCTGGTCCTGGACACTTCCAGGGATGGGGCAGCCACAGCTGCTCCAGGCAATGATTATATTACTTAAAATATGCAAGACAACCCATTCCAGAGACTCTGGACATCATCCCTCACAGAAGCAAACTTTTTAACTCTGATCATTCCCCTACTGCCCCTCACTCACACCCCCAATTCAGGTGCTAGTTGCAAATCTACTTTTATTTTAGCCATATCTGAGGAGCTGATTTCATTTCTCTCCTGTAACAGCTCCATCACTTAAAGACTCAAAAGCAGCCTATTGGATGCCAAAAGGCAGGTTAGTTTTGTGCACAAAGAATTGGAAGAGAACAAGAAAAGCCCTCACAAGTGTCTTGGCTCCTCCTGCCACCTGCAGCAGAGCCCTTTGCCAGTGACCCAGAGCTGGCAGAGATGCACCCACCCAACAGCACTTTCCAACCCACCAAGCTCCCAAAAAGCTGTTGGCAAGGGTTTCTTGCTCCCACTTAAGGTCTGGAGGATGTTATACCCAGGAAAAAAAAACTGGAGGGACAATAAAATTTCTATGGCCTCATGGTCTGTGACACAGGAGACCAGAGACACCACTGGGTTCTCATTCCTTCCCCCAGCTACTACTGGGGAAGTTAATTCCTCCCAAAAGTCACAATCACCACCTTGTCCTCCTTATCCTGCTCATGGGATGGACCAGAAACAGCCACCTACAGACCTCTCCCTGCTCCATCCCCTCCCAGTTCTGTGTGTTCTCCTAACACAGGACTAGCTTGGCCCAAGACCCTCTTTCAGGCAGCAACATTTAATTGCCCAGCCAATTGTCCTGAGGGCCCAGGGGCTCCTCCCCAGCACCACCCACCATCTAGCACATCTAGATTTGGACACACAAGAAGTTGGATGATGATTTTGTCAGTGGGGACAGGTTTTTGCAGGAGGGGTGCTCAGCTAATCCTGATAATTAGAGCAGAGACTACAGTGTTAGGGCTGCCCAGCAGCCAGCTGGATGCTGGACCCCTGTCAGACACCTGCTGACAGTATTTAACCTGCAGGATGCCCATCAGCAGCCCTGTCTGGAGCCCAGAGGAAGCCTTTGAGGAGCCTGACACCAAGAAGGACTATCTGAGGCCAAGAGAGGAACATCCTATCCCAGCTGCTTCTCTTGCTGCAGCTTGTAACACATACTGGGCAACTGGACAAGACAAATGCCTACAGGTTGCCTTACCAGGCTCGAGTCGGAAGCAGCATTTTGGGTGGATCATGTGAAAAAGGCCAACTTTATAGGATGCCACGTTGGCAGGGAGGTGGAAGATGGCAAGGGCCCAAGTGAAGGGCAGAGGAGACACAGTTGTGGCAGGAAATGGTGGCCTGTGGTCAACAAGGAAGGCATTTTATCAATTGTGTCAACGCCTGGTGGCACTTTAATCTCTGGTGTAGGCAGGACTTTGCTGAGAAAGGTTCTTGTAGAAGGAAAGAGCAATTCCTACTCAGTGCTACCCTTAAAGCATCGCCTTCTCCTCCACTTCACATTATGTTCACATGGCCTAGGGCTGCCTCATTGACATCACAGTCCAGGAGCTCGGCAAGTTTGCAGAGCAGCTCTACCATAATCATTTACAAGTCACAGGCCTGTGAACAGGCATCTGAAAGCAATAAACAGGTTTTTAATGTTCAGGGTTTGTTTTGCTTCTTAAGCTCCCTCACTGAAATCAAAGCTGTCTGGATCGATTTGCAGGGCCACGAGAAATGTATGACTTGGCTGTTGCCGAGTTCAGAGCACGGGGAGTTTTGACAAGAGCTGTATTCCCTGGAAACAGGGTTGATCGTGGAAGGTCTAACCTTTCCATAACTGGAGCAGCACAAAAGGCCCAGCTAAGTACTCCTGTTAATGAGACTCAGTTCCATCAACTGCTGAACTTCTTGGAACAATAATGTTCTCAAGAGATCTGAAGATTTAATTTCAGCTTCTCCACAAGCCAGCTTGGATTTTAAGAGGTTTGGGGTTTTTAAGAAGTGCTCCATTATACCAGTAAAGCATTTAAGTGGTCTTTTATTTGTGGGGTTTTTTTATTATTATTATTTTATTAAAACACTCACATGCTTTTTGATTCTCCAGGCTTGGTATGCCAAGACACCACTGGGGAAAGCCTGGAGCAGAGCACTGGCAGAAAAGGAAGCAGAAAATGGAAAAGCAAAGAAAGGAAAAGGGAAAAAGTAACTTTCTCAAGAATTTTGCATCTGGCAACACCAGTTACAGCTCTACTTCACTGGAAAGGGGAAGACATTAAGAGAGCAGCCATGGAAGAATAATGCACCTCAAGTTATAGGTATCACAGAAAAGAAAACCCCTTTCTGAACAAATTTTAAAATGTTTAAAAAACTCAATGAGATGTCAATGTGATGTGCAGCTCTCAGAGGATAAAGAGTTAACCACCACTGACTGGCTCCAGCATTATTTATTCCAAGAGATTTTAGGGGGCAGGAGGGTTCATTACTCAGGACTGTAACATGCCATCAACTTTTAGGCCACACTCATTTATTTCGGCAAGTAAGTCTCCTTAAAAATTGATGTCACATTAATGTCTTTCATTACTTTAATATCCTATATGCTTTATAAAACTAACTGCTTTATATGTCTGTAGGTCTAACGCGTTACAATTCTCAATAAAACTATTATAGCTATAAAGACTGCTTTTTAATTGGGACGGATTAGGAGACACTTAATGCAATCTCCCACAAGCTGAATATTTACACAGCTGCACAGGGACCAGACTTTCACCTTTTGATACCTTATCATGGACAAATTCATATTTGTGGGCATTACCAAAGATCATGAATAAGCAGAACAAAAGCAAAGTTCATTTTGGGGGATGTCCTGACAATCTATTTTGCCATAGAAGACAATACCTAATTATCTTGTTTGCACAAAGAGCAGTGTATTTGTTGCTTAATGTACCTTGTTTGCTTACAAATCAGCAATCTGAAGGGGCAAACTGTTTAAAACCAGTGCTCAGGACACCCCAAAGCTTTGGGGAATCCTACGTGACACTGATGGAGCTAACACCACCTTTATATCAAGCACAAGATCCCATTCACCAGGATCTTCTATAAATAAGAGCCACAAATCCCTGTTTTCACCCCTAATCACAGCATTCCTGCATGGACTGGACAATAGGCAACTGGCAATACCTATTTACCAGAAAACACAAGGCCCATCATGCTCAGTGAGCCAAATGATGTCCCTGTGCCTGTATGGACAGACTGGGAGGTACAAGAAGGGCAGCACTTCTGTAGGAAGCTGCTGGGAAGAGGGTGGTATTGATCCCCTCCTGCTCCCAAAAGGAAATCCAGTGGAAAAAGATGCTCCTGGAAACAGGAATGTGTGAGACAAAAGGTCTCTGGGGACTCCTAGAAGTGACTAACTGCACAGAAAACAATTCAAGCAACAATATCATTGCACACAGTGGAGGGAAGTGGATGGCTCTGGTTCTTCTGTGGGAAGAAGAGGCTGCCACACTGTCACAGCACATAGGACAGAGCCACCCCAGTCTGGGCTCTTTGTGGTCCTCTGGCTATGTTTTGCTTTCTAGCACAGGGCTCCCCATGATTTCACCAACTCCCCAAATCTGGCAGCATGTCCCAGTTTTATAAAACAAGGTACTTGCAACTTCATCCTTGGGCAGAAAAGCCAGTGTCTCCACAGAGGTGGCAGGGCTTGTGTTACAAAGCTTCATCTCTGCTCTCATCCACAAGGAAACTAATTTGGATAATTCTGTCCTCAATCTTGCCGACAGTGGAACACTCCTCTCCACAACAGCTTTGACAGCAGAACGTGATGTGATGAAAAGACCACATTTAGGTGGGACATAAGCAAGCCCATTAACTCGTATTTCAGCAGGTTCAGTGCAATCTCAATAGCAAAGCAAGACACTGACTGGCACCATCCATCTCCAGGGCACGACGCCAGCCCCATCCAGGGGGAATACTGGACCTCCTGCCACCCCAGACATGCTCATAGGGCACAGACCTGCAGCTCTCCTCCACTATTCACCACTGTGTGGGGAAAAGCACTGGGCAATCCATGGGGTAGGTGTGGCTTGCAATGGTTGGTGCTTGCAGTGTAAACCACATTTTTCTTTCCATGGGCATCGGGAAGCCACAGCTAGGGGATCAACCAACAGCTCTGTGGGTGCAGGAGGTGACAAAGCGGTAATAAAGGATGGTGAGGCAACCTAGGCTAGTGGGAGGTGTCCCTGCCCACGGCAGGGGGTGGAATGAGATGGGCTTTAAGGTCTTTTCCAACCCAAACCTTTCTGGGATTCTACAAAGCAGAAAACCTTTGCCCTCTGTAGCTGCCAAGCCCTCTCTCTCCTCAGGAGAGTCCTCTCACAAGGATGTGGAGAGAAGAATAAGGAGCAATTTTAATGCTATTTATAATTATTATTACAGAAAGTGCAGCTACTTGAAAAATGAAGCAGCTGCATCAAGCAGAGCCAGCACACAGTAATTTCAGTGTCAATGGCTGAATTACTGCATTAAGTGGCCCTGGGTGGATCTCCACCACCGTCCCACTGTCATGCTGAGCAGTGCTCCTGCAGGAACACCTCTGGAGATGCTCCTCCAGCATCTCTGCAGACATCTTTCACCATCGAAAAAGCTAGAAAAGATGACTGTGGCTTTGCTAAACCCAGCACAGGGCAATTCCACTCCTCTTTCTACTCACAGAAACCCCAAAACCTGATGGAGGAGGAAAACACCCTTGGCTACATCCTGATCCCCACTTAGTTTCCAGCAAGAGGTGAGTTTTGAGGGACAGCAGAAAGGGGGGCCAGGCTGGTTTGCCTCCTGCTGGGAGGTAATCCAGCAGCACCAGCAAAGTTGAGAGAAGAAGCTGTCATGCTCATTTATATATGTAAGTGATCTAGAGAATTATCAGCTAAATTATTTAAATGTCCCATTACTATTAAATTACTGGGCATTCATTGTAGGAACAGTCATAATACAGTAACTAATTTGGTATTAATGTGAATGTCAGCGTTTCATTGCAGTTATTTTGTACTTCATCATAAGATAATTTACCAATAAATTAATTGGCTTAATTGCTTCCTCCAAACCCAGGAGAACTACATATGACATGATTTTTTAAAAGCCTTCATGCTCAGTCCCCAGGTTTCTGCTTTAACCACAACAAGCAGGAACCTGCTTTGAAGCACCTGGAAGAGGGGGCAAAGAGTGACTTTGCTCTCCCCAAGGCAATAAAGTCCTGGCATGACCATGTCCTGTGGATTTTAATGTGCTTTAAATACAGCCCCCAAGGCCATGCTTGTAGCAGGAGCCCAGGCCTCGGGCCAGCTTTGCAGGTGCTGAGCAAGGAGCACAGCCCCAGCACCAAGCCCCCACCCCAGGCAGGAGACCCTCCTGGGAGCCACTGTCACCCACCTCCCCACATCACCTTTGCCTCCCCAAAACAGCAGTAACCCCCAATCCAAACCAACTGGGCATCCACCAAAACCAGCCAGAGCTGAGACTCAACATGCAGCCAATACATCTGCACCAGCTGGAAGTGCCAAAAGGCAAAAAAGCGCCATAATGGGGTTCTCATAGGTATAGTGGATATTCCCTGCTCAGGTGAGATGTCTGCCAGCAGATTTAAACCCCATCAAAAAGCCTGAGAAGCACAGGCCATTTACCATGATAGCATGAAGAGGAAACAAAGCAAGTGAAGCCAAGTCCCAAAAGAGTTTGGGTTGTTCAGCCTTGAGAAGGCTCTGGGGAGACCTGAAAGCCCCTTTCAGTGCCTGAAGGGGCTCCAGGAGAGCTGGAGAGGGATTTGTCCCAAGGGGAAATGGCTTCCCACTGCCAAAGGGCAGGGTGAGATGGGATATTGGGAAGGAATTCTTCCCTGGGAGGGTGGGCAGGCCCTGGTACAGGTTGGGCAGAGAAGCTGTGGCTGCCCCTGGATCCCTGAAAGTGTCCAAGGTCAGGTTGGATGGGGCTTGGAGCACCCTGGGCTAGTGAAAACTGTCCCTGCCCATGGCAGAGGGTGGGACTGGGTGAGCTTTAAGATCCCTTCCAACTCAAACCATCCTGTGCTTTATGATGGGGCAGCAGCTCCAGACCACCCTACAGTACCCACCACCCAGGCAGGGAGGGGTCACACCAGCCTTTTTGCAGACCCCAGGCACCACTCCTGTTGGCATCCACGCAGGGTACACTTGTCCCTGGCAGCAGTGAGCTCCCCAGGATGCAGCTGCCCTGCAGTCAGTGCTCCCACAACGTGCCTCGGGCATTATTAGGTCCCTGGCCTAATAATTCCCTAGGTCTCTCCTCATTATTATGCCAAAGCCCTTTAATGAGACACTGCAGCTCCCCTGAACAGCAGTGCCAGCCCTCGGTTCTGATCCCTGCCAGCTCTTCATGAGCTATTCTGATACCTCCTCACCTGTACCAATTTAGAGATGGGATTGTTGGGAGTGCTCCTGTCCTCCTGAGAGCTGACTGGACTTTTACCAGCAGCACTAAAACTCTCTGGCCACAACAGTGGGTCTCCCAGAGCTCTCATCCTCCTTTCCCCAGGAGTTTAGGGAAAGTTTACGGCTCTTTTCTTCTCCAGGAAGGGGAAAAGCTCCATCGAGAGCGCAGTGGGCAAAGACAGCTATTTCCTCCTGTTTCTTGCTTTAAGTGGTTTTTAATAAGTTAACAGGACTCTTTTGCAAAGTGCTGGGAACAGATTGCACTGGGCTCAGCACTTTGGCACATGCTCCTCCAACCATCAGGGAGAGATCAACCTGACTGCAAAATGCCCCTAGATCTTTATTTGTGCTGATTTTCCCTGCTCCTAACAGGATGCATCGTGCCAGGCTGGCAAACAGACCAGCTCCAGGTGGGAACAACCAAGGGAATACACCTCCCTCGAGCACGCCCTCACTGAGGGGAGTCCCGATCACACAGCACCTGTGGGAGCTTATTATTGAAGTTGCCATCAGAATTAAAAAACAAGCCGACATTTCTCAGCAAAACCCCCCAAATCCAGTAACACAAAGTGAAGCTGACTGTTCTATTAACTCCCATCCTGCATCAGCAATTTTCTAAAGTGTGGAAACATTATAATTGACTTTTCTGCTAGTAGCAAAATGTCATTTTTCCTTAATACTCCCCAAGTCAGTAACGCATTTCAAAAGCCTCCAATGCCACTACCACAACAGGACTTACAAATTAGCACATTTTTAGCTTTTCATTAAACACAATACCCCCCCAAAAAAAGAGAAAAGTCTCATCGTATTAGGGTTTCTCTCCTCATTATTGAAAGTACTGCGACTTTGGAACTTCGAGCAGCAAATTATAATGCACTCAGCCTGGGTCCATTGTAAATCAGCGCTTCAAAAAAGGTGTCATGTAGTCGGGCCCTCTTCAAGCACTGAAAATATCGGAGTCCATTTGAAAATGCCTTCTGTAGTCTCTCACTAGCCTTGCAAATCATCACAGCACCAGGTAGAGGTTCCTTTTATTTTTTGCCTCATGGCATCAAGCCATTTCTATTCCGACCAGAAAAAGAGGATTATTTCTTGCTGGGATTTAAAAAAAAAAAAAACTAACAAACCCTACACCTAAGATAACAAGCTGCATAAAAGCACCAAATCATTTCGGGCTCCTGCTCAGCTTTGCACAGTGTCCATAGGGCTGCCCTCTCCAGCCAGACCCTGGGATGCTTTACAGGGACCACCACTAAAACCTGGCACAACCTGCAGGGTGCCCACAGGGCTTTGGCTAATTCCCAAGCTCCATGACAAGAAGATGCTACCCTGGGAGGACACTTTGGAAGAGGGGCTGTTTCTTTCACAGAGCAGACCAGCACCAGCCCCTTTTTAGCTGCCACTGCCTCCTGCAAAAGCACCAAGAACAGCTTCAGTTGTTACAGCCCTCGGCTAGAGTCCTACTTCGTGGCACAGCAGAGAAAATAAGAGGGGATGTGCCAGCATGGGAGCAGGGAAAGGTTCCCACCCCACTCCCACACCCCCCAAACCAGGTGCCATCCCAGGGCAGGGCTCTGCTCCCACCTACCCAGCAGTCTTAAAGCCACAGAATAGGAAATGCAAACTCCACACCCCTTCCCCATTTTCCTAGCGCTCTGAAAAGTGACTTAACCTATCCCTAATCTCCTCTGCACATCCTCAAACAAAGCCAAAACCGCAATTTCCTACAGGTTGGACTCTGCTCTCCTTAAAAGTTTTCAAGCTTTAAGTTACTCAAACTAACAAACAAAAATCATGACTAATGAGACAACTAAACACAGACAGAAGCAAAGTGGGAGAGAAGCCCAAAATAAGGCTGTTCTGTTTCCAGGAGGAGAGTTCCAAGCCAACAACAAGGCAAAGGGCATTTCCAACACCCTCTTCCAGCTCCCTTTAGGGTTTTTCCTTAGCACAGCTCCCCAGGCAGGAAAAGGCAACCAGGAGCAGGGCAGGGATCAGTGCAAACATGGGAAGGGGAGAAAAGGCTCACAGCACAAGCAACTGCAACAGTAGAGCCCCAAACGGGCACCAGCAAACAAGGAACTGGACCGAGGAGATGCTACAGATGAAACAGATCCTAAAAACACATCAAAACAACCACAAGGAACTTACCTTCTTGCCCTCGCAGGGTGACGGTTTCTGCAGGGACACTCTGACGTGTGGTCATCAGGGTGAAAAAAAAAAGACTGCTAGTAGCTCTTCACTCCTTAGCACTAAAAAAAAGGCCACCCAAAGCCACCAAACACCAAAACCTGAGGCTTTTATCTGCTCCGGGAATCCCATGTCGCCCCCTGAGCAGTTCACCCTCAAATGGCAAACTCAAATCACCTGCTGCCCCTTCAGCAGTTCACCCTCTAATGGCAAACTCAAATCACCTGCTGCCCCCTCAGGAGTTCACCCTCTAATGGCAAACTCAAATCACCTACTGCCCCCTCAGGAGTTCACCCTCTAATGGCAAACTCAAATCACCTGTTGCCCCCTCAGCAGGTTGCCCATTAATGACAAACTCAAATCACCTGCTGCCCCCTTAGCAGGTCACACTCAAAGGGCAAACTCGGATCCCCTGCTGCCATCTCTCACCAGGAGAAACCCCTCAGGAGCTGCCAGGTTGGCAAAGCCAAGGGCAGGCAGGGCACAGGGGCTCAGGTGTTTCTCATTCAGCATTTTCTGTCACCATGAGGTCCCAGCACCCACATCAGGCTGTCGCAGCGTCTCAGCTGGGTCTACTACTGGGTAGAGCCTTTTCTAGAGCTTTCCTTCCAAACGTGCGCTTTGGAGAGTTAAAATCATAATGATTGTAGTGATCAAATGTGCCCTGAGGAGTATGGGGATCTCTCCAAGGTCCTTGCTGCCCTGCTCATGGGAAGAAGGAAAGGCCCCATGATGATGAACAGCCACGTGTGGAGCTGCCACACCTGGCAAGGATGGATATTTCCATCCCAGGCACATCAGAAAATAAACAAACAAAAACCCCCAAAACAAACAAACAAACAAAACAAGAAAAAAAACAAAAGACAGAGAACGAGAATGGGCTGACACAAGAGGGGGAAAAGGCCAAGAAAAGTGATTTGGAGAGCAATGAAAATTGAGGCATCTGCCACTGAGACTGGTTAAGGGCTGGATGCAATCCTGCCCTCTCTTTGGGATTGACTGGAGCAGCGAACAGGCTGGGAGAATAGCAGGAGGAGATGGGAATAGCACCGTTCCATTCTAAATGCTGCCCCTCAGGTCCCAGAAAGCCTCTGAGGGGTTGATGGGCAGGGAGAAATGCTGAAATGCTTCAGGCTGGCCTGAAATTTGGGGTCTTGGTGCTGTCATTTCCAAGCCTTATGGAAGCCTGTGCTGGGGTGGTGTCCCCCCATCCCACCTCTCACATTAACCTG
The DNA here is from genome assembly GCA_035221455.1 of Xenops minutus. Lineage (NCBI taxonomy): Eukaryota > Metazoa > Chordata > Aves > Passeriformes > Furnariidae > Xenops > Xenops minutus. The sequence goes on from JAWWEE010000002.1 coordinate 4,455,225, forward strand.
AAAACACCCAGGGGGAACAGCTCTTTGTCTGCCATTGGGGTGGGTTGGGGGATCATGGGTGTGGACACATATGGCCCCAAAACCTCCCCAGTCCTTACAGAGTCTTTTTTGGCCCACTCAGCTCCCTAAAACAGGGTCCTGCCCTGAGCCACCATTTCATTTCCGGCTTACGAAGCCACCCCATGAAGCTCCTGATTCTGGGGTGTCCCTGACCTGCTGGTGACATCCCACCCCCCCTGCAGGTAATGCATCCCTTTCCACAGGGACATCCCAAGTCCCAGCCCCCTCTCTGGCTGCCAGAGCCACCCCCACGCTCGGTGTGGGGCAGGGGTGGCAGCGGGTGATGTGCTGACAGCTCACCGGGGTGATGGATGGCCCAGGTGCCGCAGAACTGGCTGCCTCATCCCAACCTGTAATTTCCGAGGCGGCGCTTCCAGCCCGTACCCCACAAGTGATGGGAAGAGGGGGGCAGGAACGGGGGCAGAGCTGAGCAGGCAAACCAGATGGCTCTGGTGTTAAGTGCAGCTGCAGGAGGAGAGGTCGGAGTCGTGATGAGTCAGGCAGAGTCCCCACTAATTAACGCTGACCTGCGAAGTTCAGATGTGTCCACTGGTGAGGAATAAATCAATCCCCCAGAAATGGATACAGGCAACAAGGGATAGTCGGGTTTGCTCTCCTGTATCCCAGAGGGTGAGTAATTATCTCCATAACTTTCTAGTTAGGGTGTGCTTAGGAAACACATCCTTCCCTCCATAAATAACAGCTACCTTACACTTTCAGGTGTCAAAAACTAATTATGCTCAGGAGCAAAACAGCACGGGATGGCGTGAAACCAAGTGAAGGGCTTGTTGAAGCTCGTGGTGCCATCCAGCTCCTCTGCTTCTGCCTCCCACAGCGATGACAAGGCTGCCCTTAGTGGAATTCCAGCTCAGGAATGGGGGAAAGGACTGGGGTCTGAGGCCTGAGGTGCCCAGCACTGTCTCCTCACCCTATAATCATTCATAAGACCCTTTATAGGGCAACCTGAGAGTGGTGGTGGTAGCAATACATGGCACATCCACCTTTGCGTGTCTCCCATCCCATATGGGAATCTTGCATTATGGACTGTGCAAGGAGCCTCTAATCCCTTCCACTTTCCTCCTCTGCAGTCGCACCCTCTCTCCTCCTGCCCAGGACCACAGCCCCCCATAGGATGCCATGGTGGGACCCACTGGCCACAGAGCCCCTGGCAAGGATGGGGGTCAGTCCCTTGAGCCCCCCTAGTGGAAAGTGTCCCTGCCCATGGCAGAGGTGGGGCTGGATGGGCTTCCAACCCAAACCATTCCAGGATGCTGTGAAAGCTTCATGTCTGCACCCGCTAGTGCCATTCACCCAGAGCCTTTTGCAGCACCACGCCTTCCTTTGCCAAAGGGGCTCTAATATTTTAGGGTAAAGGGAAAACAAACCCCACAACCCACAACTTTTCCAGCCCCCAAAACAACCCCCGCAAGGGCAACTGCTAAAAGTAACCCTGTCCCCTTGCTTTGAGCCGCTAGTTACCAAATGCCATCACCTGGCCTGGTAATGTAAAGGAGACACCTGATGGAGGGTCAGTCCGAGCTGGTTTTCTAGCCTGGCACACAAGGTGACATTCCATGAGCACATAACTCCGGGGTTAAATAATTGGGAGGGCTCCCCTTTGCTTTTAAAAGAGGATGTGCCCCAGGATTGAATTCCCAGGGGATAATTGACACAGCTGCAGCTCTTCAGCAGGGAGGTGGGGAGAAGGGAAGCCTTGTCTTTTTAGCTAGGCTAAAAGCTTTTTTTTTCCTATAATTGATGGGAAAAGGCAGGAGGGAAATTGTGCACAGTTATGAGAACTGGAAAGGGTTTGGGAGATTTTTTTATTGAATTATTTACACCTGACAAAGAAGGGCTACTATAAACTAGTGTAGCACAGAACCTTTCCATATTATATAGAGCTGTTAAAGGGAAATGTTTAAATATTATCTAATTTCCAATAAGAACTGGACAAAAATCAATGCAGCCTTGGGACAAGTTTATATTTCACCGGGCAACAGCTTTTAAAGGAGAGCTGAGCAGCAGCAGCTCACCCGTCTCTGCTCATGCAAGAGCATTTCAGGAGTATTTTTAGGGGGGTGCAAAGTGTGGCTCCCCCCTCCCCGGGCACAGGGACGTGTGTCCTGGCAGTCCTTTCATCCCATGGCATGCCCAGCCACGTAACTGGGCAGTGCTGTCACAGTGAGCTGGAAAGATAAACCCAAGGCCGTGCCAGGGGCAGGTTGTCTGTTTGCAGGGTGGCACCTGGCTCAGGGAAAGGGCACTGAGCCTCACACCCAGCCAGGGATGGGGATATAGGGGGGATGAGTGAGCAGTGCCCAGGAGAGCTGCACCCACATCCCTCCAAGGCAGGTTTGGGCAGTGATGGCTTATCTGGTGGTGTGGTGGCATTGCTACCCTGGCTGGACACCTCTGGGTCCCACAGCCGCCACAAGGGCCTCACATGAATTAGGGGGAGTGAGGGGTTAAGAAGGAGCACAAGCCTTAAACTGAGGAGGCAGTTTTCCCAAGAAAAACAATAATAATGCCCTTCCCCACTGCCAGAGGGCAGCTGTAAATCGAGGCAGCGATGCCAAGAGCTCTGCACAGCGGCACACCTGGACTCACAGGATGTTTTAAGGGGTTTGGGTGGGGTTTTGGAGCCAGCAGGGTGAGTTATTATAGGCTGAGATCTCCCCAGACTGAGGACTAAGTTCAGTGGCAGCTGAGCTTGGGGCACAAGCTCGTGTTCAGCTGTTTCACTGCTGTGTAACGTGCTCCTGCATGTGCCAGGAATGAGTTTTCCTCTGACGTGATGCCAGCACAGGCAATTTAAGTCATTATTAATAGATACACTTGATCTGAGGAAGGAAAATGCTTAATGCTTTGTTAAATGAGGTGTGCTCTGCAAACACTCGGGTGCAGGGAGAAGGTGAAGATGCTCCCCCCGCATTAGAGATTAATGAGTGCGAGGCCACCGCTAACAAAGTGCTCATCCTCACCCATATTTGGGGTTCTGGGCTGTGCAGGAACATCCCTGCTGTAGGAAGGACACATCAGGATGGTCCAAGGCTTAATTTGTTGCAGGGATATGTTTAAATATTAAACATTTAATATCCTTGGACCCTCAGGGATGCTGTGATCACATGTGATGTGCAGCACAACAGTGGCAGGGGAAAGGCTTGAGGGATTCCAGCCTTCCTCCACCACCCCAAATCTCTGCCTAAGGGCAACAAGTAGTTTACAAGCAGTTGAATCCCCCCATTTTTCTTCTAAACTCCACCAGGGACCTTCCCCCCCACCAGCTCCTGGCCAGCCGCAGGATGCCCCACAGGTGTCCTGGGTGCCATCTCCTCTCTGCAGTACATCACAGCTGCCTGTGCAGCCACATTCACCCTAAATCCACAGCAATATCGTTTCATCCTGGCATCACTCTCCACTCCTCAGTGGAAACAGCCCTTGGTTCATGAGGGTTTATGTGCCACTCAGCTCCAAGGGTACTTTTCTCTCTACTCTTGCTGGCCCAGACTATTTTCAACCCCTTCCCTCAGTTAATCCTGTCACTACCCTGACCCAAGCTGTGAGTGATATATGCAAAGAGATGCTGATTAAAAAGCTAGTGAGAAGGGTCACAGGGTATTTCAACACACTCTCAATGACAATTTAATGCCAGACACACACATACACGCTTCCCTAGCAAAACGAGCCCAGGTCTGACCGAGAAGGTCTGGGCTCCCTGCTAAATATAGCCAGGGAGGTGATCCCTGCCATGGGAAGGTGATCCCTTTGGCATGAGCAAGGACATGTGAAGGTAAGATTCCTCCAGGCCACCATGAAAATATTATAGGGTTGTTACTGAGAGGAGAGGAAAAGCAAGGCAGGGCTGTGGAAACACAACCTAGGACAAGTTCCTGAGGAAAACAATCCCTGTCTGTGCCGCTCTCCAGGTCTCCAAACCTCCCACACCAGCTAAAGGACCCCAGGGGATAAAACATCCCATAGGATGTTTTTCATACCAATGATTTGAGGAGATGGCTCAGTTCATACCAGAAGGGGGAATAGGCACAGAAAGAGTGGATGCAGCAGAATAGCAACAGATGGTAAAAGCAGAGAAAAACTAGGGGGGCTGGAGGCTACAAACCAACGGAGCAGTTGTGAACAGCCAGGTGGGAATGCCAGCCCTGAGATCAAAGGGAAGAGAGGAGACAATAGGGAAGGCTACCCAGGCTGACCTTAAATAAGCTCCCAATGTTGCTTCCTCTGAATGGGGACCCCAAGTCAGACCCTCCTGGCTCAGCACAACCCTGTCCTGGCTGGGTTTTGTTGGGGTTTGTGGCTCCATGCCCTTCCCACAGTCTCCAGGGCTGGAGATGGATGTCATCACAGCCACGCTGAGGAAACCCAGAGGGAAACCTCAGGTGGCTCTGGCAGCAGGGCTGTGTTGTCCCAGGGTTGGCACAGAGATGCTCAAGATCACCAGCAAGGTCGCAAACATTTCTTCCAGCCTCAGGTTGACTCCACACAGAGGGAATCACACAGCATTCCAGCAGCACCCCCACCTCTGGTTTGACATCTTCCCAAGATCTGCTTTGAGCAGGTTTACTCGATGGGAGGGCTGGGAAGGGGAGGTTGTGTCACCCAGAGCCTCCAAGCCACGAGATGCCAAGCTCTATTCTTGTTCCCATCACGGATTTCTCCTGTCACCTTGAGGGAAGGAATGCTCTGCTGGCATCAAACGGCAGGAGAGTCTGGGTGCTTCCCTTCTCCTATACCAGGCACTCTCTGTGAGAGCAGCTTCCCCTGCCAAAGCCCCAGGAGCATTTGTACCTCACTGCTCTTTGCATCCCTGCAGGGACACCCCGGAATTCCAGGCTGAGCCACTAACACGTTGCCCAGACTTTTTCATATAGCAACTGCAACACTGGAAAAGCATATGAGCATCTTAAAGAAAAAAAAAAATAAAATAATAGTGTTAGGCAGAGAAAAAAACAAAACCAAAAGCACTTCCCAGAGCTCAGAGGACACAAATAAAGTTCCATGGGGATGGGCAGACAGCAGTTGACTCAATTTCTCTACTTTTTTTTCCTTCCCTAAGCACTTGGCACTGTTTTACCAGGGATTTAATCCAGGAGGTGCTGCTGCAGCAGGGCCTGGTGACCATCTGACCCTCGTTGTACCCCCTGCCCATCACCACCCAACCCCATTGGAGTTATAAATATGCCACAAAAAAGCCTTAACTGGATTATAATGAGCCAGTGAGCCTGAGAGGATGGGAACAATGAACTGTATGAGCCTGTCTATGCTCCCAGCCACGACCTACACACCCAGGCAACACTGGAATGGGTGAGTTACCAGGGCCTGCAAAAGGGAAGCTGCAGATTTCCTCCCAGCTGGATTCGGAGCATCCTTTGACAGCTCCTGCTCCTGTCACCAGGTATTACACAGCCCTGGTCACAGGAGACCTGAGGAGCCTCGAGGTCCTCTCTGACTGATACCATCAAGATGGTAACCTGGTTTTTGAGGTCACCAAAAACGAGCTGGAGTGGCAGGTGAAAAACCAAGCGTCTTACGGACTCTCAGGTACTTTTCCTTTCTAAGTCCAGGCCAGAAAAACTTTAACATGGGTATTTACTAACCCTAAATAGAAGAGGTACAGTGCATTTAAGTGCCTTAAGTGTTCCTGAGGTGGCTGGTTTCTGGTTAACTGGCTGTGCCTGCAGTTTTAACCATAAATATTCATCCCTTTTAATATTTCCTTCTCTTCTGCACGTAGTTGGATGGGGGTGGGAGCAGCCTGGGAGAGTGGAAGGTGTCCCTGACCATGGCAGGGGGTGGGACTGGATGGGCTTTAAAAGTTCCTTTCAAGCCAAAACCATTCCAAAACTCCATTCACAGACCCTAATGGTGTTGCCTGTGGGGTGTAAAAAAAGGTGCCATGATCCATGGCAAGGCTTCCCACATCTCACAACTGCATCAGCAGAGACCAAAAAAAAGGGACAATTTGGTGCCAGTCTTGTTGCACAGCCCAAGCCTCCTTCCCACGGACAGGAGCAACCCTGCCCCACATACTCTTCCTTCCTCCTCTTTCCTGACTATTTATCCTATCATCAGCATGTTCCACATCCCAGGTCCAGCACCCTTTCCCCAGGAGATGCTCAGGATGGGTCCAGACATGGGGCACACAGGTCATCCCAATCTCCTGTGCTCCTGAACCTATGCTAACTCCACCTGCAAGGGATGCCAGTGCTGACCAGGACACTTGCTTCTAAAATCCAAGCACCAGGAATGAAGGAAGAGGGTCTGTGGGATGTGGTACAATCCTCCCATCTGCTCCCCACATAAGCCACATATGGATCCACCTTGGTCCATAGTCAGGGCTAAGGCTCATCCATGTTCATCCACATGTCACGCTGGATCAGCATCACACAGATGAGCATGAAAATTAAGTTGAAAAACCTGGGAAAATCAGGATTTCACGCACACATGTATGCCTCTGTAGGACTTTAAGTGCTTGGATCATTGGACTCACAGAATCAGGGTATTTTCCTTTTTCATTTATAAAGAGCTCAGCCACTTGATATCCTGATGAAACTGCTTAGGGCCATAGTGAATTCCATCCTCTGCCAGCTTCCATGAAAACCCACCCTGGCTTCCATCCTCTGCCCTTCAGGCAGCAGGTGGTGAAAGCAAAGTTCCCACTGCAGATCTGACGTCTTGCAGATGTAAATATCTTGATCCCAGCTAATAAATAAGAGTCTCTGCAAGACAGCCAAAAATCCAGTATTAATCAAGTTTTGGTTCAGCCAAAAATCTAAGGATGAATCAAAGACATCCTTGGTGCAATGGGGGCTGGAAGGAGCAGGATGGGTAAGGCAGGATGCTACAAGCAGCCCTCATTGTTAATAAGGACCTGCTTTAATTCCTTCACCTGAGCTCCCTTTAGACCTTAAAGCTCCAGTCTCCAGACCCCAAACCATCGTAAATTCCTTGTGATTCCATGATTTTAGGCTTCACCAGCCCCCAAGAGAGATGGGGCAACCAAACCAGCCCAATGTGTCCACAGAGGTCCTGGTTTTGGCCAGCTGATCCCAAGCTTGGAAAAAACTCTGTATCTCTCTAAAAAAGATGAATCCCTAACACTGATTTGCATGTTCTGTTCCCCTGGAGGCTGAAGGGGGATGGCAGGTGAGCCAGCACACGGCGACACGGGGATCAGACAGAGCCAATGTGGAAACAGCTGAGTTATAAAGCCCTTGAATATTGGGGCTTTATAATGGAAATGCTGAGAGACCCTTAACTACGCCCGGCGCTACGGGGGCTTCTGCAATAACTAAGCCAACTCCCTTGAAAGATCAAAAATTAATAGACATTTCAGACAGGTTTTGAGGTTTCGACCACTGCTTTTCAATCGCAAAGACTTTGCTAAAGTTAGAGACTGAGGAGGTCAAGCTTTAGGTAACACAAACATTTCCTCTTTGATTAGGGGGAGACTACTTTACCTCGCCTTCTTTTTTTTTTTATTTTATTATTTTTTCCGTTGAGTAGTAGATTTTAGGTCATCCTTAATTTTTTACTGACAATAAAGAGCAGGTCATTGACCTACATAGAGAGCTATTTTATTTTTCTCCCTCTCGATAACAATGGCCAGAACACCTATGTGCCAGGTTCTTCTGTATTCCCATATACTCGGCAATTCACCATGGGGGCAGGACTTAAAACCTTTGAGCCTCTCAGTGACTGGGATAAAAAAAAATTATCTGGGCTTCCTTCCAGCCATTTGAGCTTCAGAATCCATGAGATTTCAACAAAAAGGATATCAGAGCTTTAATCTAGGAGCTTTTTGAAGAGATGGAAAAAAAAAGTTCCAGTAAAGTTCAGTCTTACCTTCTTCACTTTAGGAGCTGTTCATGCCAACGTCGGCCTATTTAGTAGAGTTCCTCTCCTTGACCTCTTTTTTACAGCCGAGATAATTAACATGGTGGGGTAAGATGAGTCTCTAAATTCACTGCACTCTCTCCCTGGCGCTCTCCCTTTTCCCTCTTAAAGCTGGGATGATTAAAGGAGTCTGCCTTTATTGGCACCCCGAAAAAAAATAAAAATAATTGAGGGGGAGAGGAAGAGTCTCGGCGGTGTCGGGGAGGGGAGAGCAGGCATGGGGTGGTGGGAAGGCACATGGCAGGGATGCAGGACGTGGTCCCACCTCCCATCTCAGTACCCACTGAGGAAGGGATGCCAAACACTACCACATCTGTAGAATCCTCCTTCAGATCTATGAGTCTCTCTGAACATCCCAGGTTTCCCATGCGACCAGAGAGAGCCTACCCAGAGAGAATTCCCCCTCTCCAGCCTTCTTCAGAAGGAAGAGGGCTAAGTCAAGCCAAGGGATGGGAGGAGATGTCACCCCGACCTCCAGGCAACCCGGGATGATGACTGAGCATTCACTTCTCAGGCTTTCCCTCCACCCTGGGAGCTGGAACCAGAGTTATCTTCCCGCTCTGAGCCTGCAGTGCTGAGGGATGGGGGATAAATGGTGGGATGAGTCAATGCAGGAGGCCAGTTGGTGTCCAAGGGGCTCCATGCAAGGATTGAGGGGGTGGGGAGAGAGCACAAGAGCTGCCAGGTGGAGTTTGCTTAGGGGGTGTTGGATGAGGAGAGCTCATCCTGGGAGGAATTAACAGGAAGCAGGAGCCAAGCGGGAAGACAGGTACCTAAAAAGGCAGTGTGGTCAAGGTAAGAGTCCCAAATGCCAGGGAGATGGGTAGACATGGTGGGCCCAGCCCCATGGCACCCTCCAGCTATTCCAGCATTATCCTGGGCCCACTGTCCCTTTTGGCTGCAGGAAATAAGCATTACTACAAATAAAAGAGAAAAGAAAAAAACCCAGAAATTTGATAAAACAGCATTTAGCATCATCTAGTGCTAAACCTCATCTTCTGCTCTGTTTAGCTTTGCTAAATACACAGCTTGGAGCATTTGGAGCCATTTTTTTGGGAAGTCGTTCTCCTGACAGGGAAAACCAGCTCCTTACTGGGTCCTGAGCAAGAAAAAAGGATCCCAAAAGCAGGCACAGGGCACAGCCCAAGGCCTGACCCTGCTCCCTGGAGGTGTGACAACACGGGGGCTCCTACGGACGAGCCTTGGTCTGACCCCAGGGAGGGGGGAAAACAAACAGGAGGCTTTTTCCTCAAGAAAACTGGGGGTCTGAGTGGGGTTTTGGGACAAGAGTTTTCCTTCCAGCTCCGCTGCCCCAACCTCCTGCTCCTCCTGCTGGTTATTCATGGCATCCCATTTAAAGCTCAATCCCACTTTCCCAGCCTGGGCGTTTTTCAATCCCAGTTGAGCTACAGCCAGGAGCCATCCTGGCAGTGGGATGGCAATGGGCACATCCTGCCCTGGCTCTGTGAAGTGAGTCTAAGTCAAAAGCAGGTACCAGGCTGGATGGAAAACAAACTTATTTGCTTTGCCACTGTGCCTCTGAATTTCTGCTGAGCTAAACCTAAAACTAAACTACACATACTCTTTCAATATTCCCAAAAAATTGAAGGGAAGGCCTCAAAAAAGCAGTGAACAATCCCTGAGCCTTGTTTAAGGGGCTTTTATTTTAATCTGATGACAATCAACAGAGTGTTAATTAAAAAACCCTCAAGAAGCCAGAAATGTTGGTGAAGTGTTAGAGCATATAGGGAGATTTTAAAGGTTAATAAGAGCATCTTCCCAGAACCTATTGATGCTCAGACACCCAAACAGGAGGCACCTTTCCATTCACCAAAAGAGATCACTTTATTTATAGCCCCTCACTAACATTCCCTCTCTGCCAAGGGAGAAGCACCCAGGGGGAAAATGCAATATAAACTGACTTGGGTTTCTTCCAACAAATTGGACTTTAAACTTCATAACCAAAAATAATAACCCTTCAGTTAAACAGCACCTGGAAAGGATGGCATTTCCACAGAAGAATATTCGGGATGTCTAGCAGGAGGTCAAGAGGAATTGATCTCCCTGTATTGAATTCTCTGTAAGGGAAAACCCTGGGGCATAGGGAGGATGCTGGGCTGGAGGGACTGGATGCAGCTCCTGGCTTTGCTGGGCAATCCATATTGTACCCCCCTTCACCTGGAAATTAAAGGCAGAGGAATATTCATTCCCTCTGTCTTACCTGTGCAGGCGGAAATCTCCAGCCTGGGCACTCTCCATAACCAGGGTGATGTTTATTCTCAAGGTCTCTGGGCACAGCCACCTCCTTGCCTGGGAAGGAGCAGGGATGCTTTAAGTGTGATCTATTAAAACAAAAAAAATAGAATAAAAGGGGATTTTTCTCATGGACCAGGCTGCTGCATTATTGGAGCGAGGTGAGAAATGTAATTTTTTTTCCATTCTTCCCTGCAGAACCATCCCTTGGTTTTCCCTGAATACATTGGTTCTTTTAGATGCCATTATTAGGGTGCCAGTGCTACCTGTGACATTAGAATTAAGCTAATCTGGGGAGGTCCTGAGAGAATCATTATAATTAGGGCTACAAATTCCCTGCTGACAAGGATGGACAAGACCAGTGAATGTGATGGAGTGACTGACTGATTTGCTCCACTAACAGATCCCCTCTGACAAAGTTGTACCTCCCAGCAGCAGACAGCAGGTCTCCCAGAAAAACCTCAGTGAGACAAGCCATTGCTGGAGAAAGGGATTCAACCTGCTTTAAAGTAAAAAGGGAATTTTAAAGCAAGGATCTAGGGATTTGGGGGCTGGCACAACCTCACCTTGACCAGTTCACCCACAAGCACATCCCCAGCAGATGCCTCTGGTGAGGGCTGGCACATCTGGGAGCATTACACACCCGCAGAGGCTGCAGGAGCAGCCTGGCCACAGAGATCCTACAGGATATTCTTTCTTGGCAAACTCAGGCTTGATAAGCACAAGAAAAGCAGCCTAAGGAGGTGTGTGTAGACCCTGCACGGCCAAGGACAGTGGATGTCTCACCAGCTCCTGTCAGATTCTGGGGGAGATGATACTGCAGGTCCAGGAAGAGTCAAGTATATTATTATTACTATTATTAGTATATCACTATTTTATTATTGTTCTCGTCCCCAGATATGGTAGCATTCATCTGTGCCAGGAGAAACAAACAATATCCTGGCACTGTCCTTCTTCCCCGGGGCTCCTCCTCTTCCCCATCCCTGCTGCTGGAAGGATCAGGCTGGGACTCCACTCCCCCTCAGCTCCCCTTCATTTTGCTTCTGTGTCAGCACAGAGCTTCACTCAGGGCTCTGGTGACACCTGAACTAAAAGAAAAGCTTATTAGAGGAAAATTAAAGAGACAGGGAGGGTTTAAAGGTTTATGCTCCTCCCTAGACTCCAGTCAGCCACTGCTGAGGCTTCCCAAAGGACGCCTCTCCCCACCTCCCTGGCAGCATCTCTTGGGAAACAGGAGCTCGCCACGTACTCAAGGTCCAGCTTAGGTGGCACGTGGGTGTGCCCCGCTCCAAAACCCGCGCCGGCTGTGCCACAGCAGGATGCTCAGCCCCACGAGCGAACCCGGCTGCCGACAGCCCTGCCCGGGCGGTGACATTGAGCCGCAGCAGCCCCGGCGGCTCCCGGCAGGAGAGGGAGCAGTCACTTTGATTCATTCAGACTGGCTGTTCACATCCGTTTACTCACACACACCGGGGATAAAAAAACTAAATAACCCCCCATCAGGGCATACCAGGCGTCTGCAACCCCCATGCACTGTCAGAAGGATGCAGGCAGGAGGCTCTGATGGGAACTGGTGGCCCCACTTCACAGCAGCCACGACCCCTCTTTGCACCCGGGCACGGCGGTGTCAGAGGGAGGAGAGGGGAGGTTGCTTGCCTTGGTTTGGTCCTCCTGGGAACTGCAGGTGCTGCTGCTCCATCATCACCGGGTGCCAAACAAGCCAGCAAGCCTCACTTCTACACATTAAAACCACCTGCAAAGGTGTTGCTTTCCAGGGTAGGCAGAAAACCAGGACCAGGACCAGGACTTTGACTCCATGATCCTTGTGGGTCCTTCCCAGTCAGGATACCCTGTGATTCTATGAAACACAACCTTCCAGTCCCCTCTAGGGCAGGGGCCTTGCTCAGGTGTTTGGGTTCCTTAAGGAAAGAAGGAAAATCCACTTCTATATCCAAGCAAGTTGGGCTGGGAGTGTGGGACTGTGGTGGGTTGAGGACAGTCAGGGTGGTTAGGAATGGCCAAGGTGGTCAAAGATGGTTGAAATGGTCAAGGATGGTCAAAGATATGGCCCGGCACCCTCATCAAGGTACCAGCCCCAGAATGGCCCCCATGTGTCCCTGTGCAGGTGGGGCTGGGCTGCTTTGGGATATAAAATGATGGGGTGGTGGGAGGATTCAGGAGGGCCTCCCAGTCCAGGCAGGGAGAGGGGACCGTGGCATGGGGGCTGGCGATGCTGCTGGAAGGGAGGGAAATGAAAACCCAGCACCGTGTGGTAGCGGGTGGAGCAGGCAGGGCAAAGGGCAGGATGCAGCCAGCAGGGCTCTCAGGGGTCAGCAAGGAGCACGTTTTCCTGCCCAGGGAATATCAGAGATATCAGATATCAGTACATCAGCTGCTGGTGCAGCCACCTTATGGCTCTGTGTTTCATTGATTTTACATCAAACAATAAAGAAAATATTATCCTGGCTTGTCATGCACCAGCCAAAAATGTAAATAAGAAGCAAGGGCTGCATCCAGAGGAACAAGTGCCTCAGCACTCCACAAATGGAGAAAAATCTCCAAAACATTCCAGGAGAAACCCTACACATGCCTCATCCCAACATGGGGCTATCCCAGCCTGGACCACAGCAGGGTGGGACAAAGCCCAGGTGCAGCAGGTGGATGTTGTGCCCCTCTGGGACCTGCCTGTCTGACCCTCCCTTTGCCCTTGGGTAGGTGCTGAAGTCCTGCACGGCCATGCCCAAGGTCATCCAAGTCCTCTTCAATTCCTGCTCACAAATTCCCATCTCCGGGAGTGGGCTGAGGCTGTGCCAGAGGAGGTGCTCCAGGTGGGACAGCACTGGGCTTTGGCAGGGATGGCTAAGTCCCAAGGAGGGGGTTTTATCCACAGAGCGGGGTTGTCCCCCTGCTCAGACTTCACTTGGGTAGAGAAAAAAACTGTTGGAATAGTCCCCAGAGCCCCATGACACAGCTGATTCATCCAGCAGATTCATCCACAACGTTTGCATCCCTTTAGCTCCTTTGACATCAAAGCCCACATTGACATCCCTGCCCCAGCCTGCAGTAAAATCCACTTCCTGCATCTCGAAGTGACCCTGGAGCCAGAGCACTGCCCAGAAGGAGCCCACAAGACTCATTTTGGTTTGAAAAAGCTCTTTCCTAGATGTGCAACAGGTACGGCGAGCCCCCTCTGGCATGATGCGGGGTAGCTGCTGGCCCCCACAAGCTGCTGGAATGCAACCAGAGCCATTCAGCCATTCCAGAGCACGGGAGAAACAATTTTTACTCCACGCTAAGGAAAGGCCGAGGCTGCACAGCCCGATCCTGCTTCATTTCCCTGTCTCAGAAACCTCAGGGCCTCTTCTCCAAGAGCTTTCTACAGGGGTGATGCTGCCAGTGGCCACAAGAGCACCCTCCCCATGAAGCCAGCTTTCTCCATGTGCTTCCACAGGGGCATTCCTCACCCAGCCTGTAGTTGCAGAGCTGTCAGTGCACGGGCCCCTTAACCCTCAGCCACACGTGGGTTTCTTACCCCTTTCCCTTAGACCTTCATCCTAGAACATCTCCAGCCTGTTTGGTAACCAGAAGGGACACCTAAGCCCGGGTGCTGCCCCTCTGTTTGCAGCAGCACCAGCCATTCTACGAGTCCCTTTTCCATCTGGCAGATGCCATGCGGTGCCTGCAGTGCCTGTGCCACTCCAGCATCCAGAGAATCCTCAGGAGCAGCTGCCACTGCCCCATCCCACCTCTGCCTGTGCCCGTGGCTCTCGGGACTGCCTGCTGCCCTGAAGGAGCAGATCCACATCCCAGTGCAGCCCTTCCTTCGCTGCTCAGAGCAGGGCAGCATCCATTTCTGTCAGCAGAGCCAAGGAGCGCCGCTCCCCGTGATAGATGGCTGTTTTCCAGGGATTTATAATGTAACTAAAATGTGCTTTCAGCTGTAACTTTGTATGGATTTTTTTTTCTAATTGTGCTTTAAATAGATTATAAAGAGTAATAAAATGATTAGTAGCTGTTAGGAGCCAGCTGCAGATATGAATAATGTTCATTATGGAGGATCCCTACAAACCGGGGGGGCTCTCAGGTGTGCAAAGGCAGGCACCACGGCAGGTCACCCCATCAGCCCACATGGGCATCAGATCCCCTTGGACAGACCTCACCTCTGGAGTGGCACAGCAGCACTGGGACCAGAGGGGAAGCGTGGAAGCCCTCAGCAGGATGCAATATCCAGTGGCATTAATATAGACCTTGAAACAGACAAAAAAATCTATTTTTTTTCATGTAGATGGCACGAAGAAAGTGCTGGTTATTCCACACGGGAGTGGGTGACACAGCTCCCTATATCTCCTGGCTTCTCACAATCCATGGGATGCACCACCACCTCCCATACCCATCATGCCTATCCCTGTTCTCAGGCTGGCACATGAAAGGGCTGGAAAAACCAGTGGCAACCGAGAGTGAAGGAGTTTGAGCTTTCATCTCTCACAGTGACTTGGCCAAAGGTACCAGGAGGAGCGAGGATTTGTTTTTCCCAGACCCTCAACCTCCCCAGATTAATTCCTGTTGAACCAAAGCGTGTGCACACGTGTGTCCCTTGGAAGAACAGCTGTGCTCATGCAGGCAGCCCTCACACAGCACTCACCAAATCCTTCCACTGCTTAACTACACTCGAGTTGGGGTTTTTTTAATATATATAAATAACTCATTTTGCATGTTTGGCTGGACTTTGCACCAGCGCCCAGCACTAGTGTGGGTTGTACAGCCAGTGCATGGGATGCAGGCCAGCATCCCGGGCTCCCAGAGCTGCTGCCTGTGAAGTGTGGAAATGGGGAGGGAAAAGAAATTCCTCCCTCTCCCAGCCTCCACCTGCTGCTTCCACAGTGTCCCTTCCCTTTAAGTTGTATATGGATTGGCAACTGCATTGCCAAGCCCGCCCCGTGTTCCCAGTGACCCCTTCAGAGCTGGCACTTCGGGACTTTAGGGGCTGTTTGACTTCAGGGTTTGTTTTGGTGGCTGGAGCAGGGGGTGGGAATTGAAGGGGATTTAGGAAAAGAACCCCATCCTGGTCGAGTCCTCACGCGTTTGAATCAGCCCAACCTAAATTTTGGTGCCTCTTTCATCTTTTGTGTGGCCCCCGAAGCGGGAAGAATGGCATGTTTTACATCCGTATCGGGCACGTTTGCATGGAGACACAGTCCCACCAGGCGACCGCGCCCCCTCCCAAAATCCCAAACCCCACATCCCTGACCTCGCTGCACGGCCGGCGGGGGGGAAGGGAGGGTGGGAATGCACATCAAAGCGGGGAGATGAGGCGGGCGGTTCGGGGGGTGCCGCAGAGGCCGTGGGAGGGGGACACGCGTGGGCCGGTGCGCGGCGCCCCGCGGCCGGCAGGGGGCGCGCTGGGCTCGGCCGTCGGGGCCGCCCCGCGCGGGACCCCCCAAAAACACTGCGCAAAACAGAGACAGAAAGGGCAAAAATCCTAAAAAAAAAAATGACTTCTAGGGCGTTGTGGGGGTTTTATCGCCTCGGTTTCAGCCGTTCTGGAGACGGCGGAGCGGGGCTCCAGGCGCGGTGGTGGGGATGGGGATGGTGCTCCGGGTGGGATGACGCTGAGGATGCTCCAGGCGGGATGATGATGATGATGATAATGATGATGATGATGATGATGCTCCGGGTGGGATCATGCTCCGAGCTTGGGTTGATAAGTTTGGCGGGCGGGTAAAAAAACGTTTGGCTATCTATATTTAAATATATACACACATACCAAATATATATATTTTTTTCTTTTTATATTTTCTCCTCCTGCCGGCGCCTTGTTTTGATGCAGATGTTATGGGGAAAGGATCATTTTTATTTTTTTTATTATTATTATTATTTTCCAGCAGCTAAAGACGGGAGGTCACATTAACTTCTAATACGGAGACACATAAAAATGCGATTATGCCTGCTAAACAGAACACAGTAGGCTGCTAGTTAAGACAATGAGATTTCCAGGAAGCGATGCATAAATTCTTCAAAAAATGACACATTTTTCACGTTTCATTCCAATTAAATTACTGAGGCAGCTAACACAGCGCTGTGCACGCCATACATTTGGGGGATATGAAGGCTTTTCTGGGTTTTTTCCTTTATTTTTCTTTTTTTTTTTTCCTCCCTAAGTCTATCTGCATCCGTGTATTTTATGAAAGACGTTTAATATTAAGCTGCTATTAAGGAAAAAATGTCAGAGACCTTCTCTCCTCGAGGGTTTTTTGTTTGGGTTTTTGGGGAGTTTGTTTTTTTTTTCCTTGGTTTTTTTTTTGTTTTTTTTTTGGCGAGGCTGCTCCTGCTCGTTTTCCCACCCTGCAGCATTAAATCACCGATGGGCCAGCTGCAAAATAATTTCCAAATAATAGGAATTCCCCGCCCTGATGCACACACTTCCCTGTTCGCAAGGAGCAGGGGAGAATTAAGAAATGATGCGCACCCTCCCACCCCCCCAAAATAGGCTTTGCCGTCCCGTTGGGTGTTTGTCCCCGCACCCGGGACCCTCTGGAGCAGGATGGAACCCCCCGGGGACGCTGCGGGGATGGAGGGGGGGCGATGATCCCAGTGGGAAGCCGGGTTTGCCTCCCGCGAGCTGCAAAAGGGCTCCTCAGAGTGATAATCAAACCCCGAAGTGGCCCCGGTAATGAAACAGCGTTTGATTTTATTATTTATTTATTTTCATTTTTTTTTTTTTAAGGCAGGCTGCACTGGGTGATCCGCAAAGCAATACAAATCAGAAATGAGATTTTTGAAGTCCTAATGAACCTGATTGCAGGAACATTTATAATCCCCCATGGCTTTAAATGAAATCAGATATAATCAGGAGCTATGGGGAAAGGGAGTGTTTACAGGCAGAGATTGGGAAGTGCTGCTGTATTAGTAAAGATGCTGTTCCTTCTATTGATGTCTAAAATGATGGATAATGTGAGAATGGCAAATATACTATTTGTCTAATGGTTCTGCAATTAAATTCCCCTGTAAATGACCCATGCCTCATTTCATCCTAATCTATGGAATTTTGATTGAATTCGTCAGCTCTAATTGAAAAATACTGCACTTTAATGTCTGCAGTGCAGTTTCAGGACCGCGCTGGTTTTAATGAGACGGTGCCCCTCTGACCTGGGAATATTTTAGACTTTTATTCGGGATTTTTATTTTTTTTTTAAACTGGCGGATTTCTCAACTCGATTCCACGAAAAGCCGGGAATAAGCGTGCGTGGGGTTTGCCACCACTAATCTCTCCATAGCGATGCACTTGATTAAGGTCTCCTTTAGGACTCTTAAAATATTTGGACTCCGGTTATTTAAATATGTATCCATTTAAAATATTTTTTAAAATAGCCTATTTCCCCTTATCGGAACGAATTTCGGGATATGAACCGGGATTATGGAAACCAGGTTTTTTTCTTTTTTTCTTTCTTTTTATTTTTTTTTACCTGTACAGTGTTATTTTTACTCTTTTATCGCCGTTTTTTCTTACCCGCAAAACCCGAGCGCCGTCAAATTTGTTAAAAAAAAAAAAAAAGAAAAAAAAACGCAAGAAAAAAAGGGGGGGGGGGAGGGCAA
>JAWWEE010000002.1:4477105-4528702 GCA_035221455.1 Xenops minutus
GAAAAAAAAGGAAAAGAAAAAGAAGGAAAAAAGAGAAAGAAGGGGAAAAAGAGAAAGAAGGGGAAAAAGAGAAAGAAGGGGAAAAAGAGAAAGAAGGGGAAAAAAGAAGGAAAAAAGGAAAAGAAGGGGGGGAAAAGGAAAAGAAGGGGGAAAAAAAAGGTTTTTTTCGCGGGGAAAAAGAGAAAGCGGGTGTTTTGCTGGTGCGGAGGCCCCAGGGCGGTGTGCCCGAGGGGATGCCGCCCGGCTCGCGGTCCCCGCAGGGTCCCCCCGGCGCTCACGCGTGGCCGCCCCGTCCGGGCCGCATGAATGGGCCGGGGGGGGCGAGGGGCGGGGAGAGGGGCGTGTCCTGGCCGCAAAGCCCCGCCCCTCCGCGCGGCGCGGACCAATGCGCGGCGGCGGCGGCGGGCACGTGGTGCGGGCGGGTTCCCACGCGGGCAGGGTGTGAATGGGCGGCGGGCAGCGCGGGCAGAGCGGGGCGGGCAGAGCAGAGCGCGGTGCAGCGCGGCGGCTCCGCGGGGCGCGGGCGGGGCGGCCCCGATGTGCGGGCGGCAGCGCGGCTGTCGGGCCGCGGCCCCGCTCCGCCCCGGCTCTGCCCCGCGCTGAGCGGGACGCGCGCGGCGGGGAGGACGAGGAGGAAGAGGACGAGGAGGAGGAGGAAGGTGGTCGCTCGCCCGCTCGCTCCCGCCGCCTCTCCGGCATGAGCGCGGCTTTCCAGCCCTCGCTGATGATGATGCAGCGCCCGCTGGGAAGCAGCACGGCCTTCAGCATCGACTCGCTGATCGGCAGCCCCCCGCCGCCCGCCCCCGGCCACTTCGTCTACACCGGCTACCCCATGTTCATGCCCTACCGGCCCGTGGTGCTGCCGCCGCCGCCGCCGCCGCCCCCGGCGCTGCCGCAGGGCGCGCTGCAGCCCGCGCTGCCCCCCGCGCACCCGCACCACCACCAGCTGCCCAGCCTGCCCACCGGCTTCTGCTCCAGCCTGGCCCAGGGCATGGCGCTCACCTCCACGCTCATGGCCACGCTGCCCGGCACCTTCCCCGCCTCCCCGCAGCACCAGGAGGCCGCCAGGAAGTTCGCGCCCCCGGGGAACTTCGAGAAAGCCGAGGGGATACCCCCGGACGGCGGCGGCGACGACGGCAAAGCCTTCCTGGGGAAGGACGGAGCCCTCCTGCCCTTCCCCGCCGCCGACGCCGTCCAGGCTTCCCTCGGTGAGTGAGCGCCGGTGCCGGAGGGAGGGAATGGGGGGCCGGGGGACAGCGGGGACCCCCGGGAGGTGACAGGGCTGGCCCCGGGGGGCCGCCGGGCCGAGGAGAAGGGAGGTTTGAGCTCCCGACGCTCGAAAAACTATGAATAGAATAATCCCAACCGTAAGATCCGCGGGGAAAAAAATAATCCCCAAGCCATCAATTTTCGGGGGATGGAGCTGCGGGGCGGGAGGGGGGGGCGCGGTGGGTACCCGGTGCTCACGAAAGGCCTCTGCTTCGCTTCCAGCCGGGGCTCTCCGCGGCCAGAGCAAGGAGGACCCCAAAGCAGAAGAGGATGCGAAAGGCAAGGAGGAAAGTTTCTCCATGGACAGCGATCTAGACTATAGCTCGGACGACAACATCCCCGGCCAGGCGGCTCACAAGGAAGAGGACTCTGGCAACACGCTGGAGGAAAACCCCCAGAATCCCCCCAATTCCACTAACACCACATCCACGGGCAAAAACCGGCGGAGGCGAACAGCCTTCACCAGCGAGCAGCTGCTGGAGCTGGAAAAGGAGTTTCACTGCAAAAAGTACCTGTCCCTGACGGAGAGGTCCCAGATCGCTCATGCCCTCAAACTCAGCGAGGTGCAGGTGAAAATCTGGTTCCAGAACAGGCGGGCAAAATGGAAACGGGTCAAGGCAGGCAACGCCAACTCCAAGACAGGGGAACCTTCCCGAAACCCTAAGATCGTGGTCCCCATCCCGGTGCACGTCAGCAGGTTTGCGATCAGGAGTCAGCATCAGCAGCTGGAGCAAGCCCGACCCTGATCTCTCCTTATGCTCAGAGCCACAAGTTTTTACGGGAAAAGTTTCCAAATCGGGGTTTAAAAGCAGCCCACCCGAACAGAAAATAAAAATAAGATAAACGAGAGAAAAAAAAAACAAACAAGGTAGAAAACCCCTAAAATAAACAACAGCCAACAAGAAAAAACCCCACGTGAGCGCTTGGCAAATCCCCGCCACAAGCGAACTTTAAAGCGAAACTTTCCACGTACCGAGTCAAGCGAGAGTCTGCGAGGGAGAGAGGCTTGGAAGCTGTTTTGGTTCAGAGCAGGAATATCAAACGCTGGAAGAGACACACACACAGATATTTATTACTCCGCTGCCCCGCTTTGGACCCCCTCGTGCTGCCTTGGCTGCGATGGGGACTGTGGATGTGGTGTGGTGTCGGCGCTGGATCCCCCTGGCCGGAGCATCCCCAGCGAAACCCGCAGCGCCTTTAGCCATCTTTTGGGTTTTCTTTCTTATCGGGGGCGAAAGGTAAAAAAAACAAAAAGACAACAAAACAAAAAAAAAAAAAAAAAAAAGGAAAAAAAACACACACCACGGAAAGAAAACTAAGAGTTTCATTTCATGCCTTTTTTATTGTTTGGTTTTATTGCCGATGGCTGAGTGGCAGGCACTGGGGGACGAGTTTTGAAATCTATTTTTTGCCTGGCTTTATGTCGATTTGGTTTGCCTATTCTACCAAGCCATGTTTAAAAGAAAGAGAGAGAGGGAGGGGGGGGAAAAGGCAAAAAAAAAAAAAAAAAAAGCAGCACGATCTTCTCTATTGTGTTTAATTTATTTCAGTGTAGCTTATTTCCTTATAAGTTATGAAATTTAAACGCAAACTAAGTCTTGTGAATAAAAACCGACAAGGAAACAAAGACTAAAAAAAAAAAAGCCCTCCAGCCCCCGCCTGTTCTGTCCAGGATTTGGCGTTGAGCTGATTTCTTTTCCCCTCCTGCGCTGCCGGAGCGATGCTGCTCTCGCCTATTTTTTTTCATTATTTTAAACGAAGCCACATTTATTTTCGGTGAAGGGGGAGACAAGCCAGAAAGTTTTTGTTTGTTTGTTTTTTTTTGGTTGGTTGGTTTGGGGTTTGGTTTTGGGATGGGAAAGCTGGATAAAGGCTTTTTGTGTGACTAAAGGGGGATGGCCTCGGCGTGGGAGGGGGGTAGGAGCACCCCCCCAGCCTCCCCTGGCAGCCGGCGGGTCTCCAGCCCCGCGTTTGGGGGTTCGGCCGCCCCTCCAGGCCGCTCTCGTTGCGCCGGGGCAGGGAGGTCGGGTCCGAAGGGTTCCCGCGTCCCCCCCTTTCCGCATCCTTTTCATCCCGTTTTTTCTCCCTCATTCCGCGCATCCCGGCTCCATCCGTGCCGGTGCCACCGTGTCACTGGCGGCGGCGGTTTGGAATTGAGATTTCCCGAGGAAAACGGGGTTCCGGGAGTGGTCTATTAAAATTAAACCGGGAGGGGGGGGGTGGGGGGGGGCGCCTCTCGTTCCCGGGACAGGCTCCGCTGGGTAAAACCACGGTCGGCGGGGTCACGTCACTTGTAAGCCCTGGCGCTTCATCATCTATTTATTATAATTATGATAATTGCTATTATTTTGTTTCGGGTCGGAGAGGGTTGGTGGCGGCTCCGGGGGTGCAGCGTGGGGGCCCCTGTTCCCCCCAGCGGCTCCCCAAAGCTGCATGGCTCCGGGCAGCATCGCTGCCGGCCCCACGGGCAGCCCCGGACGCGCGGGGATTAGCGGGAAATCACAGGTAATCCCAGCCTTTTCGGCAGCCGCCGCCACTGCCCGCTGCTCTAAAAAAATTATATTAATAATAATTTTTCGTTTCGTTTTTTTCTCGGGAGGGAGCGGGGAGCCGCGAGACGCGTGGGACAAACCCACTCGTGTCCCCCCTCCGAGGTTTCCCAGCGCTGCTCCTCTTCGGCACGCTTCAAAATAATTCTTTACTGAACTATTAGAATTTATTTCGGTTTGCTTTCGGTGCAAAGGGGACGCTGCTCGGCCGGCACAGCGCCCTGGAGCTCGGGCAGCGTGGCTGTGCCCCCCCCTCCACGAGGGGCACCCACCCACGGGCTGAACCTCCCCACGGTGTGTGTGGGGGGGCTGTATTTTAGGGAGGAGCAGCTGCTCCTCACCCCTGTCCCCCGCCTGCCCCGGGCATCCCTCCCTCTACAAGCCGGCATCTGCCCCAGGCACTGGAAAGTTATTTACTCTGCGGATTGGGGTCCCCCATTGCCCCCCTTCTTGTTCCAGGAGTGGGGCTTTAGGGCTGGAGGGGGGAGCCCCGGGCCGGGGGCCGGAGGAGAAGGAGATAAACAAGCGAGGGGGTTGATAGCTGTCATCATCACCATCATCATGGCTTTCATTTGGCTGCCTAATGAGTCAGATCACAGGCAGAGAGAAAAATTGTCAATCGCCCAGGCTCTAATGAATTTTTTTGCAAATTGTAATCAAGCCAGGCCGTCTCAGCTCGCTGATTAATGAGACCCAGGAGGCCCGGCCAGCACCTCAGCTTTTTATTCCATCCCGTCCTCCCTGCACTAAATTAACAGCAACTTGTCTGAGCTTCAAATTAACTCCCAATGATTAATTCTGATGGGGGGGTCTGAAGAATAGCTCGTCCTAATAGGCACTGGCCTCTGATGCTGTTTGAAATTAATACACTTCCCCTTTGGCTGCCGGCTTTAATCCAAGGTTGGGTTTTGACATCACTATATTTGTTGTTACAATAAATTCCTCTTACATCTGCAGATCAAATAATTGCAGTGCTCGGGGAACGCGGCAGCGATGCCGGCGCGCTTCCCGCAGCACAGAGTCGTAGGGGAAGGAAAGCTGCCCTGCTCCTGTGCTCCTCACTTCCAGCCAGCCTTAGCAAAACCCCTCTTATAAATATATTTAGGTATTTAGTTTTTTTCCAAGCCACTGCTGCTCAGCAGCACCGGGCTGCGGGGACGGGAGGAAGCGACCCCTCTCCGGCGGAGCTGGGAGGACGCTGTCGCTGCCTCGCTCTTAAATAAGACATCACAGCTTTTAAATCCCCCTCCTCTCACCCCCTCGCCGCAGTGACCCGGCAAACTCACCGCATGCCAGGGCTGCGGCAGAGACCGGGCAAACTCGCGGCAGAGCAGGCGAGGGGAAACTCCGCTTCCTCGGAGAGGGCAGCCCTGCCTTCCGCCTTGTTTCTATTTGTACTGACTTAATTGGTTTAATTATTTCAGCTGGGACTGGCCAGGCTGCGCTTTGTGCCTTTTACCTGCCCCTCCTGCCCCCCGGGGGTGAGGCTGCCCCGCCGACAAGGACCCTTTTGTGCCCGGGCAGGGGGTGCTGAACCTCCCCTCGGGTGGGGTTATCCCCTGGGAGCCTCCCTGCGGAGCATCCCTTATAGTGGGGTTGGCCCCAGTGTCCGGAGAGAGGGACGAGGGGGCCTGCACCCCCTGGAAATATCCCTGCCGAGGACCAGGCATCCTCAATGAGGGCAAATTGCCGCCTGGAAGAGTAACCCACCCCTCAGGATTCGCTGTCCTACGGGATCGGGCCCCCCCGCGCGCTTCCATGGGGCCGTATCCATCTTCATCCACGCCGAGGAGAGCGATGGGGCCGGGAAGGGCCGCCAATGCAAATCCCCGCCGTCACCGTCATAAAGCACCCGGCACCCTGACACACAAAAGCAACACCATATGTACGAAGACAACCTGTATGAATTATAAATTGCATCATAAAAATTGATTGCCTATCCCGAGCCTTTGGAAACACGCGCGGTGGGGATCGGGGAGGGGGCAGGAGCGCACCCCCCGCCCCGCCCCGGCCGCCCCACGGGGGGAGGGGATGCTCTGCCCGGCCAGCCGGTGTCCCCCGTGGGTGCGAGGTCCCCTCCGGCCCCTCCCGCGCCCGCGGGTCGCCCGCCCGCCCCTCGCTTGCTCTTTTCTCCCTCCCGCTACGCCCGGCCCATAGAGAGCCTTAATCTATTTATTTCAAGCCACTTCATCCTCTCTCCCGCTTTTGTCCCGGCCCCAGCCTCTGGCTTTGTGGCAGGACCGCTGAGGTTTTAAAAGCCCCTTCCCCTATAGTTTGAGGTCTCCTTGGCTGCCTGAATTACAATGGCTAAAACAGGATTACACTGACCTGATCCTATTAAACGCGCCAATCGATCTGTGCCGCCCTCCCTCCGGCTCCGCAAACTTACTCGCCCAAACTTTCCCCGGGGCTCAGCCTGGGAAGAGGAGAAGCAAAAGGCCGCCTTTCCGAGCAGGCCCGTTGGAGGAAGGATGAATGGAAGCTATTTTTATTTTGTTGGGGGTTTTTTTTGTGTGTGTGGTTCTTTTTTTTTTCTTTAATGGAGCCACGTGGACTTTAAACCTCTGCTTTAGCTCCCAACATCTCAGCCCCAAATCAAAACGCGGTGTTTCCTTGGTGCCCCGACTCCCAGCTCCGGCAGGAGATTAAGTCATGTAGATAAAATCATGCAGAAGGGGGGTATTTTAGCTAAAAGCAAAACGATTCTACAGAACCTACACAGAATCCTATAAAATCTATAGAGATTTTAGCCGCAAGCGAAACCCTTCAGTAAGGGCAACCTCGCGTGGGGCACCCCGTGTGCCGCCTTCCACAAACAACCCGATGTGGGAACAATCCCTGGGAACAAGCAGCCTCATCGCCTCGCTGCGATGCCGAGCGTGCCGGAGCCGGGGCTGCCCACGATCCCAGCGGGGCCGAGCCCCCCGTGCAGCCCCCGCAGCATCCCCCGCCGTGCCCGGGGCTCCCTCTGTGCCCGCAGGACCGTGTCACCGGCGCGGGCAGGGCTGCGCCGGCAGCGAGTCCTTCACCCCTTGTTTTTATAGAAGCAGCAGAGGGAGATGAGCCCAGACCCGGCTTCACAACGTGTTCCTCACCAGTGGGAGGACGGACCTGGAATGGGCGGCTGGAATTCTCCGCTGCCAGGGGATGGATGAGCCACGCCGCCTCGGAGCGAGGGCACGGCACCATCTGCGGGGGAACGGGCGCCTGGAATTAATCCCCCACCGTCCCTCGGGAAAATAATTACAAGGCAGGGGAACCATCTAAAAATGGCAGTAAAATATGGGGTGTTTACCCTGACCTGCCAGGATGAGTGAATTGGTGGCAAGGGGCCTGAATGAGTGGCAAAGGGCCGATCGCCGGCTCCGGGGGGGCAGTTTTAATGCTCAAATCCTATTAATTAACGGAGCAAAAGACAAACCGGGGACTCCCATTTATAATTTTCTGGGAAAGTGTGACCAGCAGTAAGGAGCTGGAGGTCGCAGAGTGAGTGTGTGATGCCAAGTGCCTGGAGCCCCCAGTCTGGTCTAGAAGATACGAATACCCCAAAAATGGCCTCCCCAAAAGGAGCATTAGCAATGATTTATTTTTAAAAAAAAGTTAACATAACCTGGGGTGAGAAAAACTGTGTCCGCCAGAGTTTAAATAGAAATCTTTGCAGTTTTCCTTGTGATGTTCCTCAGGAAGCCTATTCTTGCTGCAAAAGCAGCCAGTTTTGGAAAGATTGTGGGAAAAGGTGGGTATGGCCCCAAAATCCCTTTGAGAGACATCTGCCTCCTTTGCTGGTATTCCCAGAAGAGCCAAAAGAAGCCATGGGCATGGTTATACAAATTAAGTAATTGCCTTTTTTTTTTTTTTTTTTTTTTTTTTTTTTTTTTGGCAATCTCAACTCAAAATGAACCAGTCAACTTCTCTGGGCAATAGCAACATCTCTTTACCCCAAATCCTCTTGTAAACATCCCTGAAGCGTTTCCAGAGCATGTCCCATCACCTCAAAATTTGGCAGCTGGGAGGAATGCACCTTGTCAAATACACAGCCCACCCCCCAACTCCTCTATAAAAATCACTGGGTCACCCTCCTGCCTAAATTCGATGCCCTCCACCACACCTGGAAGACACACAAGAGTTTCTAAGTAGCAATAACTGTTTGGTTTTCCCCCACTGACTGAAAACAAAACAAAACAAAACAATCTTTTTCTTAGTGTTTTTCACCCAAAAAACCAAAAGGATTTGGATTGAAACCCTCTCTCCTCCCCCAGACACCAGGACAGACCCTCAGTATGCAGCAACACCCCCCAAAATATTTAAATCACTGCAGAGCCCCAATGGCAAGGCCCAGTGCAGAGTTCCCCAGTCCAGCCAGTGACAGCAGCTTTCTGCCCCCATCCCTTTGCACAGGGAGGAGGGATGAGAGCAGGGACCTGCAAACCCTCCCCACTTGTAGCTGTGCCGTGGAGCCCCGAACATTTACAAATAGCCTCTTCATTGCTAAGAAGCCACTCGGGCTTTTCTGAGCATCGTTATGGCCCTGGTCTAACAGTATCTGTCAAAAACATTGCCCCTCTGAATTAGACTAATGGTCATTTTTTAGACACACAGCTGTATTTTTTTTTTAAACAGATGCTCAGCTCCTAAGCCCATGGCTGCTATTTCTCCCCCCTCCCCAATTATTTTCATATTTCCCCATTTCCAAAGCGGCAATAAGTTCCTGTGAAAGAAGGGTAATAGGAACTCTCTCTCTAAGAGAAATTGTTAATTTGGGATTTATAAAGGACTTTCCTTAATGAATAATAGTTGAGATCTATCTGTCTTCCTGCCTCATTCTGCAAAGTAACATTTGTAAAGTAAGGTGATCCCAATTACTCCCTCTAATAACCCTCTCCAGAGGAGATTTCAGAGCTGCAGCGATGAAACCCACCCTCCTTCCTCTGCGCCCCCAGTGCCACGAGCATCCCTTGCCTCTGGGGGTTTCTGGCTTCACCCAGCTCATGATTCCCCATCTCCCTGCCTGGAATGGATCAGCTCCATCCCCTGAAAACCCCAGGGCAGGATGGCCCACAACTCCTGAGAATCCCAGACTGGTTTGGGTTGAGAGGGGTCTTAAAGCCAAGCCCATCCCATCCCATCCCATCCCATCCCATCCCATCCCATCCCATCCCATCCCACTCTCTACCATGGGCAGGGACACCTTCCACTAGCCCAGGTTGCTCCAAGCCCTGTTCCATCTGGCCTTGGACATTCCCAGGGCTAGGGTGTTAATGGATAGAGTAGGATGCCAGGTCCAGAGAGGGAGGTAGCACTGGGAAAGTCCCCCTGGCTCATCAGAGAGAGGAGATTCCGAAATGACTCCACTATTGCCCATAAGTGTCTTCACAGGGTCGTGTTGGGGTTTCTTTTTGTATTGTTGTTTTTTTTTTTTGTTTGTTTGTTTTTGTTTTTTTGTTTTTTTTTAATTTTTTTTTTTTCCTTAAAATATGGAGAACCATTACAGATCAGAGCCAACTAACATGACATGGGAGGGTCTCTCTGTCCTTTTCCGGGTCATCAGCTCAGGGCTGGATGCCTTCAGAGAAGAGATGCTTTAGCCAAGACTGGGTTTCTGCCATACAAGTGCCTTCTCCAGCTGTTTTGCCATGTCTCCCTTTCCATCCTGCCTCCCTTCCCTTTGCTTCCTCACGACAGCAGGGAATGAAAGCATGGAAATCCCAGTCCCTTCCTTCCTTTGCTTGTTGCCATCCCACACACACATCTCTGTCCCACATCCAGAGATTGGTGGGACACCTGGAGGGCCAGAACCCAAGGAAAGGAGTTTTATCTCACGCTTTAAGTCTTCCTTCCCTGCTCCCCAACAGCTGGGAGAGAGACAGGCTATACCACACCACCAGTGCTCCTCTTTCTCCTTGCCTTTGCTCCAGACAGCCTCCATCAGCTCAGAGATGCTCCAGCATCCAGGGAACATTAACAGCACTTTCCCAGCAGGAAAAGAAAAATCCAGAAAAATTTTTCCTTTTTTTTTTTTTTTTTTTTTTAAAGCAAAATAAATCCTCTTTTAGACCTCTTTCCCGCAGCTGGAGGGAACTAAAAAGTGCAAGTTGTAAGAGGCTTGCTCTGGGTCACCTCTTCTGAAGGTGACCCACGGACGACACTGCCTTTGGATGCCTCGTCCCTGCCACAGGACTATTTTGGGTGTTTGAGCTGTTATGTGCAAAGAACACGCTCCTCTCCTATCCTTGCCTGCAAACAGCATCCTCCCCCCGATGAGCCAGAGCTGGTCTGACCTGGGCATAGTGCTCAGCCCTTCCCCCCCTCGCAGGGAGGGGATGCTGTGGGTACCACCCCGCCCACATCCCAACTCTGGATGCCAGCTCCCAGCGCCGGAAAGGATGGAATCCTGATGTATTTGTTCACCTGGCACAAAGCTCAGCGCTGCCAGTATTAACTGGCCAGGCCGATTAGTGGCAGACATCAGCCAATAAATAAATTGGAACCATCTCCAGACCTGATTAGCTTGCTAATTAAGCTCAGTTACAGGGAAATCTGCAGTCAATCAGTCCGGTCATTACCAGTTGGATCTGCAGAGCGGGAGCTGTGGATGCTGCATCTCTGATGGGGAGGAGGAGGAGGAAGAGGAGGGGAGTGTTCTGGGGGTGGGAAGGAAGGTGGTACTGAAATCCACTTGCCTCAGCAGCAGTCGGAGAGGCTCATCCATCTGGGGTGATGCCCAGCAGCTTCGGTGTCCCCATGTTCTCCTGGGCTCCTGTGGGGTGGATTGCCCTGTTCTGTCACTCACCAGGCTCTCTGGCAGCACTATCCCTCTGCAGCCCCCACACTGCCAAAAAACCGCAGGATGCCTCCAAAGACAGCCTATTCAGGAGGGCAAACACAGGGCTGCATGGCTGTATTTTAGTCTTTGGCTGCGACAGGCTGCTTTCTCCATGGTAGTGTGCAGGTCTTCCCTCCAGCACCCAGGGAGCACCTGGGGACCTCACCAAGATGCTCACACACATCTTCATCCCAGCACAGAAGCCAAGGGCTCTCAGTGGTTTCCTTTTGCCTGCAAAGTAGATGTGCTGTCCCCCGCGTGGCCTGAAGCAGAGGTGGGATCTCAAAGCAAGTGTTTTGGCATTTGGGAACCCTTCTCTCCCTCCTGCTGCACTTCCCCACCCTGGCAGCTGCCAAAGGGCACGTCGGGCAGGATGATCTTCTCTCTGCCTCAGGCTGCTTGGAATCGCAGCCCTTGCTTCATTAGATCACCATTTCTGGCCTTTGGTTTCCACTAATCCTCCCAAACGATGCAAACTGTTTTGCTCCGGGACCAAAATGACCGCTTTCTGCTTCAAAAGGTGATGGGGGAGTCTCTTTGGCTGAGCAGCACTAGCAGCCCTCGGTGCCAGCAGCACCACAAGGTTCAAGCACACCCCAGGCTGGGTGTCAAGCTATGATGGTTGGAAACAGCGCTATAAGAAACGGATTTACGAAGATGATGATGGCGCTGTGCGGATCAGACGGGACCAGCTGACCCCATTAGAGACATTTACAGCGGACGTTTAGCTTGTGGGTTTACTGCAGTTCGTTGTATGGGTTTTTGTTTCACGAACTGATGCTGCTCCTCGTGGGTTTCCCCTCATGGTTGTCCCCGCTGTGGTTTGGCCGTTGGTTGCCCACCATGTTGTCTTCTTCCCCTCACAGTGTTTTCCCACCTCCCGCCCCAGCCCTGCCTTCCTATTGGCCCTCAGTTCCCGCCTTTGGTGCCCATCATCCCATTGGCTGTCCGGTTGCCTGGTTACAGTCCCCGCCCCCATTTCTGTCCAATCACCACGTAGTTCCAGAACCTTCCCTCACAGCCCTATATAAGCCAGCGCTGCCCCCTCAGTGAAGGCGCCATTTTGTTCCCTCATGATGCCCAGTGTGTGTCAGTCCTTTTGTGCCTCTCAGCCCTCAGGAGTGTAAATAAAGAACTGCCAATTGCTGGCACAGCAAGCGTGGTTCCCGTGGCCACGTTTATTGGGCAATTAAGGCTTTACTGGATGTTAGGGGAGATCAGTGGCTGCCTGGTGGGATTCCCAGCCTGCTGTGGGCTGGTGGTTTTCCCACTGCACATCCAGTGGTTTCACCAGCAGCCACAATTCCCTACCAAGCCCTCCTGGTAACTCCTGCAGGCTGTGCTCCCTCTTTGTGTTTGGAAACAATGATCATAAAGGTCTTTTCCAACCTAAATGATTCCCCAAAGTCGTGTTCTGGGCATTGCTCAGGTGGCAATTCCAATGCATCACCAGGGAAAAAAAACAGTCTGCTTCTTCCTGCAAACGTCGCCTGCCTGACATCCATTGCAGACTGCAAAGGGCAGAAGGAATCCCTCAAAGGCAGGCAGTGCTGGGCTTGGACAACCTTTGTGTGGGCCATTCCGCCCCCCAAAGCTCTGCCGGGTTTTCCCCAGCCTGGGTAACACAAAGTGTCTGAGCAGAATCTCTGGACGCCACTTCCATCTCCCACCACCAAGTCATGGAGTGACTCTTTGCATCCACCAAAGTCACTCCTCTGCAGGCAAGGGTGGAAATACACAGCAAGGCCTTGAGCAACAGAGCAATTAGAGCAATTTGTCTTAGGAACTGCTTTTTTCCTTAAAAAAAAAAAAAAAAAAAAAAGGAAGGAAAAAAACGTGGATGTTCCTCCTACTCCCGTTATGGGAATCAATAGTTTTCCTTCAAAACCTCTTTGTGACCCCTGTTGCTTTGCAGTAGGATACTTTCTTTTCTTCCAAGGTATCAGTGAATGCCACCAGCTGAGAGCATTTCAGGGGTACACGGGGGTGGGCTTGGGGTAAGGTGAGAAATGTGGGCATGAAAGACATCCTTACATCTGCTCCACCATCCCTCGGCACCAGGATCTTCCAGTGGAAGCCAGATCTTAGGAGGGCTGTTACAGAGAGAGAGCAGCCAGCCATGCCCATCACTAAATCAAAACCCATACCCCTTTAGGAGAGCAAAGGAGGGGAGGGACAGATGATTCCTAAAAAAAGAGCATGACTACAGCTTTACACCCAGGGGGAACCCAAAACAAGTTCTCCCACGTTCCAAGTTCACAGTTCAAATCCAGAAGGGGAGAACACAAAGCACCCACCTCCTGCGTCGGTGCCGGCTGGATGCGGGACGGGGCGGGAAAACCTTTTGGGAACAAAGGAATGCGGTTGCTGCTTCAGAAAACAGCCATTTGACCTCCCAGAGAAGAAAAAAAAACAACATCCACAAGCAGCCCTGTTGGTTTTCATCCCTCGCAGTGCTGCTACAGCCTCCCTGGTGAACTGGAGAGAACTGAGAAGGGAAAGGGAAAGTTCCTTCAAACCCCAACCAAATGCCCATGGCAGGACAGAGCCAGCAGCAGGGGCAGACTGGCTGGGATGGGCAATAACCCCAGGAATGAACATATTTAGGCTGAGGCATGAGTAAAAGACACACCCCAGAACCCCAGATGCCATACTGTGGCAGACGGAGATGCAAACTCACCTTTCCAACCTTGGCCAGGTCTCCTCCTGAGCGAGATCCAGCTGCACTGAGGTTCTGCGACACATCTTGGTTGGTTTCGACCGTGCTGCCCCTTGGTGTCATCAGCCCGTGCACAGTGTTGAGTGCAAGGCCAGGAAAAAGAGATCCCCAATCTGCTGCTTCTCCCCTGCTTGTTTTTATAATATTCCCCACTTTGGGTCTCTTTTTGATGGAAATTCCACACTCTTCCCACCTCCACTCATGTCTGAACTTCTCTAATTTCTCCGTTTTGTGTGAGGTGGGACAAGCACAGGTGGCCAAACCACAGCATTGGTTGCCTTACTCCACAGTGTCCTTACAGATCTCTAAATCTGACATTTCTTTCTTCATGCCAGGGCATGTTGTTGAACCCCCTCTTAATGCACTGATTTACTGAATTTTCCCTGCTATTCTCCATGTACTTGTCTTGGTCCCACACTGCTCTCTCACCATCATGTAATTTCTTTCTGCAGCCACTGGGACCACAAATCCTCCTGGAAGACAATGGTCCAGGCAGGGATTCCTCTGAAGAGTTCCCAGTGGGCTTCCATCACCTCTTGCTTCCCTCCCCATCCCACTTTCAACCTTCAGTGTCAGGGAAATAGTTTGACTTTTCCTTGAGCCTGCTTAGATTCCCGAGTCCTTCTCGGGATGTACCTGGGATGAGACCTTTAAATCCATAAATAAATGTCAATCAGTTGCCCATTGTTCAGGGCTTGGTTGGAGGAGCCTAATGGAGAGCCATGATTTCCTTCCAAAGAAGTGATTAGACCATACCATATCATGACCTTAAGGATGTTTTATTATTCTTACTTTAAATGATCATTTCAACCAATTTAGCAGATACAGATGTAACCGTTACTGGCCTAATTCCTTGGATCACCTCCAGAGACTCTTAAAGCCAAGGTGCAACATTTACTGCCCTCTCTTCCTTGGGGAGAATGACTGTTTTTAATGAAAGCTCGCATATTTTTGGCTGGGACATCTGTCATTCACTTCACAAGCACTTTCAGAACTCTTAGATATACACCATTATGGTGGGGTTGACTTATTGCTTTTTAATTTATCAATTTGCACCATTACTGGCTCTTCTGACATGGCAGGTCTGGGATAATCCTTCATCTTTATTACTGGCAGGAGTGACAGGATCTCATCATTACCAGGAGGAGGACGCAGGGCTAGGGCAGGTGTAGCTCAGTAACACCATGAAGACTCAGGCAAAGAACACGCTGGGACCAACAAGTTTTCTTGTCTTTATTAGAAAGAGACCTATATAATATAGCAGCCTCTCTCTGCAGTACTTTACAACTTTTTGTTCTTTTTATTTTTTATTTTTTTTTTTAATTATTCAGAATACTGTACAGCTGACACAAAAAATCTCAACGCGGAGAGAAAGGAAAGGGGAACATAATACAAACTGGCATACTTAATCAAACCCAAATCATATGAAACAACAAGCAAAGTGAAATGTTTGTCAATTGGTTTAATTACAGTACAAACAATATAAATAAAGCATCATTGAGTCATTGTAAAACAAACTTGCTGAATGAGGTAATATAAAAACAACAACAAAAGACTTTTTTTCTTTTTTTTTTAGAATTTTCACACTGTCTTGTCATCATTTATACATTATTATTTACAGAAACAACAAAACAAAAAAAACCAACAACCCCAAACTTGCTCTAAAGCCTGCCATGTGCTAGGGACCTCTGGCCCCTACCCCGAGCAGAGGTCTCGGGTGTCCCTACTCACCTGGGCGCCCTTCTCCCCATCCCAACCAGAAAGACAAACATCACAAAGCAGAAAAACCTGAAAGACTTGGGGGTTGAATGCAAAATCCAGCCTTTGCAGGCGGTCACAGGTTATTAAGGAATAAAGGAAAAAAGAACAGCGTACACATCCGCTCCCCGATGGTGCTGACGGCGCTTCCCGAAATAAAGGGGCCCGTTGGATGGAACCTCAAGCCACGACCTGGCTGGAACCCAGAGCCAAGCTCTGCCCTCAGAGAGGTCAGGCTACAGCCCAACTCTGCCCCCGACATGGGCAGAGCATTTGGGATGCACTCAGATCCCACTGAGGCCAAGAGGTTTAAGGCAGCAGGAGCTGTACAATCAGCCCCTGGCAATTCCAATCCAAGTCCAAAGGCAACACCTACACAAAACAAGTCCCCGGTGTTTTGGAAGACACTCCTCTCCCAAATACCCCTTCAGTTCATGCACCACCTATGTGAATACAAGTGAAAGGTGCTCTTGACATCGACACAGTAAAAGAGAGCTGGACCAAATGCATCAGGAACCCTGGAAACTTGGTACTTCCATGGAGCAAAGGGTCATGTGCTTTCAGAGGATGAGGACATCCAATTCCCTACATGGATTAGCAAATGTGCTCAGCAGATACAACAGAGAATCCAGCTGAATTTCTGGATACTGAGAAAAAATGGTTGGAGGGGCTTTCAACACCATTTCAAAGTAATTGAAGGAGGGGAAAATGAAAGCTCCTCCCATCATTTCTGCACACTCAGCCATGTCCCTACCACACCCCCTTCCTGTCCTGCCAGACCTGCCCCCTCCCTGTGGATTCTCCCTGACAGGAGAATATAAACCAAAGCAAGGGTAGAAATGGTGGGGACACCACTTGGTGAAGTGTTCCCAGACTACTTGGCACATGCAAAGCCTTCCTGAGCTCCAGCTGAGGTTTGTGGCTCCCCCATGGCAAAATTCTGGGGCCAGAGAGTCATGGCTGAGAACCTGTGGAGGGAGGGACGACCAGCTGCCCTTGGAGCTCATCAGAAACATTTCCCCACCACAATCCCCAGAGGTCCCAAAAGGCAGCAGAACCCAAAGCACTGGGCTCACCCACAGGAGGGCAGCCTGCTGGCCCCGTGCTCAAAGTCAGCCAGAAAGCTGAGCCTCAAGCAAACTGATGTAAAAAAGGGCCTCTGAGCTGCAAGACTCTCTCCTTTTCACCTTCAGAATCTCCTTCCCTGGTGTTTCCCACCTCCAGGGCTGGCAAGCTGGGAATTCTCCTCTCACCCAAGGGGGCCTGCTCTACTCCTAGTGGCCAAGTTCAAGTTGAAAGCTGCTGTATGAAGGAGCTGGATTTTTGGAAAACCTCTGAGGAAGGTCTCTGTGTAAGTCCTGAGCTGCAGGAAGCCTGTACCTCAGATCCCTGCATCTCTCCAGCTGGTGCCCCCCATCCTGCCTCGAGTGCTCTTGGAAATGGCTGGTCTGACTCCAGCTGGGAAAAGTGCCTGTTCAGAAATATCAAACTGCAAACCCAGGTCCAGCTGTGGGTGGTGACTGATGTGTGCACACACGTGCCCACAGAACCCCCACCAGCATGGAGAGCATATCCAGACACACAGACACACACCATGTGTGCTCAGTGATGCACCACCTTCACCCCAGGGCTCACAGCACCGTGACTGCACTTCATCCACTCAACTCCACCCCTGGGTTCGGCATCTAGCTGCCCAAAAACAACCCACATTTGGCACCAAAACCCTTCCCCAGTCCTGCACAAGCTCGAGGTTTTCCTTTAGCACAAACCAGATGTGACCAAGTTGTGTGTCTGAGGGGTTTTACACCCTGTAATTCACGAGGAACCAGGGAAGTGTTTGCAGCTACCTCAGTTCTCAGAAAGACCGAGCAGCCCACACCAATGGGCTGCGGGAAACAGGGCGTACGCAGAAGAGCTGGTGGTGCGTTCACTGCCAGCAAGCAATGTGGTCATCACCCCAACGCATGCCAAGAGACCCCCCAAAGCATCCCCCACCCACCCTCCCTTCACATTTGTACAGAACACACAGGTAAAAATCACTAGCTCTGAAGCACTGCAGAACAGTCTGCCCTTGGTACTGGGAGCTGAACACACACCCAGGAGCTCCCGGCCCAGGGCAAGCTGAGGCTCTGCCTGTCACAGGACTGACTGCTGTGTGCCCCAGGGAGCTGGGCACACACTGAGAGATGAAGAGCTTAAAACTGCTGAAATGCACAAAAACGTTTTCATTTTATCCACCCACAAGCAAAATTCCCCCCCCACTATGAACACTCCGGGAACAGTGGGAAATGGTGGGAGTCAATTCCACCCACATGTCCCCCTGAAATGAAACGTGGGGCCAAGATGACCAGAAACATGCTTGGTGATTTGAGGCTGAAGATGGCTCTAAAAGAACACCCAAAACAACCTCCTACTTTCCAAAATCATGCAATTCCCCTCTTAAAACATGAACTATTCACAGCTCCTGAAAATCCTGGCCAAAACCCTTTGAAGTGTGAGACATTCAGTCAAACTCAAGGTAAACTGTCCCGAGATGAGACCACCCCATATTTACTCCAAAAACTGGCCCAGGCTAAACAACAAAGCCAAACCTAGAGTATCCTAAATCAACAAATCCACACACCTACAGCTTTGAATGTTTTGCTCTATGACCTCTATTATTTTTTCAAACAGGAGATTGTTTTCTAATAAAACCATTCAAACCAAGCTTCTTTTTGGTAGCTTAGAATTTAACAACTCAAAACTCATTGCAGAACCTCTTAATTTGGGGTGATTTGGTGCTTTTCTGCCTTGAAAAGAACTCTAATCTGGAGCATTTTAATTTTTTCCTGCTATGACGCAAACACAAGAACATCTGAAAATGGGTTTTCTATGCAATACATTTTACCCACAAATCACCAAGAAGGGAATATGTGGAACTGAGGACCCAAGACCAACAGCCAGAGATCCCACCTAAGAATCCCTGAGCAGCCTCTGGAGGGGGGAGGGAGATGCTTGACGATGAGATGAGGATGGGCAAGTTGTCTCCGGCCCAGCCAAGCTGCCCCAGGTTTGGTCCCCAACGCTCCCTTCCTTTCCCTTGAGTCCCTCCACTGACAACAATCATTTAATCAACCCATTAAATGACCATTTCACCAATGACCAACTAATAAAAACCAATAACCATCCCTGTTAAGGTGCAAAGGCGGCTCCCCGAGACGTTTGGACAAGGCCCCTTCGGGACCCCCTTGTGAAATCTGTGCTTGTCTCCACTATTACTACTTTACACTAGAAACTACCAAGTACTTCATTTTTCCCGATCTCCATATAAATATAAAAGATGAAGCTATTCCAACCCCATATAATCTAATTATACTACATTACAGTGCCAGAGATCATTTCTAAGCCCGTACCTGCATTCCCACCTCTACTCCTCTCCCTACGTGACTGAACTTCCTCTGGCCATGGGAAATCTCCAAGTGCAGCTAAAGCTCTTTTTTTTTTTTTTTTTTTTTTTGCAATAACACACATAATTTAAGGAAACAGGGACAAGACGGCAAATTAAACAATATTAATGTTTACATGGTTATTATACACTGTGCCCAAATGCTTGAAAATCCTCTCTCACCTTCCAGGAGCTCACCTGGCTTTCTGAGCAGCACCTAGTTCATAACCAAGGTTCTACAAAAATAGCTTTTTTTTTTCTTTTGCTCCTTTTCACCAACAAAATTAGAAATCTGGTACTGAGAGCTCATGGCCAAATCTCTGCACTGGCAGGACCTTGAATTTTCCCAAGGTTGGATCTTATTTCTTCATAAAGAGCGAGGAGAAGTGAACCCTCCTCAGCAATATCCAGGTTCAGATGCCAGATATGACACATCCGACTCATCCCCACAGTTTGACAGCAATCAGCTAAAAATAGAAGGAAGGTGCTGATGGTGGCAGGAACAGCTGACTCACTTCTAGTGTTTTAGTCATTGTGGATAAAGTGCAGAGGAAGGGGGATTTAAAGGTACCTGGGATGCTGGGAAGGGTTAAATGGGGGTGCAGTGAAAACCAGCCACAAACTCTGTTTTCAGAGAAAACAGCTTCAGCTGACAGGTTTGTGCTGGGATTTCTACGGACTGGATGGCCATTTGGGTGTAATTTGTTCCTAACACGCTCAAGTTTGTGAACAGCCTGGGAAGTGGGTTCCAGAAAAGCAATGAAAGGGGCTAGACACGAGACGACAAGAAGAAAAGGGCTGGGTTAACAGGGCGAAAACAGGGAGAACCACAATTCCTGCAGGACCTCCAAATGCTGCCTGATTCTACACCTGGACTGCTCCAAGAACATCCTTTGCAAAGTGCAAATGCATCCCCTGAACGGCACGTGGAGCTTCCAACGCCAAGCCCTGCCAAGGAGAGCTACCCCCATCCTCACTCTCCGCTCCCATGGGAAGGGCTTTCCCCTCCTCTCCCCACTGTGCAAGAAGGGGATGGAGGCTGTGCTGGCCCAGCTCCCTTGCCAGGTGTCCCACCAGCTCAACACCCCTCCCAGCCTTTCAACCAGCCCTGTCGGAACGGAGGACGCTGTGCCAGCACACCCTCGGTGTGTCCTCCCGTGCTGGAGCTGCAGTGGCAGGGAAGGTGCCTCCTGACCCGGAGAGACAGCACTGGGTGATCTCACCCAGCAGGTCCCTTCCAGCTCAGGATATTCCATGATTCCCTGCCGCTGCAGCACATCCGCAACCAGGAATCCTCCCTGCAGAGCCCCACACGTTTGGGGAAGCCATCACATAGTCTGCACTGCTTCAACAGAGTTACACTTACACCTCCCAGGGCAAAACATACTTAGGTTAAAAACAACTCTGTTACCACTCAGTTAAAATATCAGCTGGCTAGCCTGGATATCTGATTTTCCCTGGTCATACACTGGAATTTCCTCTCTTAAAAATATTCCGTGTGTTTTCAAGGGTCACCCTCAGAAAATTTTTATGAAAGGAGCATGTAAATGATCTACCCAGAATCTGCATGACAGCCTGGTTGCCCTTGTTTCTCAAACAGCACCCTCAGCTTTGTAAGAGGAAGGTGGCCCAAAGAGAGCAGTAAATTATGTACAGAAAATAACTTCAGTTCGGACAAACCAGCTCTGAAATGAACTGAGAACTCAACGGCGGCAGATCTGCCTGCCGAGGGCTTGAACTGCTGGGTTGGTTTTGGGACACAAATGCCCGGGATGCTCCCAGGGGAACAGCAGGCAGCTCTAGCACCTCTGGGATCGCCACTCCCGAATCCCTGCTGGGCTCCCCTGAGGGGTGTAAAGCTCATGAGCACCAGGACACAGTTGCTCCACAGCTGCACACTGGGCGGGTGGTGCCATCACTGAGGGACCACCCGCGAGTACCAAAGATCATGGGAATGATGGAGAAACAGCAATTACAACAGACACCTTTCCTTAATTAAAAAGGAAAAAAAAAAGACTATTTAAAATCATCCCAGTCTGAAGGGACTCAGCTGTGTCCTTGCTCTCCCTGGCAAAGGGAGATTCCCTCCCCCAAAGAGTCAAAGGTCTGTATCGTAACAAAGTACAAAAGGAGAACACCACCATAGAGAAAAAGCTGGTTGATATTCCCGTGCTTCCACCTTGAGGCTCGTTTTTCTGCCACAATTTAATAATCCACAGGAAATCTGTAACTTTCTGATTTTGGCTATTTCCTTAAGACAACCAGATCATGTTCTTTTCCTTCGCATGTTGTGCGCACACAGTTTATTTGGCAATCGCCACACTCCTCCCATTGTGTGTTGAGAGAAATCCAGAGCCCCAAGGAAGAGCACCACTGAAGGCTGGGGAAATACATCTGAGCAGGTAGATTTGCAAATTACTATGCTGTGTGCACCTCACTGCCTTCACATAATTGCTCCTTTGCCATCCAATTCAGTTGAGTTTTCAACTTTCTCCGTGATATACCCTTCCCCCATCTTCCCATTGCCATATGCCATTTCAAAGGAAAAAAATCACTTTCCTGCCTGCCAAAACCCGGGCGAGCTGCTTCCCTGCGCCAGCATCCCACTACTGGGAAAACAGGGGAAGCTGGGATCTGCCCGGCAAGACCAAAATCATAAAATCAAGTATTAAAACCTGGAATTCAAATGAACTGTCCAGGCTACTTCCACAAGCCATTTTTCTTGCCGAAAGCAGCCAAGTTGGGAGTGGAGCTCAGCCGTGCCCTGCCCGCCGCGCTGAAGGCCATCAATTCTGAGCTTAATCAAACCTGATCTTCCCCCAGCCAGAACAGGGCTTTTTGTCTTGGCTTGTGAAAGCTTCCTGACTTCTGGACTAAAATATATTTACAGCGCTGAGGAACAGCCTCTTTCTCCTTTCTAAAAGGTCTCACGTGCCTTTTTTTTTATTTTATTTTTTCCATGCCAAACATCTCCTCCCGATATGTTCCTCACAGGCTTTGGAAGCAAGAGTTCACTGCTGGGAATATTACCAATGTACAGTGACCTGTAATGCACAGATCCTAACTAGTTGCACATTATTTAGTTCACATCCATTACAGTTTATAAATTAACAGGATGTCATTTTCTGTACAAAAAAAATTTCAATGTATTTTTTTTTTTTTTAAATTCAAATAGATTTTACATACATAGAATCTAGAGACACAATACAAAAATCTGTATAAGTTAGGCAATGCATCACCGGAGTGACCAAAAACTCAACACAATTTACCTTGGCAAAATGACAGAACCTATTTCTGCTGGCTGAAAAAAAAAATTAGCCTTTAATGCGTTTATTAATTTCACTAAATGTACTTGAAATGTTTTTTCCATAGCGCTATTCATTATTCCTTTTTGTGTTTCAGAGTTACTCTTATTTATTTTTTCCATTTTGTTTTTACACCAAGGAGACTGCAGTCAAATAACACTCAGCAACTCATTTCCTCTCTTTGGACTGAAAAATTAAACAGATACTAAATTATGACAGTGAATTTAGAAAGGAGGGCTCCAAGGGCTTGAAAGAACATGTCTGAGATAATATGATGCTTCTAAGAATATTGCAATCACATCCAAGCAATCACCGAAGCGTGCCATGTAACTACCTCCTCAGCTAATATGCTTTTTTCTCCGTGATGACTAATCATGTTCTATTAAACAGCGGTAATGCTGGAAGAACTCAACTATACAAGTGTAATGAAGCCAGTATTCTCCCCGGACAGATTAGCTACAACTGATTTGACACATACCATCATAGGAGCTTCAAACCTGACAAACTCTGTGCTTGCTTCTGATTTATGCCGTCAAGCTCTTCAGAGAAGAGAATGGAATCCAGGCGCGGCGCTCGGCAGAGGTGAAATGTACTGATGTGCTTGGCTGTCACTCACGGGAAGTCACCGGCTCTCCTGCCTTCTCCTCTCGCTCTCCTCTCCCCGCGCCCTTCCCTTGGTGCTGGGGAGGCCGCGTGTCCCCATCCTGCCCCACGCTCCCGTGGTCCCGGTGCCACGCACGGCGCATCCTGCTCAACCCACGCGCCCCTGCCCGCTCGTCCCCGCATCCACCCGGGGCTGTCTCTGAAACAGTGGCCCCCCGGCAGCCCCCGGGGCTCCTCCTCACCCCGCTCCGGGTGGGATGGGGGTGCACTGCAGGGTCAAGGGAAAAGGAGAGGTCCCAGGCTCACAGAGCAGAGCTGTGATGGGGATGGAGGGGGGCAAGGCTGTGGGTGTCACTCGGCTCAGCGGGTGCCTGGTGAGCTCCTCAGATGATGGCGGGCATCCTGCCGCCGCTGTTGTTGCGGTTGTTGTTCTTCCTGGACAGGTTGGGGGTGGCCATGAGGACGAAGCGCTCGTCGGGGCAGCCGTACTGCAGCAGCACGTCGATGCACTCCTGGCTGGCGGCCTGGCGGGCGTAGGCCAGCGCCGTGTTCCCATGGGCATCCCGTGCCATCACGTCCACGCCGTACTGCGGGGAGGACACAGCCCTGTCGGAGCCTGCACGCCGGCCCCGCGCGGGGATGGGAAGGAGCACGTTTGGGGAGGGGCAGAGGTAGGGTTTGAGGCAGGATGGGGGACAGGGGCAAGAGGGAGCGGGCAGGATTCCAGCCTGATAGCAGGAGCACAGCAGCACTGAGCCAGATACATACAGGTTTCTATGGGAAAGGGAACAACATCCATCCCTGAGGGATACTGAGCTGAGGGAATCTCTCCTTCCTCATTTCCCACTCCACCAAGGAGAAGACAGGCACAAACACACCCCACCACCCTGATGGTGCCTTTGGAGAGCATGCAGCAAGGACCACGGAACCCTCCGGGAGCGCCGAGGGATGCCCTTCTGAGGGACACGGCCCAGCCCTGCCCTGCCCCGGCCACGAGCACTTACCCAGATGAGGAGCTGCACCAGCACCACGTTCCCCTTGCGGCAGGCCAGGTGCAGGGCCGTGCGCCCGTCGCCGTCCCCGCAGGTCTCGTTCACCTCGTCCCGCGTGCCGTGGGCCAGCAGCAGGATGACGGCCCGCAGGTCCTCCTCGGCTGTGGCCCTCAGCAGGTGCTGGCCCAGAGAAAGCTCCAGGCACTGCAGCGGCGCGAGGAACAGCTTCTGCTCGTATTTCGCACGTATCCACAGCTCCTTTTCTTCCCTAGGGAAGCCAGAGGAGACAAGTCACTCTCACCTGGCGCCGCAGCAAGCAGAGCCTCACCAACAGGGAAGTTATGTCCCCTGTGGGAAACTGCACCAGGCCTGTGGATTTCTTGACAGAGCAAGAAGAATTTGATCTTGGCCGGACTGCTGTGCACCCGTAAAGATAAACAACTTGCAGAGACTGAGAGAACTGAGGAGAAGCAGAAGATAAGAAACCTGGAAGAGTTTGTACAGAGACAGTAGTTTGTAACTGTGGCCAACAGATGATTGTTTGTGTGTAATGAGCACCAATAATGTTATTGCACGTATACTTAGGAAATATATAAAAGTAGCTGTGTCAAAAAATAAAGGGAGAAGTTTCACATTTATCTATTCGGGATCTTCACCTGCTTTTCATCGAGTCCGTCCCAACAACAACGACAGTCCCCCTTAGAAATTTTGGCAAGAAAGCCCTCAGAGAAACAGTTCACCCACACCTTGTGTTAGCGGCAACGTCTGCGTCGCCCACCTTATTGTTACTGGGCTGTGTCACTGCAGCGCCCAAGGCCCCCCTGGATGGATGCTGTGCCCATGGGGCTGTAAGGCCACAACAGCCAGGAGGTCTTAAAACCCCCCCTGGGCCATCCCCAGGCCTGGCAAGAGCCCTCACAGTCACAAGGACCAAAGGCACAACAGGCAGCCCGGTTCCACCTTAAGGTTGGGCTGGAATATAGACTGCAAAGAAACGCACCCAATTTCTGTGTCTCAGAGCGGAAGGAACCAAACAGGGATGCTTTGTCCTTCCCCAAGCTGAGCAATGTTTCCAAAGGCACATGGATGGTTCCTCTGTTTGTTTTTCCAAAATCCAAACCAGCAAACCAACACTTTGAAGCCCTTTGCCTCCTGATATATCGAAGAACTATCAAAAGCTTTCTGGGTGCTCTCAAGTTACAGGAGAACAAGGACTACAAACAAGTCCCTCCACCTGCCATTAAAAAAATTACCATACAATTATAGGATGTGAGAGATCCAGCCCCAGACAAAGTACCATTTAGAGGTAGCTCAGGTGATCTGTTCAGCCTGTGAAAACCATCCACATCACCTGAGCCAGGGGACCGGTCCTGGTGACAGATTCTCCTCTGGAGTACAAAAGGCCAAGCTCTGTTTACGCCTTTCAGCCGTGTTTACACTGCTCCCAGTAATCTAGTGTCAGGTTAGCCCTAATCTGTTTTTAAATACTTATGTAAACAGCTCCTTCCACCAGCAAATCTGGATTAGTTTTGCATCATTTCCTGGGACATGTGGAGTGACCTTGCTTTGACCTGCCTGGGTGCTTTCAGGCACTGCTTCCCAGAGCTTGTGCTTCCCTACCCCGACCACAATTCACCCTACAAACAGGTCCAAGGCTTTTATTCAGAGCAAAAGTGCAAACAGAAAATTAACACAGAGAATGCTTCTTGTACATCAAACCTCTGAATGACTCCTGTAAGCTAAAAGACACACCAAAAAAAACCCCCCAAAACAACCCACAATCCATTTGGGGAGTTGCAAATTAACCTTTGATAGCAGGATCTGATAACCAGAGTATCATTGCAGGTATTCCACACGGAGAGGAGGAAGAAAAGGAGTTCTGTTATCAGAATCTTTAATTCATGGGCTTTCTATTGGTATTTTTTTAGGGTAAAAACACAAACTAGAACTAGTGCCATGAAAAGGATAAAGTAGCATGGAACTATCTACAATAAAATGGGCATTCTTGCAGCAGTTCTACTTCCAGTACTCATCCAGATTATTTTCAGGGATGTTTAGCAAATATCTCATGTGGTTTTCAAACATACACAGAGGTACTGACAGTAGAACCAATATCTGCCCTGACACTGGAAACTGAAGTGTTCACCTACAGCAGCTCACATCAGGGCTTTGGGCATTTATTTCCCTTATGTCCATACATCCTAAAGGCAAAATGTACCTTAGCAGGTACTCAATGAATTTTTTTTAGCCTAGTCAAGAGTCTGCAAATAAATTCCCTTTTTGCCCAGATCATCTTTTCAGGGATAGGAACTTTTGGCTCCTGTCAGAGCACTGGTTGCTGTGATCACTGTGGCGCAAAAAAAAAAGGGCCTAATTTTGTTAGGAAACAAGCTGTTTGCCACAAGCGTCCCATTTCCAATGCCAATTCACCTTAAACTGCAATAGTGATGCTATGATAGGCACCAAAACACAGAGAATAAACCCCCAGTTCAGGCAGGGGCTTTCCAGGCTTTAGGCTGCTGGTTTACAAATTCACCAGCACGAATTTCACATTTGCTGGGTGGTCACACGGGCACTCCTGATGCCCCTGGAAGGCTGCAAGGAAGAGGGATAGAGATGCTCCAGCCCTGCTCAGGTTTATCCCACTGTCTCAAAAGGCTGGGAAAAGAAAAGCCTTTAAAAACCAACGGAAGAGGAAGGGGAACATGCTGCCACCAGCACTAGGGATGGAGAGGATGCAAGTGGTCCTTCTTTAAGGCCCTCCCCAGTATGATCACGTCACCCAGAAGTGCTCTGCATTAACTGGGTGCTCTGCTCAGGATTCATCCCTTAGCCAGAGCCAGTGTGGTGCACAGCCTGGGAGCAGCCAAGGAGATGTGGAATCCCTCAGGAGATGCTGCTGAGGAGGACCCTGCCACCAGAAGCAGGCTGTGACACTCACCTAAGAATTCACGTGGTTGTTTCACCTCACTCCAGTTTCCCTTTGCAGAAAACCTGCCTAATTTTTCTTGACCAAGCAGGACCCCAAAAGACTCCATTTGTTAAGTCCCAATTCCACCTCTGGGGTCACACCAAGGGGTGTGGTGGGAACACAGCAAAGACTACAAATAAAAATAAAGGTGTTTGAAAAGCCTCCGACCTTTGGGGCAGCACATCCCTGACACCAGATACTGAGTGACATCTTATTCAACAGGACAAACTGGGCACAGGGAAGGCACAGCATTTGGATTGCAGGGTAGAGAACTGAACATTATCAGAGGTAGGGGGAAAATCACACTTGCTCAGGCCTTGTGGGCAGCCAAAACACAGGAGGGGCTGTTTTTCAATGAGGATCTAGAAAGCCACTGCCCACAAACATCCTCCCTACATCTCTGGCACACACCATTTAATTTGGATGGGAAGTCCTGGGGACTTTCCTGGGAGACAGCTGCAGCTCTGCTGCTCGCATTCATCTCCCAAATCCTGACAACAAGACATAAATACTGTAATTGTTGCTCTGATGCCCCAATTTCACTTCTGGGATCCACAGCTTGT
Source organism: Xenops minutus (assembly GCA_035221455.1). Lineage (NCBI taxonomy): Eukaryota > Metazoa > Chordata > Aves > Passeriformes > Furnariidae > Xenops > Xenops minutus. Next base: position 4,504,082 of record JAWWEE010000002.1, read on the forward strand.
CTTGGTCGAGGTTTCATTTCCCCCAAGGAAGGCCAGTCCAAGAGCAGAGTTGTCAGCAGTAGATCACTTAACCTCATTGCAGCTCCCCGGAGGACCACTGCTCACATCCCCTCTTAGTTAATGAGCTAAAAAATGAATTATTGGAGCGGTCAGCAATAAGCAGGAAGAGGAGGCACAGTGTTTCATTTCAGCCAGCACTGACATACCTTTAAATAAATCAACTGAGTAAGAGTACGAGGAAGTGCAACTCATCAGGAGAAAGACACCGAACCAATCCCTAAAAATAAAGCCTAGTAAACATTGCCCTCATTTTCTTCCCTTAGCTGTAAATCCTGACAACTCCAAACAACCCTCTCAATACCAGAGACTTTCAGATGCAGTTGCCAAAGCCAAACCACGACTCTTTGAGTGCACTTTTAACAGTGCAGTCCTTTTCTCAGGACCAAATTAAAGCTGATGTGCTGGAGAGGCAACATCTCCATGTGCTCAGATGGTCCTGGTGATACCAAATGCTGGAGGCCATCTGAGTTGCCTCCTCCTCATTTGTACTAAAATGAATAGATTATAACCTCCTAGATACACTTAAGAGAAATTAACAACAGAGTTCAAAGGTCAGGCTTTCTCTGAGCCTTTCATCTCCTAAGCTCAGACCACTGATCCAAACTCCAAACCTCGCTGGTTACACAAACAAGGGCCAAACACAAAACCACCGTGTGGAACCAGGCACGAGTCACTAAGGCTGGGCCAAACCCCACCAAGCTCTCTGCTCTCCTGGAGTTTCCACCACCAGTGAGCCCCAGGTACACACAGTGCTGTGGACACTGCGAGCTCTGCCGTAGCAGCAAGGCTGTACACAGGTAAAGGGTTATTAGAAACAGATGAAAATTTCAGTTCTCGGTTTATTTTGATCTAATTAGGCGCTTGCTTCTCAAGATAATGTCCAATTATTTAAATTACTCTGCCAGCCACATCACATCATTATTATCTGGAAACATAAATACTGGGCACTGGGAGGGGGGAGGGCTAACTAGGGAGCACCAGAGGATAGAGAAAGCAGATTGGCTTGGAGCACAGCTTTGCTCCAGGAGCTGCACTGCACTCCCCACTCGTGGCTTTGCACTGGAGATGCTCCTTGTGCTACACACCCCAAGCCCCACAGAGTGCATGGAGTGTCACACCCAACAAATCCCACCAGGAGCCTCATGCTGGTGGTACCTGCTCTCCATCCTTGCTCCTGTTCACCTCTGCCTTCACCTGCCTCTGTCCCTCGCATGGCTGGTGGAGAGGCATGGAAGGCAAACACCAAAAGGATGTGCAGGGTGGAGATAAAAGCCATGTTCATACAGAGACCCAGAACTGACTGTGCAGGCAACAGCACATGGATGGGGAGCCTGAGAACCTGCCATCAAAATCCCACTGCTCCAGCACAAGAGCAGCCTTGTTCCTACCAAAGAGGCAACAAGGAGGACAAAAATGTTGTGCTGCTCGCTGGTTACCCAGAATTATTCACCATTTGTTAAAAAGCTGGATCAAATCGTGAAGGTTGAATCAAAAGGATAATGGACAGCAGGTATTTATGAGGGCAGAGCTCTGATTTCCCACCACCAGAGATACTGCACAGGCTTGGGGCAGGCATCTGGAAGTTTTATCCTCCACATCTCTGAGAACACTATAAAGCTCCTGAAATTCTTTTCTTGTCTTTTCTTCTCTCTTGCTAAAGAAGCTAATTCTGTAACAGAGGAGGCCTCTAAATGGTGTCTCCAGCGTGGCCATGCAGGTGCTGTGCCCGTGTGTTGCCATTTCTGGTTGCTCACTGAAGTACAACCATTTAACGCTGTAGTAACCTGGCCAGCTCAGCAAGAGCACTGCCAAATACTCTCTCCTGTTGGCCAGCTGACAAGGTTAATGTGTCTCTTCCAAGAAAATGAAGTAAATCTAACCCCCTGTACGTCCCAAACTCCTGGAAGAGCCCCAGAATGTGTCATTAGCTTCGTGGTCCAGCTTGCAAGAAGCCATCACCTAATGGCCACTGCTGGGCAGCTGGTTGTGCTGGCGCTCCCCATTCAAACAACCCCCTTTGTGATGATCCTGATGGGGAAGCAGCGTTGGGACGGGTAAAAGGAAAACATCGGGGAGGGGGGCACGGGATTGAAATGTTGGAAAAGGTTCCTGATGTTTTTAATTGCAACAGCAAAGGGGGAGAAGAAGCGAGGGCGAGAAGAAAGGGCTAGCAGCAAGGAATTTCCAAAGTGCCTTCCTGCCCCGAGCAAAGCAGGAACTGGGAGGAGAGGCATGGAAGAGGAGCTGGGAACAATATGCTGAGAAAACACAGGGGCTTCCTCTCTCTGCAGGAGAAGACCCCGGGTATTGCAAAGGCAGTGCTTAGCAGTTGAGTGGTTCGAGCTCGCATGCCTTCTCTGCCCGGCCGCGTTGCTAAGGGGGAAAGTGCACCAGCCCCCCAGGGATGTGCAGGGCCCTGGCAAACAAGAGGGCTCCAGACAGCAAACAAAGACCGATGGGTGTTTATTCCTTAATTACGGAGAAGCCCTTCAGAAACAGAGCACTGTAAATCCCGCCCGCCGAGCAAAAGCACCACGATTTATGCGCGCTGGGGCAAAGAGGAAATAAATATCTCTCTGGCTCCTGATCAATATTATGAGTGTTTTGCCAACCTACAGGGTGTTTTATGAGCTGTAAGGACAGAAAGGGATCATTAATAATTAAATAAAGTCAACCTATTAAGCTTATTACTTCTTACAGGTTAAGCACCCCTGACCGACGAAGACCAGGAGAGCTGCCGATGAGCCGACCCCTGTCTCGTCTGGGACTCTGGTCCAGGGCTGTCTCCAGTGAGCAGTGCAGTGACCCAGCTTGGAAATGATTCCAGGACTGTCTCATGGGGAACCTGGCTGGCTGAGGACTGTGATCAACCTGCTCTTCAACCTGCAAACTTTTGCCCAAGACACGGAGAGAGACAATTCAATGCTGCATAAACGTGCCAAATTCAGGTCACTTCGACCATCTGTCCTATGCAACCAAACCAAAGCAAAACACCAGCACCAAAAGGCACAAATCCCTGGAAGTGGCCAAGGCCAGGTTGGACGGGGCTTGGAGCAACCTGGGATAGAGGAAGGTGTCCCCGTCCACGGCAGGGGGCAGAATGAGATGGGTTTTAAGGTGCCTTCCGGCCCAAACCAGTCTGTGATTTTGTGAAATAAAGGTGGTTTCCCACCAGCAGCACCTCACACTGTCAGCTCAGGACCTTCTCCAACATCAGGTCTCCCATTCCATTTCCCAGTTCTCCTTTCACAGCCGCGTGTTTGAGGGAAATAAAGCACTTATGTGCAGGAGGGACAGAGATCTCTCACACACACAGAGCTGAGTGTGCTTCTCAAATTAACCACACCTTGCAGGACACTCACCAGGATCATCCCAGCTCAGATTCAGTGGAGCTTCTCCGCCTGTTCCCCCCATTCCTGACAGCATCCCCTCCATGGGCTCCACCACAGCTGCTGTTCCTGCACCTCTGGGCACCTCTCCTTTAAGTGTTAACACACCCACAGGATTTATCACTGCCCAACTTCATGACCAGCCCGACTGAGACATCAAGGTTTACTGACTGCAGGCTTTTGAGATAAATATCCTGCAATTGTGGGCTCTGATATATCACAGGGAATTGCAGCCAACTTACGTTTTCATGGTGTGACACTCAATCTAATAACTTTTAAGGTACCCTCGATAAAATATATCACACCTGAGGTTTATTCTGTGTGAAGTTAAGCAAAAACTATGTGACACATAATGGCAGGGGATACTGTGGGTACCAAAGAAAGGCTTATTAAGCTGAGAATAAAGATCCTAAGGCTGACAAGTGTAGGCTGGTTAAGTCTTTTCTCAATACAAACCCAAGCTTTTTTCCAGTTCCGGGCAACTCTGTGAAATGAAACCAGTCCCCAGAGATTCACTAAAAAGCTGGGAAAATGCCACAAATTTCACTTTCCACTAACCCTATATGCCCCAGAATTTTTTTAAACAGCATTGCCAGCAATATTTCAGAGGGAAAAACCCAAATAATGGTGAACCCTAAGGATTGAGAGCTCACCAATGTCCAGAGGAGACCGTGAACAAGATGAGAGGGCTGGAGCACCTTTCCTATGAGGAAAGGCTGTGAGATTTGGGATTGTTCAGCCTGGAAAAGAAGGCCCAGGGGCAACCTAACTGTGGCCTTCCAGTGCTTGAAGGGACAGGACAACAAAGATGGGGAGAGATTTGTTTGCAAGAGCCTGCAGGGACAGGACAAGGGGGAATGGCTTCCCATTGCTAGAGCAGGGTTAGATGGGACAGTGGGAGGCATTCCTGGCTGGCAGGGTGGGCAGGCCCTGGCACAGGTTAGGCAGAGAAGCCGTGGCTGCCCCTGGATCCCTGGAAGTGTCCAAGGCCAGGTTGGACAGGGATTGGAGCACCCTGGGCTGGTGGAAGGTGTCCCTGCCCATGGCAGGGGATGGAATGAGCTGATCTTTGAGGTCCCTTCCCAGCCCAAACCATTCTGGGATTTTAAACGTGTAGCTTGGGGAAAATAATTTAAAAAGCACCATGAAGAGGGGGGCAAGCTGGATTTCTGCTGAGGTGGGCAAAGAGAGACCTCAGGAGAATCTGGAACTGAACTGCCATGAACTCCCTCACACCCACACTCTGCTCACCCGCAGGAAAACGACTGACTTCATGATCTGATTCCTCTGGAATGCTGGCACATCAATATCTATGGAAATGGCCATGTAAAATCTAACCCCAAATATATCACTGTGCTGGCTACTAAAAAAAGAAAGCCTAGTAAGTGAGTTATCACTGTGCAGTTCTAGACACACAAGTGGACTGCTTCCATTTCTTCGGTGGTCACACTTGGGCACAGCACAAATGTTACCTAAAAAAAGCCAAAAGCTGCTCTACAACACTTGCACAGAAATGCTAAAAAACAAAGACTGTATTTGCTTCTTGCTTGTTTTCAGTAATAAATACATATATGCAGGGAATAGTAATTGGAAACATGCACCTAATGCATTTCATTATTCATGTGTAACCATACTTAACCTGATGTCTTAAGTGTATAAATCAAATTGCATTGTGCCAGTACCTAAACACAGACTGGAAATTTCAATTTGCAATTTGATATACAGTCACTCAGGTTAGAAGATTCCATTAATTTGCAATTTGTTAACACTAATTTTCTCCTATACCAAGGCTATACTTAATGCAGTAGCACTTTAAATAGAGCTCAAGAAATCATCACATCCTTTTTTCTTTTAAAGGAAAAAAATATGAAAATCCTCTTATACAGTATACAAATATTTCAGTGCATGAATCTCAATATTCTGTGCCAGGTGAGAGGTGGCCCAGGGAGGTTCCCTCCCTGCCCCGAGGGATGTCCATCAGCCCCAGGGCTCCTCCTGACCATCACAGCACATTAAGGACACCCTCAGATCACAGGAGCAGATCCCACCACAAACAGGGCAGAGAGCAGAAATGGAGCTGTTCCTTCCACTCCCCGTGCTGGAAAGGGGAGAAGTGGCAGCACTGGGAGTGCACCAGGACCTTACACACAATGAGGGGGGAAATCCCTCCAAGGTCTGCCCAGAGCACTGACAGACACACTGACACACACACTCACAGGGTGGGCTAAAGAGCTGCCTTAGCACACACAGGTGGCTTCAGTCAGACAAATCAGCAAGGTTGGAAAAGACCTCTAAGATCACCAAGTCCCACTGAAAATGGAAAAGAATACATTGTGGGCTCCAGGAGAAGCCAATCTTCAGCCAAGGAAGATCAAAACCTGGAAGAGGATGGGCTAATCCAACACTGCACAAAGACCTACTGAGATTTACTTGCCAATTTTGATCCTTTGTTAGCAATAACTGCTACAGTTTGGTTTACAAGGAAAAACAAAAGCCCTTTCTGGGGGCTTTCATATTACCTTAATTCCAGCAGAAGCAATAAGATGATACTCTTTGGAGTATTTGGGGAAAAAACCACTCTCCAACATTACACTGAATTTATGCAAGACATAAAAGAGAAAATACAAGTAATAAACATTGTATTTGAGCATAGACTGTGAAGAAAAACACATTTGGAGCAGCAAGCAAATAAAAACAACTGCTTGCTCTGCACAAGTCAGCAGTGGGAGGCAGGAGGGTCTGCAGTGGGGGGTCTGAGGGACCATGGGCAGCACTGCTGGGACCCACGTTCTACAGATGCCGCAGGGACCTCTCCACTCTCCAGCTCTTCCCAAGTGACCTGGCATCCTGCCTTCTGCTCCTCTCACCTCCCAGTGTTTCCTCACCTGCAGTTCAAGAGTCACAGAATTTCTAAGGCTGGGAAAGACCTCCGAGATCATCAAGTCCAACCTTCAACCAAACTCCACCGTGCCCACCAAACCATGGCACTTAGCGCCACTTCCAGTCCTTTCCCGAACATTTCCAGGGATGGGGAATCCCCCACCTCCATGGGCAGCCCCTTCCAACACCTGACCACCCTCTCAGTAAAGAAATTTTTCTTCACATCCAACCTCAACCTCCCCTGGGGACACTTTCCCTTGTCCTATGGCTCGTTGCTGGGGATACACATCCCGTACCCTCCTCTTCCTCTCCAACACATCTGCCCTTCTTGGCTGACACGCCTGTTCCACTACACCACCTCTATTGATTACTTCTTCAGCTTCTTTGCCTGCCTCTTACATCTCACCGATGACAAGGACTCTGCAGGAACTGTTCATGTCATCAGACTCTTCTACGAGTCACATTTAGTAATGGCTGTTTTTATTTAGTAACAATGATGCCTTTCTTGGCAAGTTGGATCTGAGGTATTCCCTCTGCTCAGCAAGAGATGGGACTCCCCTCCACCTCCATTTTACTGGGCTGCAGGTGTTTGATGCCTTTCTCCAACCACAAAGGACAATCAGCTAAAAAAAGGCAGAGCCTAAAAAAAGGTAGAGCCACTCCTGTTTCTGAAAAGCAAAGTGGATGAAAAATTAACTCGAGTAACTAAGAAAGATTTCAGAAATGCTCAGCAGTGAGCACCCCCAGAAACCCATGAGGTTCCTCTGCACCTAAAAAATTAAATACCAATACTCCTGTTGGTTTGTGTATTTTCATCAACGGGGCATCCAACGCTGAGGTTGCCCAACTGTGCCCCAAAAGGAGGGATTAGGGATGGACCCAGTTTCAGAGATACTGGAGTGCTCAGGTCCTGCTGAGGCATTTCTCACTGCACACCCCTGCCTATTAATCACTTGCAAACCTTTAGGCTTTTATGATTTACAAGCCATAAGGTTGGTGCTTAACAGTGGGAAACCCACATAAAACCTGAGAGCAAAGAAAACCCACACTGGAGCCACCTGCCAGAAGTGCCAGCAAGTTCCACTTGGACAGCAACTCTAGAGAGCTGTGCAGGGATTTCAAAGCTGAATTAAAGCCACAATCAAAGAATTAAAGCCTCTTGCCCAAGCGCTGGAGGAGCCTTCTCTCTCCCAGCTACTCCCCTGCAAATCCCTCTTTGGGCCACATTTGGAAATTATTTAAAAAAGATAAAATATCCCTAATCTGTTACCAATTAGAAGAAACATGTGAGTATTATTTTCCAATTTGTGACTCAATCTTAGAAGCAAAGTCCCTGAAATAATCACAGCGGCTCCTGAATATTCCTATTGTGCTCCTGAAGAAAAATGAACAGTGGGCATGTCCTCTCCTGCCCCAGATGCCCCGGGGCCCAACGTATCAATAAGAACCATCAAAGCCCCGAATGTGAACTGCCAAAAAACTGTAATTTCTGGTCTGTGGCAGCTGCAGCCCAAGGGCTGCCAAACTGATTAGTCCCCTCCTAATGGTCTTTGTGCAGCGTGGGCCGTGGAGAGGAGGTGGGACAGGGGCACGAGTGGGCAGCACACAGGGTGCCCACGGGTGTTGGAGCACGAGCCCAGGGCCAGGATTTATGGCAGAGGCTCCTTTCTCAAAGCCAGACGCGGCACGACTTGAGTGACTAACTCCTGAAAATTGGTAATTTCCTGGTGGTTAGCAGGAGGAGGCCCACCAATGGGAAGCAGAAGCTGCTAATAAATTTATAGTGCGTTATATGCCAGTTAGACCCCTTCAGCCCTTCAAGAGGCAGCACCACCAATCAGGTTATCATTCCACAAATGCACTCTTTAGGGCTGATCTCATCACAAATCAATCCTGCATTTAAAGTGCAATTTTCATTAGTATTACCCAGGAATGCACTTGTGAAACAATGCAAGCAGGTATTTTCCTCCTCCCCTCTGGGCGCCCTTCCCCGACACCTTGTGCACAGCTATTTGCTTCTCATACACAGCCACGTCTGAGCTTCCAGTGGCAAATAATCACTGTGAATACCACATTAATTCTGCATCCAGCCAGATTTATTACACACGTCATACTTGGGAGTTTCACCGTCATTCACAACCCTGTGGTGAAATTACATCCTTGTACCTGACCACGCACCATGGAAGATCCTGTCAATACCAGGAATCAGAGCAGATCCCTCAGCTTCCCACCCTACCCCATCCACAGAGCTGACACACCCGATGCTGCTTGTCTGGGCATTCAGAGAAGGCAAAAATACAGAAAGAAATCGTCTCTCTGGTTTAGCATCTTCAGCATATGTACAGATGTCCTTTAAACCTCTGGCCATGGCTTAAAGTGGACCTTGATGCTTACAGTCTGTGCGAGCAATATTGTACTCTGTATGTTCCTCTCAGACTTCATTTTTTGCTGAACAAGGCCAGAAACAGCCTTTAGTTTCAGCTTTGGAACCTATGGCAGCACAAAGATGCCTCCTGGGCAGGAACACCAGGGAACCAGAGTCACTAGGACTGCATTTTCCCTTCGTTCTCCTTCTCAAGCCAGGCTCAGACCTTGGAGAAGCACACCCAGAAACTTATCACAGAATCACAGAATATCCTGAGCTGGAAGGGACCCACAAGGACCATCCAGCCCAACCCCTGGCCCTGCACAGACACCCCAACAATCCCACCCTGTCCCTGAGATCACTGTCCAAACACTCTTGGAGCTCTGGCAGCCTTGGGGCTGTGACCAACCCAACCTGACCCAACCTCAGGTGGCTTCTGCATATTTCACTTCCAAATTGCTTCAAATTTGTCCTAATTAAGCTCAACACTTTGTGATTTGCTTGTCAGCTGCCCCAGCACAAGCACAAGCAGCAGACCAATGTCCAGTGGCTGAGGCTGGTTTGGCTCGGAGCGCCATGGGATGTGCTCATGGGGGCTCTGGAAACAGGTTGTGGGATCCTCTGAGCTTGTGCCATAAAACAAGTAACTGTAAACTTGGACAGTGCTCTGTTCTCCTCCTGCACTGGGATGTCCAAGAGCATTGGGACAGTCCCTGCTTGGAGCTCACCTCGCTGCACCTCCTGGTCAGATGGACACCCACGTTCCAAGAACTCAGGGAGCAGGAGCTCTCCAACGCAGGAGCTCCCAAAGCAGCCCTCCCCTGCCTGCTTCCCAGCCAGGTACGCTCCCTCTTTAGCCACTGCAGGGCCAAATCTGACATCCCAAACTGCCCCTGCCCCCACTCATTTTAGATATCGTGGGGGCTCTTCACAAACCCCCATAGCACGGGCAGAGCGGCGCGATGCCTCGAGCCCTGGGCTGTCACCTGCATCTTATTTCTCCTTACCCTCTTAAATAACACTGGAATTCACTCTGTCCCCCGATGGGCGCCGTAATGAGAACCACCTGTCAATCACGGCTCCATTAGCCGGGACAGACTTTCGCTTCCTGAAACAATTTATTGGATTCCCAGAAGCGAATGGGCCTTCCTCCTGTGGAGGGGGGTGTTTTTGGGGAGCTATTCAGCGGGAGCGGCTCTCCCTTCTGGCCCTGCTGAGCGGGGCATTGTTTCCCCCGTTTGCTCATGGAAACGGTTTCCTGGCCTGACCCACCTCTTCTTGTCCTGGGCAGGCCGAGTGTTTGCCAAGAGCTCCTTTGGACTGCTCAGTTGAGCGGCGCGACACAAAACCCACCAGCTGTTTCCAGCACTGGGCAGGGGGAGAAGCCACTGGTGCTGTTAACCCCTTCCCAGCAGAGCCCCCTTGCACCCCCTGCCAGAGGAGCAGGGCTCCTCCTTCCTTGGCAGACAAATATCTGCCCTCATTGAACATGAAACTCAACGCAATTTGGTTTGCCTCTTGCTTCCTCTTGGTTATACTCAAACTGCAGCTCAAAGAAAAATCTTACTAATAGAGGCTAAAAGCACTTTGGTTGAAACATTATCTTTAGAGGAGTATTTTCATTTCCCCGAGTGCGTGCAGTCCTTATGAGGTTCATTTGCAATGTGCCTATCTGTTTTGATGAGATAATAAAATGTATTTTATTTAAAAATATCTCCAGTCCCCCCCCCTTCAAAGGAATTAAAATGGTCAGTTAATCTTTCTGCTTCAGAACAAACCACTGAGTAAATGAAAGAGGGCTCAAGATTATATAAACCAAGATTTTTTTCCATCCTAACACTGGTCTCGAAGACTAAAATACAGATGTACCTGAGCATTGGCTGTGTGCCTTTTTAGTATAAATCAGTTTAACTTTTAGCCTAGGAAAGGAGGAAAAAATGGAAACAAGATGATAGTTATCTCCAGCCTTCTGTGATTCTCCAGTCAATGGTAAATGGGGGGACTCGTTAGTGCCATAGTGATCCAATCAGGATGAAATTATGCAGTCATGTAAGAAATAATATCTATTAGGCTAATTTAATCAACGAATACTTTACAGATGAATTAGAATGCAGAATCCAATTATTTCAAACATTTGGACTGTCAGCCGCTGTGTTTCTGAAGCGGTGGAAGGGGAGAAAAGGGAGGTCTGAGGATCCTTTAGAGACGAGGGTGGCTGGGCTGTGTTTGTGGCAGGAGAGCTCCTCGCAGCAGGAGCACCAACAACTCCAATCAGCACCTTCTGCAGCCCAGAGGGCTCCAGTCCAACCCTCTCCCAGCTCCTGGGGCACCTTCCCCTGGGATATGGGTATGGACAGCTCGCTCTGCTGCCTGCAGTGCCTGGCAATTACTGTCCCCAGCCCTGGTGACTTCCCCTCGCCAGGCACCCTTCAAAAGGAAGGCTCACGCTCTAATTGCAATGGGGACTTTGTTCTTTGGATGGGAGAGGTGCCCTGGCCTGGTGCAGGGCACCCCCAGCTCCACCCATCACAGGCAGGAATTATTCCCCTGGAGAACCACAGGCTGCTTTACTACACCAAGCAAAGGGAGATGGCGCACACAGAATCACCACTGGAAGGGGGAACTGGCTTAAAACACAACTTGGGTTTGTGTTTTAGCAGAAACAAAGAGAGGGCAGAGAAACTGGGGGCTGTGAGCACACAAACCACATCTGTGATCCAGAGCCACCCGACACTTACTTTGCTGGTGCTTCATCCAGTCACAGGGGGATCAAAACGCCTGCCAGAAGAACTTTGTTGCTCCAACTAGAAGGCTTTTAGATTGGCTCCTTGCTATACAATAAAGGCATACGAAATCCCACATCCACTGCCTCTCTGTGGACAATTTCCTCGCCAGTCCACTGGAACTGGTGTTTCATAAATAGAGCAGCCAACCCTCTGGCTAGGACGTGACTGTGAGAAGTCACCTTTCATAGTCTAGGGTGGACTTCTCAGCAGTAACAGAAAGGTTTGGGTGTGAAGGGACTTTCAAGACCATCTCATTCCAGCCCCTGCCATGGGCAGGTTCACCTTCCACTAGAGTAGGTTACTCAGAGCCTCGTGAGATGTCTCACACAGCATCCAGTCTCACCACACAGGGCCTGCCCACCACATTTACCATCACAGTGCTTAATTCAAGCACTGAAGATGACAAAGGAGGATGTTTTGCTCAAGTCTATAGCACAAAAATGGCATTTCCCCCCTCTCTCATCACTAACAGACAAGCAGCTCCTGAAAGCTTGTACAGAGAAAAACAAGGCTACAAGGAGGCGATGGATACTTTAACCATCTCCTGGACTACCTTCCACAAAGAACTGAAACGAAGTTTAAACTTAAACATTTCATTTCCTTCTGTTGGCTTAAGCATTTCCTTCTGAGGGCTCCCCTGAGGAGCAGGGAAAGCCTGGTGCCTGCTGCAGGCTGTGGATGCCCCCCTGCTCCATAAGCCCTGCGCTGCCATTCCCAACATACCTGCGATCCAAACATTTGTCTGCCCCATCATCTGGAGTGGTTAATGGGCTCTCTTGCTTATTTAAACATTTAATGCTCTTCTGATGCCCAAATTATGCCTGTTTCACGTGATGGATTAGCACAGAATGCAGCGGTGACAATTGTCTGCAATCTGTGGAGTATCGAGTTTTGATTACTTCAGGAGGGAAAAGTAAAGTCCTAAGTAAACTGTTTTGATTGATAAGGAGCAGAGGAACAGTTCATGTGGTGGTTCATTGGGAGCCTTGATGAATGCCTGGCAGGACTCTCCTGAGTCTCCACAGGAGACACGCAGTAGCTCTGACAAGATTTAAGGTATTTATTGCTCAAATAAAACAAAACCAAGTGACACGAGTAGGCGAAGCAGCACCGGGCGACTGCAATCTGCTGATCAGGACTGAGTGCAAGTCCAATTTTTGCAGAGCAAAAACTCATTTTCCAGCCTGCCTACAGAACACTGCTGGCTCTCTTAGGAATTCTGGATGCTGCCTTTCTCCAGTGAGGAATGGGGATGGTTCCAGACTCAGGTCTTCATGGTGGACTGTCTTCTAATTAACACTGGCAGTTGTTCTATTCTTGGGTGGCAGGTTATTTAGCAGTACCTTTTTAAGACAAAGCTATGATATCTATCTATCTATCTATCTATCTATCTGTCTGTCTATCTATCTATCTATCTACCTACCTACCTATCCCGTAAAGCTATAACATATATATATATGATATATTTAAGGTTGGACTTGATCTTGGAGATCTTTCCCACTCTTCATGATTCTCTGATTCCCTCTGTATGTAGAGAATATATCCTCTCTATATAGAGTATATGTACTCCTCCTACACCTCCCCGCTCCCTGGGCCCCGCTCCCTTCCAGCAGCATTCCCAGCTCCGAGGCTTCAGGCTGAGAGGCTTTCCCACAGGAGCATCCCCAGCAGGGCCATGTGGCTGCTGCCTGCTGAATGCAGCTCTGGAGCCTCCTGCAAGCACCACCTTTAGCTCCAAGGCAGGGTGTAGAGCTCCTCTGAAGTGACAACCTGCCTTCTCAGCAATTACCAGCCGCTCGGAGCCAGGGCTCTGGTGGCACAGCACGTCACCAGTCTCTGTGTGATGGCAGGAGCAGATGGGACCCCTCCACTCTGAAACTGCAGCCCTGTGAAAATCCCCAGAGCTCTCCCTGGCTCCAGAGGTGCTTTGTATTGAAAGCACCTTCCCAAAACAGCTCAGGCTAAGGGAGCCTTCTGAGAGACATGAGGGAGGAAAAGGATGCACTTGAAGGGAGGGTTGTGTCAGAAGCACCTTCTCCTTCAGAATAGGGAGCTGCTCTGAGTCCACAGCGCTGTTTGCTATTAAAAAAGGCAGTCACAGTTAAGCAGTGGAGAGAACTGATATTTTTGTTTTCAGTTTACTATGACTGGGTGGGGTTGATGGATGTTTTGGACAGAAGAGGCTGAAAGGAGGCTTTGTGAGCCAAGATGATTAGAACAGTTGTCTTGAGCAGAGTTTGTCTAGTCTGGAAAGAAGTGGGGGAGACTCCAAGCAATCCATCAGCAATCTACTGCCAGCAGAGGAGGCAGTGATTAGAAGGGACAGCTTTGCAACAGGTTTGGGAGGAAAGGGCAGCAGAACAAGGTGTGTGGTGGGAAAAGGTGCCCAAAAGCTGCAAGAATCCTGATGATCTCCAGCGTTTGTAGCTTACCTCCTCCTCCAAGGTCCACTGTGTGGTGTGATGGGAACACCAGTGGCTTTGCTGGCACTCCAAGGAGGATAAGGAAGATCCTGGTAATAAAATGAAGGATCCCTACAAGTGAGAACATGGTGGCTTTGGAGGACACTTTGATACTTGGGTGGGGTGTTTAGGGACATGGTTTAGTGGGGGACGTGGCAGAGCTGGATTAACACAGTGATCTTGGGGGGCTGTTCCAACCTCAGTGATGCTACAGATCTGTATTTTAGATGCAGAACAGAATCCAGTGGCAGGGTTTGTTATTCCAGGCTATCCAAACAGACCAAGCAAGAGTAAAGACTCAGGATATGTTGCCTTCCCTGCCAAATGCTTGGACTTCCCAGGGCTATTTGGCTGGGCCATCATCACCTGTCCCAAACCACTTGCCCTCTGCTGAGAATGCTCAGGATGAGATTCTTAAGCTGTAAGTAACCAGTCCATTTTGTCTACTGTAAAAGACTCTTCCACCCTGAAGAAAAAGAAATTACTGTTTATTCTGAGATCCAAACAGTGTGGCAGACCTGGCTGGTTATTTTGCATGGCTTTTCTAGTGCAAAAAACCCAGCCATTCCTATTCTTGCTGTGAGCTGACAATTAAAATATTTCCCACGTGACAAACAGCAGGCAGCTCCCACCAACAGCCAGAAGGAGCTCCACCACCTTCCTGAGCATTTATTTTTTAGTTCCTGAATCAGACCAGAAGGATGGACCACCGAGAACTGCTGGGTCAGACCCTAAACTGCATCTTGGTGGGCACCTGATGCCAGCCCTGCCTCGCTGAGCCCACGAGCTGAGCACTGGCATCCCCAGCAACCCCCCTGTTTGCTTTTGGGAATTGCTTCTGAGGAATACAGTAACCTGGTAGCTCCCTCCAATCCTGCCTGGATGCTTGGAAAAAAGCTACTGCTCCCTTAGAGATCAAGTGGGCAGCAGCCCCTTAACAGGAACTGGTCTATGAGCTACCACCACATGTCTAATTAATGACCCTGCCGGTCGCAGCTGGAAGAGCTGAGCTGGGGGTGATTAATTAAATTAGCTGGCAGAGGAAATTACAGTGGAAAAGCCAAAGTTTGATTGCTCCATAATTAACCACAGTGCAAATAATATCTGCATCTCTAACTTCCAGCGATGAGATCAGAAGCCAATTGAATTTGGCACTGATTGAAGCTGTAAATATCCTGTGGTGAAAAATGATAGGTTTGTTCTGAAGGGAAAACTTACAGCAATGGACATCCAGCGGGTGCAGGAGTGGAGCAGGGCACAGGGAGGGAAGAGCACTGGAAGGAGAGCCTGATTTCAGTTGGTTCCTGCAGTCTTCTGCAGGGATGGGGGACTCAAGGGGAAGAGGAATGGTCCAGTCTGCGGGAGCTGCTGCATGCTGGGAGGATCCTGATCAGACTCAGCGAATGCAGAAAGCCAAGGCCACTGAGACCACTGGATACCCTGCCTTCCCTCACATCCTCTGTGCCCTAGCGGTGGGAATTCATTGCTTTCCCTGGTAAAGGATGTCCAGATTGAAGTAACCAGCCCAACCACCCCTCCCCAGCCCATCCCCTCTACTGGGAGCACTTGTTGAACTGCAAGAACCCATTTTCCCATGGAGATCCCCTCCAAATCCCTGAAAATCCCTCCATCCCACACCCCCATCATTATAATTTCATTACTCCCCTGAAGCATCTCTTTCTGAAGATCCTCACTGAAGACTTGAAATATTTCTTACCATTCTTCTCTCAAATTCCCTTTCTATTTTGGCAAGTTATGGCATTGATGTACCCACCTCATCCCTGCATCACACTGAGTTACTGTGAGCAATTCACTTTCTCTGCTGCTGTAGCTGTGGCTTAAAGACAGCTCAGATTTTTAAATGAGAGCTGAAATGCACCCCCCTCACACATCCAGACGAGCCAAGAGTTATTTACATGCTTCTCAAACTGTTATCCAAAGTACTCTGCAATAAAAACTGCATATTCCAGGAAATACTTAATTTTTTTTAAAGCAATGAAACCAGTTTTCCTGAATGTTGAACTAGCAGCGAAAGGACATTATACAAATATACATATTTTGTGTATTTTATATATTACCTTGAATTTACCAAGGATATTATACATATGCTTGGATAGATTATTGATACATGTGCTTGATAAACTCTGTGCTGTCAACCTATGTTTCCTGTATGCCCCACTGTGGCAGTGAAATGGTTTGTCACCTCCTGGCTGTCAAAGATATAACCCAAACCCCTCTCCCCCAGGATGTCACATGCACTTTCCTTGTCCTGCTGAGACAACCCCCATGACATGTCTTGTTCTCTCTCCCTTATTCCCCATCCTAACACACACACTCATACCCCATGAGCTGTCTGAGGCCACAAAAATGCAAATGTGACAACAAACACCAGCTAAAACATCAAACTTGGAAGAACATTAATTTCAGGAGGTCCAAAACTTTATCAGAAGAGTCACTTTCTGGACACTCTCATTTCACTTAGAGCATTCCCATCACACATCCTGCACATCCCTAAGCCTTGCCTGCTCCTCCACACACCCCAAGACTCCCTGGAAAACACATTATGTCCTTAAAAAAACACCAAAATGCTGGTGGTTGATTTTTAACATACAAAACAGGTACTCTGCATTCCAAAGGGTCCTTTGGCTGCTGAGTTTATCCAGCCTCCAAATATATTTTGGGGAGGCATCAGCACTCCCAGGTTCCAGCTCCACTCTCTTGGATTGGTCTTGGGGCTGATGTGCCACAGGCAAGGGGCTTCACAAAGAAACCACAGCTGGGAGAGCCCAGACCAACCAAAACTGCAGTTTTACCACTCACAATTGCTATTGCAAGTACTATTTTAAGTACTGTTTAAAGAATAGTATGATTTCAAATAATAATATTTTAACTTTTCACCTTGACAGAAAGTCCTAACAGGTAACCCCAGTTAATTTCTGGAGCTGCTTTTCCCTTTTCCTCCCCTTTGCCCTAAAGGACCAGGTGACTCCAGGGATCTCAGGTATCTTTCTGAGTGGGCTGAGCTGTGGGAGCTGCACAAGGGGCCAAAGCAGGTCTGGTCTGGAGAGGCTCAGGCAGGAGCACACATGTGTCATTAGTAAAGGATTAGAGCTGCAAATGTTGGCTTCTTGGGAGGAGAAAGGAAAAAAGACAACTTCTGGATATCACTTTCATAAGACATCCTTCAGTTTTGGCACACAGTGACACAATGCTGCTCTTTCTGCTTGCAGAGGAGTCTTAAAAGCATTAATGGGGCTGTGATTTAATTGTGTGTGTACCTCAGTTTCCCAAGCCTGGCTGGGGCTGTGGAGAAGTGGAAATACAATAAAAACACCCCTTGAGCAATTCTGACCTGGATGAAACCAAGGAAATGTGAATCTTCGGGGGGGGAGAAGCCAAGTGAGGTGGCAGATTCCTAGGCCATGACATAATCCCCTGTGCAGCACCAAGGCTGTTTGCAGCCTGTCCCATGCACACCTTTTGAGGCTCCCCAATTACCATGGCATGGCTCTCCCAGCTCCCCAACCTCTCTCACACTGACACAGAAACTGCTCCAGCCACAGCGCTCGGCACTGCCTGCATAGCCCCGTTAATGGGCACGGGCAGGCATTTCATCTCCCTCCAGTTCCTCACCTGTGCTCACCTCCACACACTTCAACCTGCTATTTAATTGGCTCAGTGTCTCATCTCTCCTGGTCACTCTTCTCTTTCAGCATCCCCCCCTGCCCCAGCACCCTGACATGGAAAAGCCCAGCAGCAAGAGCATTCTCTCTGCTGAACTGAGGATCTGTGAGAGCTGTGGGGAACCTGCAGCGGGCTCGTGTGTATCTCAAGTTTCAGTCCAGTCAAAAGCCAGCACCATCTTTTCACTGCTGCCCTTTTCATTTAGTTATCTTACTGAAGTCTCCTCTCCCCAGTCCCTTGCCATAGGCTACCAGCTTCCTGCAGAGCCAGAAACAAAGCTCAGCCTTAAACAAAGCGGGGAAAAAAGGGAAAAAAGCACAAAAGAGAGTTGGTCACAGTGACTGTCAGGGAGCCCTGCGGGCTCTGTAGCCACGACCAAAGCACAGGGATGCTGCTGCCTCTGTGCCTCGTGTCACTGGCCAGCAGAGCCACCAGGAGCACTGCTTGTTCCTGAGCACTGCTCAGCATCCCCACCGTGCCTACGGCCACGCTCCTCCCTGCCCACGAGCAGAAACAACCCCAGCTGCCACCCCAACAGCCCCCGAGGGCTGAGGGGGGCAAAACCAGCACATAGTGACATCCCCATCACTAGTGACAACTACCAGAAGATTCCTGCCCAGGAGCAAAGCCCTCCTGGAACAGCCCACCTGGGAGAAGGTGACCTGGAGAGCACCTCCCTCCCTCCCACTCCCTACCCAGCCTCACATTTAGCCACAATTAGTTTGTGTATCCCTTAACAGCAGAAAAGGTGCCTAGAAGTGTAAAAAGAATTAACCTAACAAAGGTGCAGCAGCACAAACCAGGAGTAAACTGGCCTTACAGCAACTCGTGCCATGTACAGAAAGCAATGTGAATGATGTGTAGTGAGACTGCTCTGTGCTGATGCACAGGGAGGAAGATGTGGTCTCAGGGCAGGAGCAGTGCAAAGAACAGGTTAAACACCAACTACACAGAAAAGCTCCAAATGAAAACACAGTATTTTACATAAGATTGTTTTGTTTCTAACAAAAGAGGTGTTTTCTTTCCTGCTGGATGGTTCCCCTGCCAGCTTAGCAGCTCTGCTGAGTGTCTCAGCAGCACCAAGTGCTCCGCTCATAGCACTTCCCAAAGCACCCAAAGATGAGCCCTTGGATCTGACAGGGGCACCCCCTAAGACCTGATGCTTTGAGCATTTTTCTTCCTCCAGAGTTTTATTTTGACCTTTTTATGGTTACAAGTTTCAGCCTCACCAACAGGTGAATTTCAACAGGAACTCAAGTGTTCACTGCTTTTCCTTTTGGAAAGAACTGATGAAAACTGTTATAGAGAGCACCTGGGCGAGGCTGCCCAGTGCTTCCCACAGTCAACTTCATTTTCCAATTGCTTTAGCTTGCATATTTGAGATGAAACTCTCCATGTCTGTTCCTCAGGTGCTGTGGAGTAAGAGGTAAGTGCAGGCACACATTTGAGTGTGTAAATGGTAAAAAAATGGGTTCCAGAAAGCCAAGTTAATAGAGATTTACTCCCCTCTGCAAAAAAAATGTTTCAGTCTCTGATCTCATTTCTGTTTTCTTTCTAAATGCTTGTAAGAAAGTAATAACATTTGCTGGGGCAAGACTAACCCACAGTGGCTGCCATCCCATTCCTCTTCAGCTGGACTGGCCTTTGGTCATCACCCTGATGGGAGCCACATTTCCCATCAATTTACAAATAAAATACTCACTTTTTCCCACTGGAAATTAATCCTTTTGCCTTTCCATTGCTCTGCTGCAGTACCACAGTGAAACAGTGGCCCAAGTAGTTTCTAATAAACACACTGATGGTTCTCCCTCTATTAGTAAGTTCTGAGTTGACCTTTTCAAGTAGCTTTTGGCCAAGCAGATGTGAAGTCCAGTGAAAACATGTTGGCCTTCAAATATGAGCTGCTCTCTAGCTCTGCCAGGTGTCTGGGAGAGAACTAAGACAAAAAGAGAAATAATCAGGCCATAGCTAAACCAGAAATCCAGTTTGAAGCCAAGATCCTACACGGTTCTGAGCCCTTCACAACAGGCACTCGCCCTCCAGACTGGTTCTTACTCTAGCAAACAAAAACAACATCACTTTTTGTACAGCGGATTATTGGCTTCTGAATACTCTTTTCCCAATCTTATCACTGTTCATACAACAGAAAGAAATCCTCCTTGTTTGAGTCTTGAACACAAATCCCAGATTTCCCAAAGTTGGGAGGGACCTTCAAGCCCATCCCATCCCACTCCCTGCCATGGGCAGGGACACCTTCCACCAGCCCAGCTTGCTCCAAGCCCTGTCCAACCTGGCCTTGGACACTTCCAGGGATTTAATGAAGTGGTTCTGATGCTATTCACATTGGAAAGAATAATATTGTGGTTTTAACACCTCTACTTTTTAACAAATGCTCTAATACACAGCGGAAGGAGGCAGAAATACTTCCTCTGCAGGTTTCTCTTTCAGCACCAAGGAGGAAAAAAAGGATTATAATAATTATTGCAAGCCAGGCTTCTGTTTACAAAGTGTTTGAGCTTCTTTCAAAGGCAGATTTGCACACAAGGAATGTGCAGTTGAACCAGGGAGCATTTTATCTAAAGCACTCATTAACTTGGACAACCCGGGTCGAGGGTTTTGTGTTGTTGTGGTTGTTTTGTTTTGATTTTTAATCACCCAGGCATCTCCCCCGCCACTGTAGAGGCATCAGTGTTTGCCCAGATCAGCTCCTGGGTGACAAGGGCTGCCAAGCAGCACCAAGGACAGGAAAACACAGTGTACTCCTGCACTGACCTTCCTCCTTGGAGTGCTGCATCCGAGTTCCAAGTGCCTCCAAAGGGTGAGGTCTGACCAGCAGCCACTCCAGCAGACATTCCATTTGCCTCACTTAGTCATTCCTATTAGAGGCATTTCCTGGAAGCTACTGGCGAGTGACAGATTTTATTTTTATTTTTTTAATTTAATTGCAGAGCAGTGCAGTGACTCCCATCTGGGATCAGTTCTCTTTTACAGCTGTGCAGGGCAGAGCTGGGGCTTTACTGGCAGCCAAGAATCAGTCCCTTTATTTATGCCCGTGCTTGAAAACGCAATACCATCGTAACCAGCAATTTATACATTTTCCTCATTACCTTTATGAAATATCTGCTGTCCAAAACAGAGCTAATAGAACTCCAGCTCACTGGGAGCTGTGCTGCTGCTCAGTGGAGTTCAGCCACCACAAAGACCAGGAGTGAGTTACGACTCTTGGGCTTTGTTGATGTATTTTTACTTTTAACTCCTTTTCTCAACTCCTTCCCAAAACCTCCCTTGTCCACATGCTGAAAGATCTTAAGAGGCACCTCCAGTCAAGCCCTGAGCCAACCCTCGAGCCCAGCCTGTGGTGCCCAGCAGCAGCTGGGTGGGCAGCAGCCCAGCTGTCTAAACTCTCTTGGCAGGGACTGTCATTCTTGCACAGGAGCGCGCCCAGAGAAGCCAAAGGCACATCTTGGGCTATCACATCCCATCACGTCGTGGCCGAGCCGTGGAGCCCGGGATGGGAACCGTCACCAGGGCCCTGCCCGTGACGAGCGTGCTGCAGTGACAGAAATGCACTTGGAGTTGCAATTAGTGGCACTGTCATTTTCGGGCGCTCCTGCCAATTAATTAAGCCTGTCAAATGGAAAAACAGCGGCATTCACATGATAATTTATATAGGGAGAGACTGGCCCAGCAAAGCTAAAGCTGCCGCCAACAAAATCCCCTCCGAGCGCTCAAAAAAAAAAATAAATAAAAAAAATATAAAGAAGCAGAAAGGGGAGGGGGGGGGAAGAAAGAAAGTTAAACTGTCCTTGTTATAATTGTTAACTCTGATCGCTCAAGTAGAAGACGGGCTGATTAAAACTCCAAACGAGCCCCCAGCTCGCTTAAATCTCAGAGTCCGGAATGATAGAATCAGAGGAGTTTATTCATACCATTAAGCCCCAGAGAACTTAATTGAAAGAAGAGCATAGCCTGGACCTTGACAAGCGGGAGGTCACAGTAATTGCTGCCGGACATATTTAACATTAAGATAATCAGGCCATTAATTACCCTTTGGATCATTAAATCAGCCAGTTGCAAAATGAAATTTCTGCCTCTATTACTCACTTGAGAGACCACAGGGGTGGCTTTTAATTTATCAGTGAGCTCGAGATACAAAGGACCAGGCTTGGGGAGGAAGGCAAAGGGGGAGAAAGGAGGGGGTTTGCTTCAGCAGAGGCAGGAATATCAATCCGCCATGCTTGGTGATCGTGGCAAATTAACTAGGTAAGATAACCTCGGCTTCTAAAGGCAGAAGCTGGGGGTATGTAAATAGATGAGGGCAGACAGGGAGATCAGAGCCTGCACACCACTTAGCAGGATAATAAAGGAAATCATCCTTGATTATCAGTGCTAATTTGGACACTGCCGGTAGCTTGTTATGCGTGTTCTGAGTAGCATTTAATTAATTCAATTGCTTGTTAATGAGGGAAGTGACATGTGGGGAGCAGATGCCACCCAACTGCAGATGGGTTCTGGTCAGCCCTTCACAATAAAATCTTTTTTTTTTTTTTTAATTTATTTTTAAAAAACCCCTTCCCCCACCCCTGGAACGGGAAAGGTGTCAAGCGTGGAGGAGCATTGAAAAGGCACAAAACACTGACCTCATCAGGCCAAGAACCGCCAAGAAATGGAGCTGACAATGCGGACAGAGAGGTCCCCATGTTCCCCCAGGCCCCATTTGTGCCCCTGCCCCCTTATGCCAAGAATCTGAGACCAACAGGACCAAAAAATGAGAGGGATGGAATGGGGCACCTCTGAAACATCCAGGAGGTGATATGGGCATCCCAAGTACTCTGCTTCCCCTGGCTTGCCCTTTATTTGCACTGCCCATAATACAGGATTAATTATTTTGACAAAACAAGAAGGTATGGATGAATTTTTTTCATAGAAGACACAGTCTAATATTTTCCATCAGCTACTCCTCAGTTACCCCCCAGAAACCAGCCCAGGCTCAGCACAGCAAGGCAGGCTTTACTGCAGGGCTGTGACACTCGGCTCAATACAGGAGCTGCATAATGTTTTCTCTGACACCATTAAAGGCAGTTCATTAGTGGGCGAGGGATCAAACTGCATCTCGTGCTGTAAGGTGAAAGCCAATTCCCAGTGCTGCCGGCTCCCAGCCCCACAGTGCCCAGCCAGCATGGGGTTTTCTGACCACCTCTGGCACCTAGAGCAAACAGGGAGCCTGCTGTGCAAACAAACCCCAGCACAACTGCTGCAGATGCTCCAGCTGGAGGGCAGAGCTTCAAACCACCCCTGAGCCCCTGCGACCCTCCCATCCCTCACTCACAAAACACAGTTTTAATGGGGTTGGAAGGTCTGCCCTATTTATGAATATCCTTAAAAAGATGCCAAGATGGTGGAGCCCTTTAAGGTTTGCTCAGAGCTAATGCAGGTATTTGGCATCCCTTGAGCAGGAGAACAAAAAGCAGGGCTGGGAGGGTGCCTGGATATGACAGTGCCTTCCCTCTGCTCACCCAGCAGCTTCCAGATGGTGGGGGTGCCACAACATCCCAGCACACCCAGTGAGACAGGGATGGAGACCTTGGGAGCTCAGAGAAAGAGGGTGAGGGAGGCAGATCATCATCTCCTGGGGTGGGCAGGGGCATGGTGGCAGCTTATCCCATTTGGAAAGGCCAACACCACCCTAGGAAGTCAATACTGGCAAGCGAGTGTGCAAACAGAACCCATGTGGGTGAGACTGGTAACGTGGAGAAAGCAAACCACAGTGTGAGGTGGGCCCAGAAGGGAGGCAAATACCTGCAGGAGACCCACCCAGCAGTGCAAAAGGCCCAGGTGACACAGGGCACAGGGTCCCCACTGGGGTACTCGTGTGTGCCCCATGGGATGCTCATGTGTGCCCACTGGGATGCCTGTGTGTGCCCCACTGGGATGCCCGTGTGTGCCCCACTGGGATGCCTGTGTGTGCCCCACTGGGATGCTCGTGTGTGCCCCACTGGGATGCCTGTGTGTGCCCCACTGGGATGCTTGTGTGTGCCCCACTGGGATGCCCATGTGTGCCCCACTCCAGAGCCCCGCTGGAAGAGCGTGCTCCAACAGTATCAATAGCAATTAGAGGGAGCATCCTGATCTCATCCCTAGCACCAGTTAATTGTCGCAACATTGATTTACTCTAATTTGACTTCTCACTCCAAATTAAACCCGCATTACCGAGGGAGGGACCGCAGGCAAGCCCTCCCCGCTCACCCCCTCCCCTCCAGGACAATAAATTCACTATTGAACACACTTGCAAAAAAACCTGGTGGTTGCTGCAGGATCCATACTGAGAGATCTTTTTCCTTTTCCCCCCCCTTTTTCTTTTCTTCTTCCTGCGAGTAATTAAAAGATGCTTTTCCTGACTAATGACGGCCCTGTTTAGCACTGGGAAGTCGATACTCCTGCACCAGCAGTCAGCTCCAATTTGTCACTGGGCTCCCGAAGTTTGAGCGGCTGCTCTCAGGGCTGCTCGTAATTGCTGCAGCCAATTACCAGCTTGCCAGAGCTCACCTAATCAGGGACCCACGGACACCACCACAGCTCAGGGCCAGCTGGTCCCCAGTCCCTTCCACGCTTGGGTTTTCTGTGCCTTGCCAACTTCTCGTGCTCTGCAGGAGCTCCTGTTTATCCCTCCTTGCTCGCCGTGGTCACACCAAGTCCCTCACCCCGGGCTCTGCCTTACCCTGCTGCTTCACCCCGTGCTGCTTCCTTGGGATCCCACCACATTGGTGCTCCCACAACCTCCCAGGCCAGTGCTCGACACCAGCCAACATGTTGCTTTTGATCCAACGGCACCAAACGACCTGGAGATCTGCTTAGAGAATTCCAGACACGTTTGGGTTGGGAGGGACCTCAAAGCCCACCCAGTGCCACCCCCTGCTGTGGGCAGGGACACCTTCCACCAGCCCAGGTTGCTCCAAGCCCTGTCCAACCTGGCCTTGGACACTTCCAGGGATCCA
>JAWWEE010000002.1:4529647-4548438 GCA_035221455.1 Xenops minutus
TTCCAGGGATCCAGGGGCAGCCACAGCTTCTCTGCCCAACCTGTGCCAGGGCCTGCCCACCCTCCCAGGGAGGAATTCCTTTCCCATATCCCATCTAGCCCTGCCCTCTGGCAGTGGGAAGCCATTCCCTGCATCCTGTCTCTCCAGACCTTTGTCCCCAGTCCCCCTCTGGCTCTCCTGGAGCCCCCACCACCAGCTCTCAGCTCTCTTCCCCTTCAGAAGGGGTTTTGCTAAATGCTTCCATCTTCCCTAACCTCCAAACACCCTTGACCTCCCTCCATCCCTTCTCCACCAGAACTCCAAATCTCAGCTCCCCAAATTATTTCTTCTCACTTACTTTCTTGCCTCTCTCCCTTTCCCTGAGCTTCAGTTGCCTCTATCCCCTCCAATAAAAACCAAAAAAGAGGGGCTCTTTAACCCTCCTTTCACGTCCATTTTAGCTGCTTCCAAAAGGATTCCTCGTGCAAAACTCCAAGCAGCACTGAGAAAAGAGCACACACAACTTCTGCCTGAAGAACCTGAACTTATTTTCTTGCCACAGCTTGGACAAAAGGACTGTGGTGCTGGCAGAGACCAAAGGAAAGCATTCAAGGAGAAAAAGCAGAGCTGTGTGGTATTTAAGTGAAAAATCTCATTTCAGCCCTCGCTGCAAACAGCAGAAGGATGGGAGCAGCAAAGCAAGATTACAATTGCTTTGTGGGAGAATTTTCACATCATCTTAATTCTACTTTTCCTAGCACCTCTTCCATCACACCAGTGTGCACCTGGACACAGAGCTGGAAATTCCTATTTAGAAAATGAATCTTTTTGTCCCAAAATGTTACAGTGCAGGAAGGAAAGAGCACTCATGTCAGTGGCAATCAGAAGCAGCTGAATGTAACCATGAACATGCACAGAAGCAAAGCAGGAGAATTAAAATAAGCCCAGGGCATGAAACACGAAGAGAACAAAAGTTGATTTTCTCTAAGTAAAACTCAATCCCAAATTAATTATTTAGTTCAAATGGACAGTGCTTTTTATCACAGTAACATGGATTTTAGATTTTTTCATGATGTTTATTACGTGACTACTAAAAGGATGTGATTTTTCTTTTTTTTTAAAAAATCAGTATAAACCTTTTCCTTGCAAGTATTTAGAACTGAGGCATCCCTCCAGCTCCCCTCAGAAGTGAGGAGCAACATGGATTTGTCAGGTGCAAGCATAAGAGATCTGTGGATTACAGTGACACTGATGACTGAAAGTTCATTTCACTCTGCCTGATGAAATCCTTCTGTTACCTGTCTATTAAAACACACATGGACAGCAGAAATCCCCTCCTGTGTGAACAAACCCTCTCCTCAGGTCTCCCTGAGCACTTTCATACGCAGCCATTCATCTAAGTAGCCTGATTAATGCAGTGGCTTCATTCTCGAAGATGAACCAAAGGTGGCACCACAAATTCATTTTTCAGGGCTAACGAAATAATGCACCAAGAAACAGTTCCTTGGTCACACACAGAGCAGCACAAACGTCCCCTGCTCCCTAGGAGCTGGCCCAGGTACACCTGGCATGTCACCTGGGAAGAGCAGGATCCTGAGAGACAGCCCAACAAAATCAGGACAGAATTCGCTCCGAGTTGTCTCGAGGGCAGGAGGCAGCACTGAGGGCTGGACCCCCATGCTGGGATGGAGCCCCCGAGCTCCCCCTGAGCCCCCATAACACCCTTCCAAAGGCAACTCCAAAGCCTGGCCCAGCTGGGCAGGCTGGAACTGCAGCTCTTTCTCCTGCCTGGACCCCCTGCCAGAGGTCACTCTGCTTCCCCCCAAGCCAATATGTCATAACCAGCCACCTCAAATCTACTAAAACCACCAAAGTATTTCCCAAACATCTTTTTTTGATGCTGAGTGGGTAAATTAAGCATAAAAACCTTTAGGTTTTGGTAGGACAACATAGCACAGGCAGATCTTCCCTGTGTGATATATGGTTCACATATATCACATACAAAGTAGTAAAGTCCACAGTGAGCAGGACTTTGAACACCCAAGAACCCGACAGCCAGGAACAAATTCCTGAGTGAGCCTGAACCCCTGAGGGCAGATTGTTAATCACCAAGTGCTAGTGCAAGAGCCAGAGCTTGGTGGCTGAGCGAGACAAAGACACACACGACAGGGCAATTCTGAGTTAGGAAGAGCCAGGCAGGAGGGCTCCATCTCCCCCTGCTTTGTGGCCAGTCACCTGAACAAAACCACTGCCCAGCTGCTGAGGAGACCTTCCCAAGAGGGGAGAGCTAATGGGGTCACTGCAGTCCTGACCCCCCCTTTGACACACGCTCTCCCTGGGCAGGCAGCCAGACTGTAAATCCTGATGGGCACAAGGACAGCTCGAGAAGAGCAGGGTGACACAGCCCACCCACCTGGTGGAGTCTGGCGAGGGCTTCATGTGGCCCTGGCTGTTCTCCTCCCAGACGCTGTTGGCCAGCTCGTTGCCGATGGCCGACATCACCTTGATGAGCTCCATGGGCCAGTCGTCCAGGTCGAGGGAGCGCACCCGGGACAGGTGCGTGCCCAGGTTACGATGGATCCCCGAGCACTCGATGCACATGAGGGCTCCCAGGTTCAGGCTGGCCCAGTCAGGGTCTGCAGGAGAGGGGATACGAGACATTAGGACAGGGGAACACTCAACACCCAACTTTCTACATGAAGAATGTGGCACCGGGGGTGTCTTGTCTGGGAGGTCTTGGGTGGAGATCCCAACCCTCCTAAGAAACCCTCGAGGAGTACAGAAAAATAAAATAAAGAGGGGTGTCTCTCTCAAAAGATGTATCATTGCACCTCCAGTCAAAGGAAAACTATGGATCTGAGAGGAAGGGACAAACCAAGAAAATGGAACTGTAGTGATGGGCAGCGGAGAAAGCTCCTCCCTGGGGATCCAGAGCTGCTCTAGCAGGGCAAAAGGAGGGGAAAAAACAAAACAAATCACCCCCCTCCCAAAATAAACCAACAACCAACCAATAAATAAATAAAAACAGCAACAACAAAATGATCTCTTGCTGACAACATCATGTGCCATCAGCCCCGTGTGGCTCCTACACCTGACACGCTCCGGGGGTGTTTCCAGCTCCTAGGCCAGCCCTGAGATGGGAACGTGACACCTGGAACAGCCCCCGTTCCAATGTTTGGGGCAGAAGGATTCCACCCACCCCAAATAACCCCACTGTGGACAAGGCTGGGGCAAACCTGCCACAAGATGGGGAATTCCAGTTCCTGACATGACACTGCCCCGTGGGATTGAAATCCAGAGTTGTATGAACCACCCTCTGTCCAACAAATTGTCTTCAATGAAACTGAAGACACGTGAGAGGAATGTTTGTTGGGTTTCTTCTCTTCCCTGCTGTCAGATCTTCCCTTATGCCTGTGCATCCCAAAGAAGCACCCAAATCCCAAGCAGGAAAATGGAAATTAATGAAGAGGGCAGGCAATTTTTATTCCTACCCAAATAAAATCTAGAGCTGATAGAAAATAAATTTCCAGCATTACCTTCTGTTCAGGAAAATTTCATCCAAAGACTCGTTTTAATTTTGTGTAACTCACAATTGAAAAGTTATTTTTGGCAGCTGAAATATGTGGCAACAAAACATTTCCCAGTTCTTTGTTTGGACAAATGTTGTGTTTGGACAAAAAACAGGAAAGGAAAGCGGGCAATTCTAATTGTAAAGTCCCACATTTCATTGTGGGGCTTTGATTCACTGACTGACATCTTTCAGTCAGTCCTCAGAAATCTAAAAAAGGCCCCAATAAGAAAAATCCTCCAAGTCTTATACTGTAGATACTGTAACATCTATACTATGCATAGACAATTTGAAATCTCCAAAAAACCTCCAAACTCCTGCCATATTTTCCAAGATTTTGGTATGACAACCAAGACAAAACCATTTCCTTCATAATTCTTCAGATCACCTGTAGTGTTGTTTTGCCAGTGGGGGAGCCAATGGTGTATCTGAAACACACTAAAAGCCCCCCAAAATAGCAACTTGTTGGCATAAACTTAAAACACAGCAGATGATAATTTAAAATTTGCAACCTGTGACTCGGAATGAAAGCCCTGACCTGCAGAGGCCAGGGTTATCCTCACAAAAATCAGAAGTGCAATGAGCTCTAAGAGCTCAGAATGAAGTCAGAGAATAAAATACTGATTTATGTTACTCCAATTACTCTGATAGAACTGATGTTAAGGACCTGACCTCCCTCCCAACGACCTGTCCACTTGAAGCATATCCAGTGCATTTTGTACTGACTAAATCCTTTAAATATTCCCCTACTTCAGGGCATCCCAGAGTGGTTTGGCTTGGAGGGGCTCTCCCAGCTGGCAGCACTGAAGAAGTCCACCAAAGCCCCAGGCAAGAGATCCTGCCCAGACACTGTTTTAGATGTCAGCAAAGGCAAGGCTTGAACTTGGAACAGAAGTCAGAACTGTTCCCACCAACTCACCCCGAAGGAGCCACACGAGGTTCACAAGCTCTAACTATCCCAACGTGGTTTTTCCATCTTTTAAGAAGATGGTACAAAACCAGCTCCCTTTCCCTGCTGATGCCAAGAGCAATCCTGAACTGGAGGGTGCTCACAATACTTACAAGCACATGGAAGGCTCTGCTCCAGAATGGACAGCCAGGTTTGATGGGAAAAGCAAGGCAAAGCCCTCTCATGGCAGCCAGAGTTGCTATAAAGTTACTTCCCCCTCTTCTACTTGTTTGTAGAAGAATTTGTCAATCAAAATATGAGCCTTTTAGCATCACTGAACATATCCAGACTGCAATTTTCAGCTATTCATGTTCTCCAAAATGTTTGGCCCTCCCTTTCCCTAAAGGCCTCCTCCCCACTCTGCCTTTCTCCTCGATCAGACTGACCATGATTAGGAGAAGAACCTCTCTCTCCCCACGGTCTCCTTCACCCCTCTGCATCCCAGGGGTGGTGAAAGGCTTTGCAGGGCTAAAGTGGGCTGAGCAGGGCAATCCCTGAAGGGAGGAGCAGAGGAAAGCAGGGAAAGCAGCAGCAGGGGCAAAGGCATCTGGAGTCACAGCAGAGAGAGACAAGTCTGCAACTTTCCTATTCCTTGAGAGGTTTTTGCCCTGTTCTGCATGTAAACCTGGATCTCGTGGTGGGCAGGACAGGATTGCCCAAATCACTCCTTTAGTGTTTGGCTCTCAAATACAAAACAGCCCAGAGTAAGGGATCAGACTCCTGAACAGGAAAACTCAGGATAAAGTTCACTATTTTTAATCCCTCCCTGTTTTTTTCTACAGCAGCAAAGACCTGATATTCCACGTTTTCCAGGCACCTCGAAAGAGTAACTCATATTTATCCTCTCATCTGTGTAAGACTGGAAGAGCCAAAATCCAGAAATTTAGCTGGGTTTGACTAAGCAATTCAATTCCCTTCAGTGGCTTCTCTCCAGACAGAGAGAGTGCTCTAGGAAAAGGCACCACCAGTTTCCCTCTGAAATCAGATGTTGGGAATGTTAGAAATCAGAACTCTGACTAAGTTCAGCTGGAAGCTGCCAAAGGGCTGGAATGCTGGCAGCACACAGCTGCTGCTGGAATAACATCCAACAAGGCAGCAATCCCCCGGGAAACAAAGTGCTGCCTGAAGTGCTAAAAAGGCAAAGAGCTCTAGAAAGAAGAAGTAGAATGAGAGTTCTGAAGTGGAAGATTGATGGCTCTTGAACAGAGCTGAGGGATGGCAACATCTCACACTGCTCTGCTCCCAAACATCTGGCTCTGGGGACATGCAAACTGTGTAAGCGTTCCACAGGAGAGCTGGGGTGTGTGGGGGGGAGGACCTGCCAGGCAGGGCAGGAGGGGAGAAGGGCAGAAAGCAAAGGCCTGCAGGAGAAGCAGCAGGCTGAGTTCACCTCCCCTGTGCTGTGTGCACATGCTAAAATACCTCACTTTGGAAATACCTCACTTTTTCCCAAAGGAATGACAGTGGCCTTAAAATTAGGAAGGTTAAATGGCAAGAGGAGTCAAAGAGGGTGTAAATCAACTCTAAGGCTACAGACAGTCCCAGCTAGGATTCCAAAATCATCCCCCTTCAAAAGCTGCACCACAGAGTGTTGCCAGAATAGGCTGTCCCATCCTGCCCTCTCCCAGCAACACACTCGTGGCACGTCCCTCCAGCTGGCACCTCACATGGGTGGCCAGCTTGACCCTGGAGAACCTGGCTGGAAACCAACCTGCCTGGAATGGGGACAAAAATAAAAAGGGAAAAAATGGGTGCTGTTTTCTTGCACAGTCATTTTCCTGATTACACATCGAGTCTAGCTACATAAATCCTGGGATATGTGCATGACTGGGGAGAGCTGGACGCTGGGTAAGGTTAGATGGGTCACAGATGCTCCAGGAGGATGTGTGTGGGTGTGGGAAGTTGTCTGCAGTGAAGGGGTTGGATGTTATATAAATTATAACCCTCATATCTATATAATTTATAAAATACAGAAATATAAAATGTTATGTATCTAGTTATCAGGGGTTAGGAAAATGCCAGGCAGAGCTGAACAGGCAGACTGGAGCAGGACTGGGCAGCACTGCCCCCATGCCCTGCTCACAGTGAGGCCCTCAAAGGAACTAAATGCCACCACCTCCCCTGCCCTGCACCACAAAGCCCTGGTGGAAATCCCAACACCACCAGGGCAGTGTGAAGGAACTCCAATAAATGAATGGATTTTGGGCTGTGAGTGTTAAAACAGCAGCCAGGCCAACACTGCCCCTTGTTTATTACGTGCTGGGTTACCCTCCAGTGAACAGACCACACTTGCACTTCTGCACCAATGTCCATTTTAAGACGGGATGTTAGAATGGCTCAGACCACCATTAGTCAAAATCCTAACGAGCAAAGCTTAAAAGAATACATATATACACCCCCCCCCCCCCAAATAAATGAATATTTTCCCATTTTAAACGTGTACAAATCTCAAGAAAAAGTTCTGACTTCCAAAAATCAAAGAACTAAAAATGCACAAGTTCTCAGTCCTTCAGCTCCCACAACTAATTGCTTTGGAGCAAGAGAACTTCCTTTTTGTGGCTTTGTTACAAACCCCTGGAACTAAAGAGCACCAGAATAATGACCTGAGCTGGGGTTAGTGAGGTGAACCGCAGCTCAAAGTATTCTTGAGAACACTCTTCTGAACACTAAGTATATGTTTTAAAAAATAAGAAAAAAAAAGGGAAAGAAACACAAAGGGGAAGAAAAAAAAAATAATCCCAAATCAGTTTTCTAGTATCCAGATATAATGAGCAATGACTTTGGTTTCTTCTGACAAGGAACCCTAAAAAACGAAACCAAAGAAAGACCAATCAAGCTCTGGCTCTTTGAAAATATTACCATGGCACATGTGCCCTCAGAGGAGGAAAATGGGAGCAACTGATGTCAAAAAGCAAACTTTCCCCCTATTCTTCAAAGGAAGCTGCAGAATCGCTGACATTTTCCAGCGGCACGTGAAACAACGAGGGGAAATAATGAGGATGCACAGGGACAAATGAACATGCAATGAGTGTGATGAAGCAAGTTGCAGAATGCAGTGGCAGTGCTGGGGGGCAGAGCGGGCAGAGGGCAGGGCTGTACTCACTGTGTGCCTCGCAGTCCACGCAGTGGGCATTGCCGCGGCTGCTCCGGATGGACTGCAGGGCCAGGGCCTCGGTCTGGCTCGCCAGGCGCGACTGCGGACACGGGAGACACGTGGCAGCAACACGTGAGCGGGGGGGTGGCACAGCTGGCACAGCTGGCACAGCTGAACCAACAGCCAACCCAGCCCACACCACATGAGCAGGGAACCTCAGGTCTGGATTTGCCTCTCAAGACACAGGGATGCTCAGGCACCTCCAAGGCTCCAACACTGGGGAGACTGCACAGAGGGGAACTGAGCTTGGCAATGACCCCCCCAAGGACAGCAGTCACAGGGCAGGTTTGCTTCAGGAGATAAATGAGACAAGGACAGTATTTCCCAAGATCAATTGCTCGTATTGACGAGCATGCTTTTGCTAATGAAGACTAAGGGGTGATTTGCAAAAGCAGCTGAAACCTTTTTATCATGAAAAGGTCGAGATTTCATCCCACAGCTCCCAGTTGAGCTCTCTCCATGGTGACCTGCCAGTGACCTCCAGCTGGCCCTGGGG
The DNA here is from genome assembly GCA_035221455.1 of Xenops minutus. Lineage (NCBI taxonomy): Eukaryota > Metazoa > Chordata > Aves > Passeriformes > Furnariidae > Xenops > Xenops minutus. Next base: position 4,537,794 of record JAWWEE010000002.1, read on the forward strand.
AGGCTCTCAGGACACACAGCAGCTCAGCTCTAGCCCACTGAAGTGTCTGGAGGGCTCTGTGAGAAGCCAACTGGGACCTGCACCAAGGGGGGGACTCTTGGAGATGAACGGATTTAAGCAGGACAAGGACCAGGTCTTGCAGATGGAGATGACTCCTCCACGGGACACCTCCTAAACCTGCCCAGCAACTGTTCCAGCCAATTCTTCTGGCATGTTTTAAGAACCTCTCCGAGCCACTTACCAGCCACTCTTTATCCTCTTTTTTATTACTATTTTTATGTAGGTGTTAAGTACAAACTTCCTCTGCTGTGGACCCTTAACAGGCATCAGAATGTGGGAATCCACCAACAGCAAGGAAATGTGAAAGTTGGGATTTTCCTCCATCTCAGAGATGCATATTGGAAATAAATACATTTTTTTAAACAAAATGGGAAGCAAATTATATTATGATGATGGTAATAACTGCTGTTTGATCTGCTTGGTACATCAGGGCAAGGAAAGCAGGCATTAAATTCAAAACACAACTCTCCTCCTTGCAATATAAAATCACAAAAGCAACTGTGATGTGGGTAATACCAAAGGATCTACAGTCTGAACAATTCCTGCCTGTTTTCTCCCTCAACCACCACTCAGCACCTCACTCTCTAGTTGGGAAGCACCGACAGACACGTTGCCTTGAGATGCAGTTCTCCTTCCCTTCCAAAGATGAGCATTGGCTGAGATTTTAAATATTTATTTTGTCAGGAAAGGAGAACAAATTCCTTCTGCCACAATACAGAAGCATTCCAAGGTGGAAAGTTGCCCCTCTTAGGCCATGTGTCCCCAGAAAGCCCCAACCCTGCTGTGGGTGCAATACACGTTTCTCCAGGAGCACAGGTTTGACATTCAGAGTTGTTTATCTTGCTTTCACCTGAAGGATCACCCAGTCCCCTCCTTATTTTCAGTGTTATTCTGTGTACCATACCTTGTTCTTGCTGCTCTCACAAGACTGTAAACTGGCCAAGATCTGACTCTCTATGGCTTGGACCCAGGCGTCCCTTTCCTCATAGGTGGTGGCTTCGAAGTGCCAAGTCTGGCCGGTGAGAGACACGATGATAAACTCAAAGTTTTCTTCTTGCTCTGAACAAAGGAATTGCAAGAGGAAGAAAAGATTAAGTTAAGGATACTGACAATTAGCCTAAACAACCTGGGCTGATGAGAATTTCTGCAACACAACCTAATGACTTTTAAGCTAAAGGAGGGCAGGGTTGGATGGGATATTGGGAAGGGATTCTGCCCTGGGAGGGTGGGCAGGCCCTGGCAAAGGGTGCCCAGAGAAGCTGTGGCTGCCCCTGGATCCCTGGAAGTGTCCAAGGGCCAGGTTGGATGGGGCTTGGAGCACCCTGGGATAGTGGAAGGTGTCCCTGCCCATGGCAGGGGGTGGGACTGGATGGGTTTTGAGGTCCCTTCCAACCCAAACCATTGTGGGATTCTGTAACAAGCAAATGCAGCTCTGAGGTTTGAGCCTGGACCCCTGCACAAGGCACCAGGAAACCACATGTGGATCCTCTGCTTTTTCTCTCCAAATGTTATGCAAAGCACTGGTTTGGGCAAATATTCAGTTCCTGGGTGTGTTTGTGAGTTCAGTGGAGTCTGCACCTTTCTCAAACATAAAGTGGCCAACAAGAACTAGTCAGATTTAAACCTGAGGTGCTAAGAGCTACATCATGTAAAAATCAAAGTGTGCCACAAAATAGAAGATGGACTTGAAAGACAATACAGAAAATATAACAATTTACCCTTTTCTTTCAAGCAGTTTTTACATGCCCAGATATATTAAAGCAGACGTGTACACTTTCTCCTCTACAGCATAAATAGTGGGATAATAATAATAATAATAATCACTGGGATATAATACAGGATTAAAATCAGTTCAACCCATTCAACATTCACGTTCGACATGGGAGATGAGAAAATGATCTGAGAAGGCAGCAGAGAGGGTCAGTGAAATATCCTTAGGGCTATTGCAGGATAAGGACAAGTATTCAGGCCAGAAGAGCAGCACAAGAAAATGCCAGCAGATCTGAAATAAATGGACACACACTCCACCTACACATGGGACACCAGTGGCAAATTAAAAAACTCAAGGAAGCCTGAAAACAGAGCAAGTGGAATTGGGAAGGGCTGGCATGAGGCATGACAGCAAAGAATAATAGAGCACAAAACTCTGGTGAACATCAGCCCTAACGAGGTTTACAAAGAGCATTTTGTCTGGTAATAACTGATTACACATTCAGAGCCACGAACTGCCCTGTCCCCTGGTCATCCCCAGGCACGCACAGAGCAGTGACAAAGCCAGCAGGGGCTTTAGAGGCAGCACTGCTGCCACTACCATGGGACAACAGCTGGGCTTGGAGAAACTCCCTGGCAGCACAAGGTTATTCTGCACCCCGAGGTGGGAACAAAGACAGGGTTGAAGCTTCTTTTCAGGTGCAGGAGAGCACCCGAAGCAGCAGTTTTACAAAAAAAAATAGTGTGTGGAAAAAGTGGGAAAAGAAGTAGTAGAATCATACAATGTCTTGAGTAGGAAGGGACCCACAAGGACCATCCAGTCCAGCCCCTGGCCCTGCACAGACACCCCAACCATCCCACCCTGTCCCTGTCCCGTTGTCCAAACCCTCCTGGAGCTCTGGCAGCCTTGGGGCTGTGCCCACCACCTTCTGGGGGAAGGACTTTTCCCTGAGCTCCACCAAAACCTGCCCTGACACAGCTCTGTGTCATTCCCTTGGGTCAAAGACCAAAGATCCAGCTGTACAGCTACAACTACTGTTCTGTTTTAGCAATGCTGTGTTAGAAAAAAAACAGGTAGAATCACCACCCAAAATGCTACAAATAAATCCTAGGAAAAGCCTTGTTGATCAAACAGAGCCCTCAGGAGTTCCTGAGGAAGGTGTAAGAGGAACTGCTCCACAGTAAACCCAGTTCTGCTCAGTCCTGTGCCTGTCCCCTGCAGGATGACATAGTGAAGGTCTTCTACAGCTCAGCACCCACCACACCCCTCCCACGTAAGCCAAAGGTCTGGTATAAATTGCAGGAGCTGCCTGAAAGAGAAAAGGGTCACTTTGCCACCTCAAGGTAAAATTTCCCTACACTTCCTCCTTCTGAAAGAGGGAGAAGACCCTGTAGGGATGCAGAGACACAGAGGAGGAAAATGAGAGGGACTTCTCCAGTGCACTGGCAGGGCTGACCTCCCAAAGAGTAACAACATGAATATAGGGTATAGAACTAACACTTATATATGGTGTGTATTAGAGATGTCTCTGCACTATTCCTGCATCAGTCCATCCCTGTTTTTAAGTCTGAGGTGACTTCCCAGCATTAGGATTCCAGAGCTTGAAGGAATTTTGCACAGCCAAGGTGCAGCATCACTGAGTCCTCTGATCTCCCATTTAATAACAGTGGCCACACACAGGGAGCTGGTTTGCCCTGCTCAGATACTGGTCCTGGAGTGTGTGCAGGGAAGGGAATGGAGCTGGGGAAGGGGCTGGAGCAGCAGGAGGGGCTGAGTGGGCTCAGCCTGGAGAAAAGGAGGCTCAGGGGGGACCTTCTGGCTCTGCAGCTCCCTGATGGATCCAGGATGGGCTCTGCTCCCAGGGAACAGGGACAGGAGGAGAGGGAATGGCCTCAGGCTGGACCAGGGATGATTCAGACTGGACATCAGGAGGAATTTCTTCATGGAAAGGGTTTGTTAAGCTTTGAAGGGGCTGCCAGGGGAGGTGGTGGAGTGCCCAGCCCTGGAGGTGTTTGAAGGCACATGAGTGTGGCACAGGGTTCAGTGGTGAATGTGGTGGTGAGTGTTCACGGGTGGACTCCACGAGCCCTAAAAGGCTGTGCCAGCTGAAAACACCTTCCCCAACACACCCTCTGCTTAAACACAGCGATCTCCTGTTCCCAAGCTCCCCTGTGACACAAAGCAGTGCCTGCTCCACGTCCCCCCCAGGCACTGCCTCCCCAAGGCAGGGAGCAAACCTGCACAGCCTGAGCCCCTGCACTCAGGAATAGGAGAATCCAGCAGCAGGATGAAATCACTCTGACTCTTCAACCAAATTACAGGTTGTGCTATTGAAATCCCTGTGAGCCCAATCACAAAATTTTATTAAACAGTTTTCCATGTTTAACAGTTATTCGTGGAAAGGTCCACTATAATAGTATTTTAGCACCATCAACCTGTCGAAATCAACCTGCCCAATTACTCCAAACTACATTAATAACACCGGATATTACACTAATTGTGTCCAGTTTCTATGCAGACGAGGTCCCGCGGGGCTAATTCTGCATCCTCAGGGGCAAGCAACTCAGCCATCAGCCTGATTTCACCAGGAATCCCTCCTCATTACACAAGTCCAGGCTGTCAAACTTTTTTTTTAAAAAAAAAAAAGGTTAATGGGCCAATCAGTCATCAATTATTTCCTGGAAGGGCAGCAGAGGAAGGGTTAAAGTGCGAAGAACCAGCTGCCACTGACTCCCATTTGGAAGTTATTACTGACAGGAGATGCCTAAAATGTTGCTGTTGTTTGTTTTGCCTTTTCTTTTAGAGTGGGACGGGGTGGCTGCGATGGGAAAGGAGCCAAAATTGATATTGTTATAACATGGAACCTAAAGCATAAAGGAATTTTTTTCTTCTAGTGCAAGTGGGCATGCACTCTGTGAATTTTAGGAAAACCCCACCAAGCAGAGCACCACCAAAGAATTACACAATACGTGTGCTGCACAGAAGGCTGGGAGGCCCAGGGTGCCCAGGGAAGATGTGGCTGCTCCATCCCTGGAATACTCCAAGGCCAGGCCTGGAGCCACCTGGGCTAGTGGGAGGTGTCCCTTCCCTGGGTGAGTTTTGAGGTCCCTCCCAACCCAAACCATTCTGGGATTCCATGACACTCTTTTCACCATCGTCCTTCCCCAGTCAAGTTACTGCATTTAACCCAGTTCACATTTCTTTTGCTCTGCCACAAGCCAGACACCAGTGCCCCAGCCCACCCACTTCTGGAAAACCAGGGAGACAATTTCTGGGAAGCAAAGGATTGTGCAAGAGAGCAAACAAACATTCAGGCACAGCCTCCATGACAGATCACATTTAGAAAACTACTCTGAAAATCACTACAGGATACAACCAGTCTGCAGCTTGCTCCAGAGAACCCAGCTAAATCCATGAAAATGTAGGGAAAACACATGTCCAGAGCAATTACACCTCTTGGTGTCTTGCAAGGGCTGTTCTAAAGAACGTGCATGAATCACTTTGATCACAATTTCCACTTCCAACCTATTTTATTCCCAATATTAAGAACTGTATGGATAGCCATGGACACCTTGCCCCAGCATTTGAACAAGCACAGTTCAAAGCCACAAAACCACAGAACATCAGGTTGGAAGTGACCTCAAGGATCACCTGGTCCAACCTTTCAGCACAGAAGAGCAAGGGCTCCTCTCTGCCAGGCACTGCACAGTGAGAAATCACACCCATTACACCCATCCCAAAAGCTGGCCTTTGCACAAAACAAATACTCCTATTTTTCATAGAATTACAGCATCATTCAGGTTGGAAAAGACCTCCAAGATCATCAAGTCCAACCATTTTCATGGATATAAAACAGACTTGCCAGGCTTAGGGCATTTCTCACAGGCATGCAGGAGTATTTTGCCAGAACCAGAACTAAATAAAAATAATAATAGTAATAATAAAATTGTTCTGGCTGCCAAGCCAACCACATTGTGCACCTGTATCTTTGCCCATCCCACCTGCCATCAGAGGGTGCTGGTGCTGCCCATGCATGTCTGGTGGGTGATGCCACTCCCACACGACCACCCCCCCAGAAACCACAAGTGCAAGGCTCTCCGAGGTGATTCCCAGTGCCCATGCAGCCCCTCTGAGGGCTGAGGTGCCAGCCTGAGTCCCCCTCACACCTGCCCCCAGGACACCCAGACCTAGTGGAGCCCCCCTTTCATCCCACCACAGAGATGTGCCCTGCTGGAGCAGCATTCTCACAGCCCTCAGCCCTGCCAAGGCTGGGACCCAGGGCTGCCCAGGGGCCCTGCCATGCAGAGAGGGATGTTTCCAGCACTCTGCCTGTGGACAACAGAGGCACCTTTTCTTGTTTGCACCCTGCACAGCTCTAGCTCTCCTTACCTTTTGCCACTGGGTGTAAATTGCCCCCCTAAGTTGGCAGACGAGGATGTTTATTAGCAGCCTCAATTAAGGAAATATTTGTGCCATGTCCCACTGGGCATGGCTATGCTAATACTTCTCTCCCCTTTCCAAACCCAGTGTCTAAATCTAATTAGCTCTGAAAATCAGCCCTATCAGGACAATAGAGCTCTGCTATGACTCGCCCACAGCTCTTGATAAAGAAGAATTTTATACTGTTTTAAGTTGCTGCCCATGAGTGATGGACTGGGGACAAAAGGCACTGAACCCCCCCTGCCATATGGACTATTTGGGTGCCAAGACCTGCAAAAAACTTTTAAAATTCAGTCTATCCAGGATGTAACTTCCTGCACAGGCACAGCACCACGGCAGCAACAGCATCAGCACCTCTGGAACCAAAGGCAGCTTAGGCCTTAATGAATATCCAAACTAAAAGCTGCTGATCAGTGTCTGGCAAATCCACTATGTAACTGTGAAGCGTGGAGAAATGAAGATTTAGTGTCTTTAAGCAGGTTAAACCAAAGCATGCAGAGCACAGGCATTAAATTCCATGAAGATGATCCTTTCCACTCTGCTGCAAAATTGTAAAATCACAGAATCCCAGGATGGTTTGGGTTGGAAGGGACCTCAAAACCCATCCAGTTCCACCCCCTGCCATGGGCAGGGACCCCTTCCACCAAGCTCCAAGCCCCTCCAGCCTGGCCTTGAGTCTATTCATAGAGGAGAAATAATTCTGTATTTTATTAATACTGCAACGATAGCAGGTACAAGTGACTCCAGCAGGTCTGAAAACCAGAGTGAGGTTTGTTTTAAGCATAACTCACTGACACTGCATATCTTTTTCCCCTGGAGAATCAAAGCCCTGCTTAAAGCCTACTGTAACAGGGAGCAGGTGGGACTGGTTCACCTCTCAGTGGCTCCCTACAGAAAACCCCCCAAAATCTGAAAACTATGAGCTTGGGCAAATCCTGAACTTAATGAAAGTAGGATTCCTTGCACTGATAAAAAACTGATGGAGGATGGAGCTGTGGAATCTTTAGTTCCTTTAGTTTCCTTTTAGTTCCCCCCACCTGACAGGAGGGGGGAGCCAGGTAGGCTTGGCCTTTTTTCCCAGGGAACAAGGACAGGATGGGAGGAAAGAGACTCCAGCTGTGCCAGGGGAAGTTCAGGGCATCGGGAGGAATTCTGTCCTGGAATGGGCTCTCAGGCATTGGCAGGGGCTGCCCAGGGAGGGTTGGAGTGTCCAGGCCTGGAGGTGCCCAAGGCAGGACTGCCCGTGGCACTCAGTGCCCTGGGCTGGGGGACAAGGTGGGCATCGAGCACAGGGTGGGCTCCGTGGGCTGGGAGGGCTTTTCCAGCCTAAAAGGGCTCTGTAATCCCCTCAGAAGGCAGAGCCCTTCAGCTGGGATCTTCTACCCCCTGAGCCACCCCCTTCCTCACCCACAGCACTGTTCTGGCTGCCAAACAGCCAGGAGGGAGCCCCTTGGGCAGGGGATGCCCAGCTGTGCCCAAGGTGGGCAGAGCCCCCAGCCCCGGAGCTGCACAGGGCTCCAGCCTCCCCTAGACCTGGCTACAGCACAGGGAACACCTAAAACCAGCAGGCTAAGGACAAAACTCACTGCTTTCCACTCCAAGCTTTCAGAGCCTGCCCTGCACATGGTGGCAATACCTGTGGTGTGTAAAGAGGTGCAACTGAGCAAACATGAGCCAAGCACCAAAGCAGATTTGTTATCCTGGACTGTCATTTCCCATCACCGCTCTCTTTTTTGAAGGCATAATTATCCAAACATGTGGCTTTTAATACCTACAATGCTCATTAACTCCACATTTGGATGTCTCCCCACCGCAGCTCTCACACAAAGGCTTAAGGCACGAGCTCAAAGCCATGGAGAACATCAAACTTCCCATTTTTAGGGGGCAGAAAACATCCAAGTGGAGATTTATTTGCCTGATTTTAGAATTTCATTCCGTGTCTCAAGACTCTTTGGGCTGTGGCCAGCAGGACCATGTTCCCATATGAAGGTGCCTTTGATACTCAGTTTGATCAGTGAGATAAAAGATGCTCAAACTAAACAGGCCCTAAAAAAATCTTTGCCTCTAAAACACAAGGGAATTCTGTATATTTGTTCCCCTCTGCAGTTTAGTACCAGGGAAATACAAAACTCACAGGCAGTAAACCTGAAACAACAAATGTGCTGGTTAGAAGAAAAACTGGGCTGGGAGATAAAACCCAGCAAATGTATGGAAAATTAAAAATCATTAAAGAGGAAAGTGGGGGAAAACAACAACCCAAACTTACGGCTATCTGGCAATTTTTTCTCATTTTGTACTGAAAAGACAAGAAAAGGAACAAAAAAGACAGTTTAGCAGCTCTGGAAGGTAATAATTTTATGTTTAGACTGAGAAACGAGACAAAATTATACTTTAAAAAAGCTGCCTTAACAAGCTGGAATAAAATCCCAGTTTGGTTTCCTGCACACACTTTGTTTGGCAGGGAGAGCAACCAGCTGTAATTGTGCAAAAAAAGGAGGGTGACATAAATCACCAAAGGTTAATGACCAGGATGTGAACAGAGGGACTTGTTTACAGAAATAGCTCGCAATTTAAAATTTACAAGAGATTTAATGCCACCGCTTGGCAATCACTAAAATCAACAGCCCAGAAAACAGTGACATTAAGAAAAATATTACAGTTATAATCATTCCAAAATAAGTCAATTAGTGTTAGGGCAGGCGCTCGCCATTACTTGACCCATTTGGTTCGCACTTAAGTGAAGAGAGGAAAAAACCCCCCTCCCTTCCAGCGGGATTACTGAGTTGTGACCTATTTTGCATTCCCTGTTTCTTCCACCATCCCTCTTCCAGGCTGCTGGAGAGGCTGGTGGCAGAGTTTTTAATCCACCACCTCTCCCCTTGCCTGCTTTCCCAGTAATTCTGACCTTTGACATTTGAAAGAATAAAAAATACTTGATAATTGTGTTGTTCAAATGAAGGTGGAGGTGTGGGGAGGCAGAAATAAATATATAAGATCCCGTGTGCTATTACACAAAAGGCATGACGGCTGTCTGGGGTGGGAAAAAAGCAATGTAAGTCAATTTGTGAACTTTGGCACTGGGTGACCTTTAGAAATACAACAATATCCAGAATTTACAAGCAAGAGCAGCACATGCAAATGACCCGGCACTGTCTCGCCTCTGGATTAGAGCTGCAAAGAGCATTATGGAGAAGGCTTGCACAAAACAAATTAAGATTGTTACTTAAATGTCACGGCACACTATTGTATTTGGCTACAGATCATTACACCTGATACTAACACTTTTAAAAACTGTAATAACTTGGGAAATATTACACCGAGTGCCCGCACGGAGAAAGGGAAAATATATATGTATCTCTTAAAAAAAAATAAATAAAAGGAGAAAATGGGTTCCTGAAGTAATTTAAACATCACCACTCCACGACTAGAGGGAAAGGTCAAGATTTAAGTAAGCCAGGAGGAACACGAATGGCAGAGTGAAAGGCACAGAGAGAGATGGCAAGCCCAGGTGGAAGGACTCTGCAAACACGGGTGGGACAGGCATGCTTGGGGCAGAGCTCACCTCCATGCCCACCCCAGGGAAGGGACAGGGGCAGGGAGACCTGGAGGAGGGTGAAAAAAGGGGGAGAGAGGAGGTTGCCCTGTGGGATGGTGGGTTTGTTACCTTCGGTGTTGGTGCTGCTGCTGCTGTATATATTTCGCAGGCTACCAACACGGTTTAGTTTCCAAGCTTTGCGTTTGGCTGCGTCCAGAGAGCAGGAGGGGAAGAGAAAAAAAAGAGAATAAAAATAAAGAAAAAGAAGGGGACCAAAGGAGAGAAAAAAAAAAAAAGATTCAATGAAAAAAGGGGAGAAAAGAAACATCAAAAAGCATATGAAGTAAAATACAAGCACGAGCCTGTTAACACGTGAAGAGCTGCACACAGAAAATGCACACAGGACCACTCAGCCTCTCCAGTCCTTCTTGAGAAGAATTTCTCTTTCACTCTCTACAACATGACACAACTTGACAAGATTAAATGGATCTGCTATTGGAATAGACAAAACCAGACCAGGAGAAGTGGAAAAAGGCAAGAAGTATTTGTGCAAAGGATACAGAACTGGACAAAACAGCTACTGGAAAAATGTGATCCAATTCATGACAGAACACAGCCTGACAAGAGCTCCTTTTCCTCCAAAAGCCTGTAGGGACCCCTTGGTGCCTGGAGTTCACCCTTAAACCTCCTTTTCACATCATCCCCTTTAAAAATTGGGGTGATGATGGAATGACCTTCAACACTCATCACAACAAATGCTATTTGCAGTGCTGAGCTCAGAGGCACCAGAATAATCAAATCCCAGAATGGCCTGGCTTGGAAGGACCTCAAAGCCCACCCAGTGCCACCCCCTGCCATGGGCAGGGACACCTTCCACCAGCCCAGGGTGCTCCAAGCCC
>JAWWEE010000002.1:4548880-4565561 GCA_035221455.1 Xenops minutus
CAGGGTGCTCCAAGCCCTGTCCAACCTGGCCTTGGACACTCCCAGGGATCCAGGGGCAGCCACAGCTTCTCTGGGCATTACATGTCATTATTTTGAGGAGCACTGAGTAGACATTGCTGGAATTGATGTTTGTGGTCCTTCATTCCTGCCCCCACAGGCAAACCACTGCAAAATCGAGGTGTTTATTTGGAAAGCTAAAAAAACCCTCCTCCTATTGTTTACACAGAATAGCATCATCCTCTTTCAATAGAACTGACCCAAACTCTGAGATCCTCTGAGCTCCCAGCTGCTGCTCCACAATTAGCAGAAAATACTGCTCAAAAGCACCCCATTTGGAGAGCACATTTTCACCTCCTGTAAAACCACCCTGCTCTGCCTCAAGAGTGAACTCCCAGCGTGAGAAGCTTGTCTAACCCAAGACATGCCCAGGCTGGGTTTCATCAGTCCGGGACTGCAGGGAACCCCCCAGGACACTGCTGGCACCTGAAATCATAGGGAAGGGGGGCATTACCACGTCTGGAAGTGTGACTGAGGCACCTGGCACATGGTTTGGAGGTGAACACTGGTGCTGTGCTGATATTTGGACTCGATCATGTCAGAGGTCTCCTAAGGGACCTCAGACCCTCCTCCCTCCCACCACAGACGGTCCTCACCCTTTGGGATGACACAGACATCACACAACATACACAATAATTGAAAAATTTTCTTTCTATAGTTAGGAGGGAACTTCTTGAACGGCCCACAGAGCTCAGAGCAATCGGCTGCTTCCAGGGCAAAGGAGCAGTGATGTGAACTCATTCCCATCGTTCACAAATCCCTGATTTTCAGCTGGAGAGCCAAGGCTGTTGAGCTCTATGTGGTTTTAATAAAGGCATCTGCAGGCTTTAATGTTATCTACTGAAAAGGGGGACTGCATTCTCAGTGACATCATCAAACCTGAAAGTGTTTTCACTGGGTGCATCCCTCAAGGTGGGAAAAACCTTTCATTTTACGACCTGTTTCACAAGTCTCAGGCACCCAGAGAGGCACAATTGCCCAGCAGAAAACTTGTTTTCCCTCTGCAGCATTTACATATAAATAGGCCAAGCCGAGGTCTGGTCCCTCTGAAGGGAAGATGAATCCAAAGTTAATTCAACAAAAGCTTTTATTGCCAACTCTAGATATATCTGCATATCTATATATCTATATCCATATTACATCTATCTATATTATGTTATCTACATCATATACACACTTAAGCAATCAAATAAACCCCAACTGTTTACAGAGAAAAAGCTGTAAGAAATAATTCATTATTTAACAACAAAACTCCCCCTAATTAGAAATATCTTGAATGCAGATTGAAGTATCTTCTAGAAGTGTTTTCTTCCAAAAAAGCTACTAAGAAGTGTCTCTGATTAGAGATTCCAGAAAAAAACCACACCTTTCTCAAACATCAAATATGTGGAGTGAATGTAAGTATTTCCCAGTATTCAGCCTTCACTGAGACGTGGCACCCAGTACAGGTCCTGGTTGTGCTGCCCCAATCTCAGTGACTGATATATTTTAATAACCTTTCAATGAAAGCTTTTCTTGCCTGGGTGCTGGCCCTGATCTCTGCCCTCACTGCTGACAGAAGAGCCAACAACCAGCCAGCCCTCACAGCACCCAAGGCAGTGATCACACACTCTTTATGGCTGGGAAACACCTCCAAGACCATCGAGTCCAAGTTCACCTGACCACCAGGTGATGCACACGCCCTGAGGGGGAGCTGGAAGGTCACTTAATGGCTCTGCAGGTCTCTGAACATCCAAAGAGCCCCAAAAGAGAGCCCTGAATGCCAAGGCCAAGCAGAAGACACCCAGAGCCAGTGGGAGATGATACATGTTGGGTCTGTCCATGAGCATGGAGCGATGGCAGCTCTGGGAGCACACCCAGCTGCCTCTGGAGGCACAGGGAGGTCTCCTTTGCTGGTGCTTTAGAGCTGTGAGCTGAACTCCACTCATTTAACATCCCTTCTGGATGTAAAATAACCTCTCACAGTGAAAATGGTACCACAGAGGAAAACCAGGTATCAGTACAGCCTTTTGCCACGATATGGAGTAACTGGGAATCAATTCATCACTCCCAGTTACCACCTCCCTCTGTACTTGTTCAGGCAGTGACTTTACATCTGTGCCCCCCTTGCAGACAGAATCTCTGTGTGCCTTCTTTAACAGGGCTGCTGTTTATTCTCTGCTAAAGGACCTGCTTGTCCTGTTTCCATTACTTAGCTTCTGCAGTAAATATGCTCCCTGCCACTGTGACCACACACCATTATTTCTAAAAGCAGTCCCTGTTTGTAGGAGTTTACCCACGTGTGACCCATCTGTTTGGTACCTGGGAAGTTCCCTAAGGATGCTCCAAGTACTGCACACAACAAAACCCTACCCTGGAAAACAGGGATGTGTAGGATCTGGGTGAGAGGCAAAGCTGAGGATTTAAGGATAAACTCCAGGACCAGCTGGGGAAAGGATCCTGCCCCTCAGCCCTCCTGCTGCTCTTTCTCAGGTCCTTCTGCACCACGTGTGGTTCATCAGGGGCAGCTTGGGGATTTTAATCCCTTGTTGTTCAGCAGAACAGGAAATTTGCCCAACACCACCACACTCTTTGGTAAGAGAATGGAAATGTTCTCATTAAGATGCAGCTCAGGAGGTTCTCAGCCCATGTAAACTTGTCTCTGTGGCTGTTTCACCCTACGTGAAAGCAAGGACAAGAATTCCTCCAAAAGGGTTAAAAAGAGGCAGCCCAAAACCCAGGCAGAGCTGACATTTGCTGAGTAAAATAAACTGGAGACATTGTGGTTCTAGAGCTGTCCAACACCTAAATTGTAAAATAAACCTCTGCCCAAAGTGCACAAAACTTAGAAAATCACAGAAAATGGTTTAGCTGGGAAGGGACCTTAAAGCCCACCTCGTTCCAACCCTCAGCCATGGGCAGGGATGATCAATATGTCCACTAATTTTCTCTAACTCCTAACAAATACGTAACAGCTCATCTGTTAAACCACATTTCCAAAGCAGCAAACCTGGACGTGACTCTGAGGTTTGCAAACACTCCTGTTGGGTGCATGGGTGTCCCCAGGACATCCATCCCATGGGACCAAAACATGGAGCCAGGACCCAACAAGTATTTCATGCAGTAAGAACCCTTAATATGCCCTGTTTGGACCCCAGGACATCCAGAAAAACCAGCTGAGGTAAAGTAAATTAGTCAAGTAAATTCCTAGAAGTCCTGACTTACAGGAATCTGCCCAAACACAAGTAAAGCTCTCTGTCTGGTACCATAAAGCTCCCTTTCCTCCACAACTGAAATCCCTCCCAGCACTCTATTTTAAACCCAGCAAACAGTCTAAAAGTAATACTTCAAATCCTATTAATAGTTAATTACGTTTGGCTTCTGTTCAGCTTTGAACATTTCAAATGAAGGGAAAAAAAAATGAAAACACATTCATACTTCTGCCCGTGACAGGGGAAAAGAGTTACTTTAATTAAACATCTCTAAAAAATGTTTTTAATTCTTTTTTTTTTCCCCTCCTTGCAATATTTCTCCATCAAAACTCCTGTGATAGGTGAAGGACCCACTAAAGGATTTCAGTGCCTTTCCAATACACTGTAAACACACGAGATTCAAATCGACCAAACCAAATGGTAATTGGAAACATTTTTCTCCGTTTTTCATTATCTGAAGCAGAAAATTACGGCCCTTTTCCTCCCCACACAAAACTCCTTTTCAACCACCTAGGAAAACTGTCTTTTAATAAGAGCTTTAGATGATCCTATCGTATTTCAAAGGCGGTGAGCAGTGGGAGCAGCTAATCAAAGGTGTAATTATTTAATGAGAGCCCCCCTGGCACCTCACGGTGGCCACAGCCTGGCTGTGATCACTGGACCACCAGCCCTTTCCAGAACCCCTTCCCAGGGTTGGGGTCTCCTCTTGGGGCTGCCTCCCCAAGGCCACCTGAGCTATTATAGAATTAGGACACTCACTTTGTCACCCTGCCACATCTGGACTTCAAAGAAACCCAAAACCAACCCTAAGAGGTTTTCCTGCAGAGCAAAGGAAAATATTGCCCTGACAAAACAGGCTTTGTCAAGACCATCACTGATTTTCCCCCTTCTAATGCTGCAGGACAGGTCTCTGTGAATCCCAGCTGCCCCACTCTAGTCACTCATGTGCAAAACCCACCCAAAATGTGCTGATTGAAAGTCAGATATTTGTCTTAATTGCATTTTAATATTTTTTCTTCAAATAGATCTGTATTGATCTACTCCAGAGGAGTGGAGCAGGACACAGGCACACCTGGGAATCCACTGTACTGCTTATCCCATGCCTTTTGCACCTGGAAGTGTGACCAGAGCCACCTAAAATCCCAGAACCACAGAATCACAAAGGTTGGAAAACACCTCCAAGATCATCAAGTGCCCAACCTTCAACCAAATACCACCAAACCACATTGCAAAATGCCACATCCACTCGTGTTTTTGAAAATTCCAGGGATGGTGACTCCACCACTCCCCTGGGCAGCCCATTCCATTTGATCCAAGGTATGGGCCCTTCTGGAATTTCAAAGGTATCTGAGTTTCTACCCAATTATCTGATTCCAAGATCAGCCTCATGTTTGTAATTGGTGTCATCGGAGCTCAAGTGCCACCACCTGGGATGCCACTGGAAACCAGACCCAGAGAGGAAGCACTTCCCAACTGCACCTTCCAGCCAGATACGACTCCAGGATGAAAGGGGAGCCCGACAGAGGCTTCTTCAGGTCACCACACCTGGCCACAATGGCACCTGTGACAACAAACCCCAGGTGATGTGACAACAAAAGCTCTGAGACCCTCACTGGCAAAGCTCCCATTCCCAGGGAATGGCTCAGGTGGGAAGGGGCCTTTGAAAGGTCATCTAGTCCAATCTCTCTGCAATGGATAATTATATCATGTCAAAGGCACCCTCACAAAACCCAAACTCGATGTATTTTGAAGGAGAGCAGGAAAAAGCATCCCTGAAGTGGAAACAAGGGAGTGGGTGAAGAATCCAGGGACACACAAAGGAGAGGAAGAGCAGAGGAGCATGAGTGGGACATAGGGGGGTTGTGTGGGGGTATCTGCCCTCAGCCCACCTTCTTTCTGCTGTTTAAACACAGGGTTGACTCTGGGAAAGGAGACACTTTCCTTGCCTACCCCATGCAGGACCATTGCAGTCTTTTGGGACAGCAGAAAGGGACATTAGGCATTAGTGGCACTTTGGCATCCCAGCTTTCACTTAGTCGAAAAGAACTACACATAGAACAGAAATGAGAATTTCCATCCCTACCACCTCCCTTTTCTCTCACTATTTATTCACCTATTTAACCTGTACTGTAAAAGGTAAGCTCACACCAGGCAAATAAAAACTTGCCTTTAAAAGATGCTACAAGCTGTGTCCTCTCCTGGAAAAGCAGCCGCTATCCCTGTCAGCTCTGACACCACCACAGCTACAAAGCACAGGCAAGCTAACTTTGCTGGAGGATCCAACCTCGCTCAACAACTTGAGTCACTTCAAGCCAGGCAAAAGGACACCTTTTTTTTGGGAAAGACTATCCATAAGGCATCTCACAGATCAAACAGGCTCATCTGCTGCCCAGACACGTTGTGACTCCCATCCCTGGAAGTGTCCCAAGGCCAGGTTGGACGGGGTTTGGAGCAACCTGGGCTGGTGGGAGGTGTCCCTGCCCAAGGCAGCGGTGGAATGAGGTCCCTTTGAGGTCCCCTCTCCACAGAAACCCTTCCATGAGTCCACCCCACCACCCTCAGCAGACACCCAGCCCCGATCCATGAGCAGCCTGCCCTCCAGCTCAGGCACAGACGAGGAGCACACACGTACTGTTGTTTGCTCTTGGGGAATCACATCCATATGTGAGCAGACACAGCACCACTTCCCACTGCAGCTCCACACAGATAACATGAATTCTTTGCTAATTCTCATCACTTGTAAAAATAAATAGGAGCCAATCCCCCAGAATGAGGTGCTTAATAGCCCAGCATGTTACTCAGCTGTGGTGCAACTTCCCACATTAGCACAGGGATTCCTCGCTGGAGAAGTTCTAGCTGGAGAGATTCGTTGTGTCAAGGTCTTCTACAAACTACTTAGTCCCCTTTAATGATTGTTTTTCTATAAACCTGAAAGCTTCTGCTAAAACAGGATGGTCACCATGGAATCATTTAGGTTAGAAAAGACCTTTAAGGCCCTTTTTGCCTGAGCTTCTGCAACATCCTGCTCTGACAAAGAAAGTGACTTCCAGTTCCCTCCCTTGGCTACCCCAGAAAACACAGACCTGCAGATGTTGGCCCCCACAGTGCAAAGAGGACAACCTGAGCAACCTGGAAAGTGTTCTTGGAACTCATGCTCATTAAGGTCCCTTCCAAACCCAAAAATTTGTAAACTTGCATTTTAGGTCTCCTCAAAGCCTGAAGAATTAAAATGAAACAGCTTGCTCAAAGCAGGCAATGGGACAAAGCAGCCTGGAATTTTCACACCTAGTTCACAAACTAGCCAACATATCCTCCCAAACTCTCTGCTGTTACCCACCATCTGATCCATTCAGGATCCCTTCCCTCCCTTCAGCTACCAGCACAACATCCACTTTTCCCCAGTTCTCTGCAACATTCCCACTGTGAGGACCCTTCAGAATTGCAGGACAATGGCTCAGAAAGCTCTTCAGTCAACGCTGTGGGACTCCTGCCCCCAGCTAATCTGGCTGTGCAGGTATAAATGACAAATAAATAAAATGCACACTGTAGAAGAAGTGTGGCTGTCACACAACTGTTTAGAGGTACACAATTTAGGTGAGGGGAGCTCTTATCTTTTATTCCCAGTGATAGCTAATTCCTTGCTTTGCTTTTCTGAAATGAGGGTTCACTATTACAGCCTTTCATCAGGCATCAGAGTCATATCATGGCTACAGTTTATTTGTTGCTGAGGAATTCAAGGGATTCCTCTTACCTCAGCCTTACACACCTCACATTCTACAGACCATCAGTTCTTTTTAAATTTATCTTTTTAAGATCTTTTTTGATATCTTTTTAATATCTTTAATTTTCTGGATTGACATTTGCCATCTACAGATTGACATTCACCACCTTTCCTGTCCTTCCACTGACAGTTCCCTGCCCTGCCACCCTCAGCAGGGCGTTTTTAGAGCACAGGTACCCTCTGGAGTGCAGAATGTAGCTCTTCTGCACTTCATCCTTCCTAAACGTCCCCATTCTTCACCTAACTATGTCCAACCCATGATTACAGAAAATAAACATGTTCAAAGCTCTGAGTTTATGTCCCTGTATATATATTAATGCAGAGAACTTTGCAGTGCTTGTGCAGGGCAGAGGAATTCAGCTCACCCTGTTCCAACTCAGCTTCCAGCACCCCAGTCACTGCCCAGATGAGAAGGGACTAATGGCATTTCCCTGTTCACCCTGCACTCCCAGGCAGGCTGAGGGCTTTGCCTGACCCTGCTGTATGTTAAGAACCCAACAATCAGCTCTCCAGAAGGAAGCACAGGCTCTCTCTCCCTTCCACGTGGAGACAACGTGCAGGCAGTTGCACTAATTGATGGCAATTTGAAAGCTTTGGTATGTATGATTTTTGTAGAAGCAGATCCAGATGTTCTGTGACTCTGGGATTCTATGCAGACCTGCTCCATTCATCAACTGCTAAAAAAATAAAATTAATTAAAATAAAATAAAATGTAAGATATCACATCATAAGCTGAATCCCTGGTCTTCTCTTCCACAGTGGAAAACCTCCCCACCATTCCAGTCCATCCCATTGCTCCATGGGGCACCACCACTCTGTTACCAAAGCTCACCTTCTCACTTCACACCTGGGAGCCAAAGGTTAAATATAAGCAATGGTGACCCAATTATTAATGAATTTTACTGAGACAAACTGGTATCCCCTTGCACACACAGAAACTGAGAGAGAAAGATTCCAGCTGACAAAGCCCTAAAAATTAATCAATTTTCACATGCTCCTTATAGTCACTCTGGATCCTCACACGAGTCTTTACGTAATCTGGTGAGTATTAACTTACATTTCCCCTTATTATTGAAAACATTAAGCACATATTAATCCACGATTTATTACAATTAGGTTTGTTCTAATTTAATTAAACACCGAGGCCTCCTAAGTATTCCATGAAACTCAGGTATGTTGCCTGGCAAGTGGGGATTTCCTGAAAATAATTCTTCAGGAATCCTTGGTGATATTTTAAAGACCTCTGAATGGGGACTACCTGTCACTGATGAGCACTTGGTTTTAGGATGAAAATGTGCATTTGTTGTTTCAGAGAAGGGTTTGGGCTGGGAAAGACCCCCCCACAGGAGATGAGGCGTGGCAAGGATGCCCTGTGAGCCCCAGGGAAGGAGTCACTGGAAATGGAAAATGCCTTGGAAAACTTGGTATTCTCAATACTTTTTAGTAGTAATTGCAATGCTGGCGCTTCCCTGAACCAAACATGATCCAAAGCTGGATGATCTTTAAGGTCCCTTCCAATCCTAATTATTCCATGGCCCTAAAGGAAGTACCATTTCATTGACACTACTGGGTGAGAGACACCTCCAGACACTGCAGAAATCTTTCTAAATCACCACTAAGGAGCAAAAACCACACCTTAGTCACTGAGTCAGCACTGACAGATCTCCCCCACTGCACCCACCTTTCCCAGCTCAGACTGCTACACTCCTCCTGTGAGAAACACCACATGTCACCATCAAACTTGAGCTGGTTTCTATAAAAAAAGGCACCATTTCTAACCACTCCCCTGACTGGCAGCACCCAACCAGAAAGGGATTATGTGTGTGCCAATGCTGATATTAAGCCCAATCCAGTATTTTCAGGTTAAGTAAATAAGGAACTGTACTTTTAGGTATAAATGTGATGGTTAAAGCATTCAAGTTGTCTGGGAACAGGCTGGATCCCTTTGGTGTTTTGTTTACCCCTCCAAAGTATCACCTTGGCAGAAAAGTCCTGGCTTTTGTGATCATCACAAACCTGTCACCATCACTAACCATTTTCAAATGAGGATTTAAACACTAGAATGTCCTTTGTCCCCTGTTTTTCCCTTGAAATTCCAGCCTGCATGACAACTGCTCAGGAGCACTCACCCACTGGAGTCCCCAGAGGAGGAGCTTGGGAAAGGAGAAATGAGAGGGAGCTGAAGCTGTCTTGGAGGGAGCTGCCAATTCCTTGTCAAATGAAGCAGAGGCAGAACACTCTTTGCAATCCATCACCACAAACTGCAGCTCGTCCTCCCCAGATTAAAAAGACAGATTCAAAGCACCGGGGAAGGGAGTCAAAGTCAAGTCAATGCCAAGTCAGCCTGAAAACCCCAAGGAGGATGGCACAGGGGCCATGCTGGGAGGAGCGCCTGGAGCCTCCAGGGGGAGAATCTCATTCCAAAAAACACTGGGTTTTTTTAAAGAATGTTTCCCACACTTCAGCAGCCCATTCAAAGGGGAGATTTGCTGGCATTTAGTCACCCAGGAGCTGTGATGCCACTGTGTAAGCCATGCTGTTAAAGAGGAGACTCCTGCGAGGCACCACCTGCTACCAAGGGATCTGCTCCATCACTGCCTCCTTCCAGCTCCTCCACAAGGAATCCTTTGGGAAAAGCACACGTTCCCATGGGCAGTGCTGGCAGCAGCTTCAAACAGCAGAGCCCACACTCCAAGAAAGTCCATGGAGCCAAAGATGGACAACTCCCCCCTCTCACAAGTTTCCCTTTCCAAGGTCTTTGCCTCCCTGATGGAGTCAAATATGGAAAATCAAGAGCTGCCCATGGGCCTTCTGGTTCATCACGACTCAGGCACTAAAGGTTTGGTTCCAAACCTGCCAAGGATGCACCCAGTGGGCCCAGAGTGAAGATCTCCCCCCATGAGAGTGGGCAGCAGGAGGATGAGCAGCACCTGGCACAGGGATGGGGACACAGCTCAGCACACACACACACACTTAGAGGAGCTTCTCTTCCAAAGGAGGGGGGAAAAGACTCTCACAGCTCTTGGGGGCTGCCTAGAAACAGTAAAACATTACCACAAAATACATATAAATCCCCCCAAACCAGGATATGGAATTTCAGACATCAGCTGAACCTGAAAGGACTGGGAGGAAACCCAACAGCTCTGTTTAAAACAGGAAAAACCCACCAAGAGTAATTTTTTTGCTCTTAATTCTGGTCTGGTCCCTCTGTGGGAGGTGAGAACTGATCTTCAAGTAAGTAAGAATTTAAAAAGAAATTAAAGGTCCTTTTTAAGGGGTAGGACTGGGCAGCACAGGATTAACTTTAGGGGAAAAACCCCACCCACCATCCAAATAAAAGGGAGGCAGTAGAAGGGGGAGGCATTTAGTGGCAGAAACACCTTCAGAGAAGGCTGAGAGCTTGCAGGACTGCAAAGATTTCAGGCAGGTAGAGAAAAATAATATTGATTAGTGAAAAAAAAAATATTTGGGGTGATACCAGAGTATTTTCACTGCATCTTTTCACCTTCTGTCCCAGCACATTCCAAGCATCAGCTCTTCATCTGATGCAGGGACAATGCAATGCTGTACTTCAGCTTACTATAAAGTCTTGCTCCCAGCTCTTTAAACTGCATATGCTTCCAAAAATTAGCTATTGTAAAATATTCAAATGTGAGAAACCAGAACAAGCAGCATCACTGACAATGAAGTATTTCCTTGCCTGCTGCTTGGAGTTTGATAGGAAGGGCTTTAAGGATTTTATTTTCATGTGAAGGGATCTGAATGAAGGAAGAGGGGACATTTTTATAGGGGGGAAATTAAGAGCAGCCTAATCAGCCTCTGAGACAAGAGAACCTGAGTGAAGGACCCCTCTGCTTCTTTTAAAGCACGTGGATTTCTCCTCATTAGGGATGGAAGCAGCCCTGGCTCTGCTTGGGAGCACCAGCTTTGTGCCACTCACAGATAAACCCTGTGTTCCCTGGCACAGGTGCCAAAACAGACACGTTCTGGCAGCCTGAAGGTTAAACTGGATTAAATCCTAAAACCTGAATGCTGATCCGCTGTCATTTAACATGTGCTCAACATGTGTGCTCAGCAGCAACTGGAAATGAAATATCTCAAATATTATCAAACGGTCCATCATTAAACAGAAATTAGATGGAAACAGGGGAAAGCTAAAAATTGCCTAGGAGTTCAGCTCCTCTAAATGGCTAATCCGGCCATTTTTCACCTGCAGCCCTCTCCAATCCCGCTCTGCCATTAAGCACAAACGCGACGCCAGGTAATCAATTCCAACTCCAAAGCACTTCTGGCGCGATGAGTGCGCTCCAGAGCGCTGGCTGCCTGCCAGCCCCCAGCCCACAGCCAGCCCCAAGAAGCAGGAGCACAGGGGCCATGCATAATTGACTAGAAGATGGGCTAAAACTGTGCCCAATCAGTGTGTGATCAAAACCGCGTGCAATATTCAGCGCCACTTGATTACGCCAGGCTCGGCCTCGCTCTGCTCCTCGCATCTCTTCAAGGTCCAGAGTACTGTAATAAGATCATTACTGTCAAGCGCTACGAATCGCAGGCAATGAGTCTTGGGATAGGAAGTCATACTTCACAAGCTCCTCTGGGCTGCCTTTTTTTTTTTGCCTCCCCCCCCACTCTTTTTTTCCTTGTATTTTACTGCGTGTTGAGGCAGCAAGGCGACGAGGTGACAGATAATGATCACATCACTGTGTGGCAACTAGAAAGGCACTTTTAAGAAGGAGCACAGAGAAATCAGCTTAAGAGAAACTCAAACAAATTTTTTTTTTTAAGGGCTTTTTTTTTTTAAGGGCTTTTTTTTGCCCCCCTCAAAAATTAAATAGAATTAAACTGTGCAGTATTCTCCTTTCATGAATTGTGATTTAATGTCATTGAATTTAATCATTTGATAGATTTCCATATTATCCCAAAGCCTATTACCTCACAGACAAATGGCCAATTTTCTCCAGCTCGCACTCACAAAAGAAACCTTTATTAATTTTTTTTCTCCTTTTGGGAGAGGGGGGAAGTGGAAGTGGTGGGAAATGTCAATGATGAGGCCTGTTCCAGTCTCCTTTTTACCCAGTGCTCCCCGCAGTCTCACACTACATATGATGCATAACATCTATCAGGAGTAGCGGGGCCGTAAAGAGAAAGGTGGAGGGCCAGCAAACAGGAGATGAAAGCACAGGGCATGGAACAAACACACAGCAAACTCGAGTGCTGAGCCCTGGCACGTGGCACAGGGGTCTGCAGGCACTGCAGGGGGAACACACCGAGTACCTGCTCGCTGCACGTGGCACCATGGAATTACCACTGACAACTGGCTGGGGTTGAAGGGACCTTCAAAGGCCATCCCATCCCACCCCCTGCCATGGGCAGGGACACCTCTCACTAGCCCAGGTTGCTCCAAGCCCCATCCAACCTGGCTTGGGACAATTCCAGGGGAGAATTCCTTCCTAATATCCTATCTACACTTACTCTTTCAGTTTACAGTCAATATATGAATATTCAGTATTTAGTGAAATTGTTCATACGTATCATCACCCTCCTCAGTTTGGTTTAAAAGACATCACAAACATTCTGACAAAGACTCAAAACAAATAGGGCAAAAGTATTTCCTGACCTGTGGGTTGTTACTAAATCCTGAAGTCTAAGAGGGCGGCAAAATAGTCCCACCAGCATTCAAAGGGAGCAGAAGAACCACCTGCCTGCAGTGGCAGAACACGGACACTCTCTGTGCACCTCTGGAGTTCTTTCCAGCCAAGAGCACATTTGGAGCCCTGGGCAGATCAGACCTTCTGGCACATTCCCTCCTGAATTCCAGGTCTGAGCTACCCATGGCAAACCTCCCCAGTGAGGGCTCCTGAAGGGAATTACCTGGGACTGCCACTCTTTAAAGGGAGCTGCTTCCCACTGCACCTCTGGGCTGAGGAGCCCCAGGGCACAGGCAGCCCTCCAAAACTAAGTGTTCTTCTACACCAGAACAGCTTGTTTATCTCAGTTGTGCCACTCTGCCTCAGGAACTCAGGTATGTGGTGAGCAGGAGGACAGAGTTATACTGAACACAACCACCTTATTTTAGTATTTTCATTGACTACAGCTTTGTAACCCACGATCACCTTGCTTTCATTTCATCTTAGTCTGGGAATACAGACCCAGCCTGAAACTACAGGGTCTTGCACTCTGGAAAGATGGGAACTTGTAGAGCAGGCATTCTTATCCAAGTAATAAAACAGAACTAACTTTTCTAGGACTAATATTTTACAATACTAATTTTTCTAAAAAAATCATTTTAGTAATATTTTACTTCTTGCTACTTTACAAACATCAGGAACCTTTTCCACAACCAAGGTCTCGGGCTGACAACACACTGCCAAGGACACTGAGCACCCCAAGCCAGTGAAATGCTGGGTGTCACCTGTGTCCATTCAATCCCAAAGCTACCTAAAACTTCTTTCTTCTCCAAAGAACGAGGCCAAGTCCCAGTACAGCCCTGGCACTGAGGATACACTGTGTACCCTCTGCCGTCACAGCGCTCTGTGTGCTCCCAGGGGGACTAATTTTTGGGAAAATGTAGAAAAGAAAGGAAAAAAACAAACCAGCATCCTCTTCCTGTCACTGCCCAGATGTGCAATCCCGGGATTTACCCTTCCCAGAGCCCCTTCCCACTGCCCACCACTGCCACACTTCTCCCTCCAAGCGGCGGGGCGGAACCGGCTGCCTCCTCCGACCCTGAGCCAGGAGAGCTTTGAAAGGCAAGCAGGGATCTTTCAACTTGTTTAGCCTGCAATGAAGTAGGTTAAAACAATAGATGAGCTTCACCTCCCTTGTCTTTCACTCCTCAGCATCAACATAAAGTGCCTTCCAGCCCCAGCCCTTTCATGTCGGGCAGGCTGTGCCGGCCGAGGCTGAAGGATTCCCAAGCAGTGACCTTTATGCCGTGGTTCAAAGTCAGGCTCTGAAGATTCGGGCTGCATTTTATTAATTTCTGCCCTCTAGTTCCTCACAGAGCTCGGCCAGAACTGAGACTCCTACGAGGCAGCGGATGGAGCCTCGGATAATCAGAGGGATTGCAGCCAAGGAGTGTGGTGACAGGGACCACTGACAGCCTCCCTCAAACAAGCAGCTGCTACTGCAGACACCAAGCACATCCTGTTGCTTGGTTGGTTATATTTTAAGTTATCTTGCAGAAAGAAAAAAAAATACAGCAAGGTATTTTGCTCATTTTCAATGCCAACTAAACCCTAACACCTGCTTTGTTTTGCCTTGTTTTTTTAAAAGCAATTTTTACCTACAAAGCAGCTACAGCTTGACTAGGGAAAGCTTAGGACTCTTCCCAGATAATCCACAAGATCAGGATGTACTTATCAAACCACACTCCTAAAATCTCATTAAAAGCAAGCTTGTTAAACTCCAGGTTCAGGAAGTTAAGGTTGTTTTGTGTCCAGTGTGAATGAAATGCAGCAAAATGCATTTCATAACCAACCAAACACATACACAGAGAACTCAGCAGTAACTCTAAAGGAACCACACCCCTATTTAAAAACCCCTAACCCCAAGTAATCTGCTTATTCTGCCAACTCTCCAGCTCCAAATAAATGCTTCTTTTCCTCATTCAACACTGCAGGAAAATGCTACTTTCGTATCTTCAAACATCAAATACTTTTTAAAACTATGGACCATTCACTTCCTACAAATTCAGGTACTCAAAGAGATCAGAAACAGAAACAAAACCTGCTGTCACTAAACCATCCATGCAAACATGCACAAAATAGAGGTGTATATATACTCCTCTCCTGTATGACATGGGTCTGCATTTGGGGGTTTAATTTTATACATGTATTCCATTCTTTTAGAGGGCAAAAGTTTAAGATACCTCTCATCAATTTAAGGAGAGTACAGCTGCAAAACAAATGGGCAGGGAAATAATTAAGGAATGGCTTTTCCCCTCCTGATTCCTCCCCAGCCTTTGTGTTCCTGCTGCACCCCAACACCCTGACATGAGAGACTGTAACTGTGCCCAGCTGATTTCTAGGGACTGGATAAAATAATGAGGATGACAAGCTCACCAGGATAACCTCTGTGGTGCTCCTTTGCCTGTGCCACCACAGCCATCCCCTCGATTGTCCCCCAGTGGACCAAAAGAGCTTTTCCTGGAGGAAGTTCTGGTGGCAGGTTAGTGCTGGGTGTCACTTCAGGCAACACAACCAACCCAAGGATCCTGACATCCAGCAGGCTCCACTGCAAAGGTGACAGAGCCCTGGCCAGCCGAGCAGATCTGAGGGTCAGGATATTACACTTTGCACCTTCCCTGCAGAGCAAAGGGAGTGACAGTGCTGGGACTTTTTGTGCTGGAAAGGTTTGTGAACATGCTGTCCTCTGACAATGTCAGGAGGTGTCTGCCACACCATAAAAAGACAAAAAAACATTAAATATATATATATATATATATAATAAGACCAGCAAGTAAAAATACCCTCCTTCATCATGGTGCTTAATTCAGCATATTATAAGTATTACCATTACCAATGTCAAGTCCATCTTCCAAAGGAAGAATCCACTCTCTCACGACACTTTTGCTCCTGGAAGTGTTTCCATTAAATTCCCAGAAATTCAAATTAAACCTTTTTTTTCATATATATATACATATATACACATGTTCAGAAAACTGGAATGTTTTTAGTTCAGTCTGGTCACAGCACCCAAGGCAATGTATGCTCAAACTGTGTGGAGCAGACCATGCACAGGGCCAAGAATGTTTAAGTCACTTCAGGACACGATGCCAGCAGGGAAACCACCAGGAGGATGCCCAGGCAAGCAGAGGGGGAGAGGCTGCAGGGAAAGGCACACAGGCTTCCCATGCTGCATGTCAGTGCCTTCTGACTCATCCCTTCACGAAAGCCAAATTTCAGGCGTTATGCAGGGAACTGCATTTTCCAGCTCACGTTGTCCTGCTGGTTTTGGGATGGCTGGAAGGGACAAAGTGACACACCAGATGAAAGCAGGGTTGTTATGGCTTGTTGTTAAAATGAGAATTCTGACTAAACCCTGTTCTTCCATCCACAGACAACAAACAAACGTGTTTTAATTTCACACTTAACTAGAGCTCATCTTCAACACTCCCTGAGACTGGGAACAGCAGAACGACTCCAGCCTTACCAAATGCACATGTGGAGAACAAGAGTTTTTTAAACACCTTCACCAGTTCAGCTCAGGAAAATAAAAAAAATATTGGATTTCTCAGTAAACTGGGTTCGTCCTTAGTTGAAAAAGGGTAAACGTGGATCTGGGAAGAGCCTGCACAGAGCAGCAAAGCACCAGGAAAGGCAATTACCTCACAAGGGGCAGAGAAAAACACTTTTGTGTTAAGAAAACGGTTCTAAAAAGAAACATAAAAGGTCCTTCTTCGTCCTTGAAAAGTTCCTTAGAAAGAAGTGATGAAGAAGAACACGGATTTCAGAGAAAACCCGGAGTCTGGAGAGGTGCTGATCACCCTTACTGCTCTGTCATCCAGCCCTGTGTCCCGGCTCCCCCTGCGTGCCTGGGAACACGGAGCTCGGGCTGTTCTGCCAAGGAGGGACAGAAACCCTTCCCTGGGAGGGTGGGCAGGCCCTGGCACAGGTTGGGCAGAGAAGCTGTGGCTGCCCCTGGATCCCTG
>JAWWEE010000002.1:4577248-4589366 GCA_035221455.1 Xenops minutus
TCCCAGCAGAGCTGCTCCATCCTCTGCCCATCCTGGTGCCTCCTCTGGCCTCTCCAGCAGCTCCCTGTCCTTGCTGTGTTGGCCCCAGGGCTGGGGTCAGTAATTCCAATGAAGAGTGAACACGTTTCCAGAGGGGAAAAAAATTTTCTGTCATTTAAGTTGCTGCTTCTGCATCCTCCTCTTTATAATGAAACAACTTCATTTAGTCCTGATACATTAAAATGAGCTGTTAATAATCCTTATTTATGAGACGAATTCAGAGTGCAATATTAGAATAAATGTAATAAAACAACTGCCGTGCTTCAGAAAATTGGGCAGGTTCACCTTAATACTCTTAATCTTGAGAAAACATTGGGTTCTTTGTCAAATCCAACCTTTTTCAGACTTTTTGTAAAAATCAGAACTATTTCTCGCTTTCCCCCCCTCCAAATCAGCACGTTTTGGTGCTGAGGAGTTTGAGCAAAGAAGGGGGTGATTTTAGGGGCTAAATGATGTTGGATCAAAGCATGTTTGGGGCTGAGCAGCAGGACTGAGGGGTCACTGTTGGCCACTGTCGTGGGCAACACAAGGGTGGGGGTTCAGGTGATGGCTTGTCATGATTCCAGCAGCTCATCCAAACCCACCTTGGCTGTCCAGTCACATTCCTGGCTGGATGACCACCAGCAACCAATTTTTAAGATACTTGTGACTCTGGGTCAGGTTTTTCCTGCAGTTTATCAGAAGCTCACTGAACAAACCAAACCGTGGCTGTGGCTCAAGGGGCAGAGAGGGAACAGTCAAAGCCTTCATCCCACTTTCCTCTGGGTTTTCCCTGGTATGACTTACAGCTCCCGTGCCTCCCTTGGCCCTGGCCTGCACTGGGGGGACACACAGGGGACCTCCAGGTCACACCAGCTGTGCCACATCTGGCGGTGTCACGGTCTGCGATGGAGAAACCCTGACATCTAGTGGCTTCCAGAGCCCGAATCCCGGACATCCCTGAGCTGAGCAGGGCAGGGAACAGCTGGAGGCACCAGGGACTGTCTCCAAAGGCCACTTGCCATGGATGTAGCCAACAGCCTTTCCAAAGGAACAAGGAACCCACACCCATCACCACTGCGGGGGGTGTTATGAATAACCTCATCACTAATAAATTATTTGGACACTATAGTTTTTTCCTCAGACTGTTGGGTTTTGGTGCTCCAGCTCAGATCACCCCTGTACCCTGGGAATCTTGCCCAGGGGATGCTTTTCCATGGCCTTCTTGGGCAGAAAAAGTGTGGAACAACAGGTTTCACTAGAAAAGGATCTATCCAGCTCCTTGTGTGCCTGGAAACACTCCAGGGATGCTCCAAGAGCAGGAAGGAGGAGGTCCCAGGCAGGGAGGATGGGCATTTTCCAGTGTGACCACTTCCCATTTTAATGGGGAAGGAGAAAGAGGCTCTTGAAACCTGAAAAGAGTGTCCAGCTTCCCGTTCCTGCTGCCAAGGTGGCTTTTGTTGGAGGGATTATAGCACCAAGCCTTCTCCAAGGAGGAACACCCACTGCCCACTCTCGGAGGCAGAGATGGAGATTTTGGGAGATGTGGGTGACCTGGCTGCTCTTTTGCAGGTGATCAGGTGTCTCTGTTCACTCAGCTTTTGGTGTCCCTGTCCCCTGGCTGTGCCACCAGCTGGGTGTCAAGCCCTGCTGCCACATCCCCTGCCCGGGTCTCCTGATCCACCCGCCAGCACATCCATCCAAGACATGCTGGGAACCCTCCCCAAGCCCCGCTGGGCAATAAAATAAGGAATTCACACTAAAGCAGCTGGAGAAGCAGGAAAGAAGCAGTGAAGGGTCACCATAGAGGGATGCCCGAGGGCTGCAGGGGCTGGGGACAGCTGGGGGAGGGCACTCACGCTTTGCCCACTGTTTTTTCCTGGTGACACCAGATTTCTCAGCAATGTGGGAAAGCCACGACTCACCCATGTCAAGGTACCTCGGCTTGTCCCACAGCGCTGCCCACCCTGTACATTTGGCACTGGGCACTGGGCAGGGCTGGTGTGGTATCCCCAAAACTCCAGCTCTGTGCTCCCAGCAGGGCTGGGGTGATGGGAGCACAGCCCTCCAAGTGCACTGTAACACACTGTTCTCTCATAGGGTCCATCAACAGCCCCAGGTGGGCATCTCAGTGATTCTGCATCGCTGCCTCCTTCTCCCTGTGACAGCCACCGGGAGCCATGGCACGGACACACAAACTCCTGCCACTCGGCCCCCTCCAGATTTGGCTTCCTCGAGCAGTTTTGGGACATCCAGACCTGGTGGGTGCAGCAAATCCTGCTTGCACAGACACCCAGGGCAGCATTTCCATGGCACTGGCTGCTCCTGCTGTGCTGAGCACAGTGGGAATCACAGAGAACAGGAAATCTTGGTGCTGTAGCACAGGGAAACCCTGGATATCCAAGAGAACGCAGGAAGGAATTTGCTTGTTCTCACAGGATCAGTCACAGGATAGTTTGGGTTGGAAGGGAAATTAAAGACATCCAGTTCCAAGCCCTTCTCCATGGGCAGGGGCACCTCCCATTAGACCAGGTAGCTCAAAGTCCCCCTGATTTTGAGAACATGAGGATTAAAATGAGGGTTCCCTGTGAGCCCTGCTAAGAGATCCAGTGGCAGGGCTGTAAATGCTGTCCCATCCCTCCTGCCCTCTCCAAAGGGGGTCCCACTTCCAGAGCCCACAGCTCCCCCTCTCCTCCTGCCCCCTCCTCTCCTCAGGCAGGAGACCCACCATGATTTCCCATTCCCTCCTAGCTGTGTTTACAGTCACAGGATTTCTTACTTCTCATGAAAGTCACTCCCAGGGTGAAATTTGAGTTTGTAAATTATTAAAATGTTATCAAGAGCATGCAGACTCGCCCTGGTTTTTTGGGTTTTTTTTTCTTGGTGGTGAATAAGCTGATGTATAATTCAATTTCCCCCCACAGTTTCTTCAGTAATACTTAAAAATTACACACACACACACAGGGAAGCAGATCCAAACCTTATTTCCATGTGTTTAGAAGTCTCTTTGGGCCAGAGGCATTATCTCCCTCTCTGAGCTGAGAAAAGTTTGGGTGTTGTCATTATATGAATAATATATAATAATAATAACTTCAGAATTCTTCATTTCTGAATGTTTCTTCATTATAAATTATTTTTAATGCTTTTTCTGAGAGAGAAGGAGCAGATGAGGGCACATACATGGCACACAATTATTACTGTTTGCTATTACACAGAGCAAGAAGCAGCTTCTATTTACAGTTTCCTGACAGCATTTCCTTAAAAAAAACACAACCCTGTTTGTAATTTGGATAGTTTTTAATTCCTTGGGTTGAAACTTCCTTGGCTGGGTGCCTAACAGGGTTCAGCTTTCCTTGAAGAGTGAAGTAAGCAAACTCTTATTTTTCCCCTCTCACATTTAAATCGTTTTACAACCTCGAGGAGTTTCTTTGCTCCCAGACAGAGCAGCTGAGGTCAATGGTGGCCTCTTGGAGATACATCCTGACTTAATCCAAACCCACAGCTCCTGAAAAAGCCAGTTCACACCATCCCTGTGGATATTTTTTGGTGACTGGAAGCTGAAACCTCAGAGCCTGCACTCTCACCAAAGGAGAAAAGCAATGAAGGAATGAGAAGGAGGAAGAGAGAGTGAAGGGATGATGGTTTAGCAGTGGAAAGGACTGGAAAGGATGATGAGGAGGAGATGGAATGAGGCTCAAAGCCCTGTCCAACCTGGCCTTGGGCATTTCCAGGGATGGGGCAGCCACAGCTTCTCTGGGCAACCTGTGCCAGGGCCTGCCCACCCTCCCAGGGAAGGATTCCTTCCCAATATCCCATCTAACCCTACCCTTTGGCAGTGGGAAGCCATGTCCCTTTGTCCTATCACTGCAGACTCTTGTCCAAAATCCCTCTCTGGCTCTCCCAGCTCCTCCTTAGGCACTGGATGGTGTTCTAAGGTCTCCCTGGAGCCTTCTCTTCTCCAGGCTGAACTGTCCCAACCCTCACCTGCCTGAAACCCAATCCAAACCCAGCTTGTGCTTCCTTGGTGCCCCTGGCACAGAATAACAACTAACCTGCATCCCAAATTCCCAAGCATCTGCATCAAGCCCACTGGAGATGTGACTTGAAGCCTGCAGAAGATGCCAGCAGAGGAACCAAGGAGGCCAAGGAAATGAGGGATAATAAACCAGTATGAGCACCCCAGGCCAGGGTAGAGGAGCTCGGGATGCAAAAAGCAGGAAAAGAGACAACATGTGAGGTCCGGGAATAGCACAGTACAAAGGCTGGGACACAAAAGTCCAAGAGCGGAGCGTCGTCGTTGGCCCACGGTTCCTATTCTCTCTCACACAGACACAACCCTCTGTCCTGTGTAACCATCTGCAGCGCAACCAAGGATATTCTGACCCCTTCTATCTCCGTGTCTTTTGATTTATTTCATATTTTTGTCAAATCACCTATTTACAAAAACTTGAAACAAACTCAACAGGTGACGCTATTCTCCACAGACCAAAGTCGAGCTTGATCTGGTTTACATTTTTCTTGCATCTTCTTGTTAAAATTTTCCAACAGGCTTTCAAAGTGAAATTAGACTTTTTTGTCAAGCCCAGCTCCCCAACACGGCCTTATTCTCAAGTGGCTGGAGATTGATTAATTTGGGTTTTTGATTTGCCGAAGTGACAAGAAGTCAGAACGTTACAAAAGCGGGAGCGGTGAATGGGATCAATTAAAGAGCAGAAGCAGCAACACAATTAATAGCACCAGGTTCAAGAGGAGAAAGAAAGTGCTGATGACGAAAACAACAGCAACAGCTCTGCCTGCAGCAGGAATCTTTACTGCGACCCAAGGAAGGTTGGATCCAAAGAGGGTGTTTCAGAACTTTCACTATGCCATTAGTGTTGAAATGAAATAAGGCAAAGATGTCGGTAGCTGGTGGACTGAATAATAAAAAAATAGCTGGACACTTTCATCTTCCACACATGTGTTTTAAATAAAGGTGAGAAAAGCAATCCTTTTATTTAAACAGGGGAAGCAAGAGACTAAAACCATCTGTAGTTGTATTTCAGACCCATTTCCCCGAGCTGAGATTTTTCTGGCTGTGAAATCCACTGCTCTCCAGCTTCCCTTTACAGCTATTACCATAAATGTTCTATCAAGTTCTTTATCTTCCTCCTCTGCCTCCAACCCAAGCTAAAGGGATGCTGCAATCGCACAATGACTGCGCAGGGCTGGAGTCAGGCACGGGGGTGCAGGACTGACATTAAAATGCTGTCACACTGGCACAGGGCTGAGACGTGACAAACACTGCAGGGTGGGGGACGGGGCAGCACGAGATGGCAGCCTCCAGGATGAGACAGAGAGGCCACTGTTTGTCACAGACACAGCGCTCACACCTTGGGCAGGGACCAGGAGCATCTGGTTATCCCTGAGCTCAGCTCAGCTTGGCCACTCCAGCTATGCAGGGCTGAAATAACCTGTGCAACTCAAGGGAGCCCTGAGCAGAACTGGGGGATGGAGATCAGAGAGCCTCAGGAGCATTCTCTTTCCACAGCATCTACCACCTTCCCAGCCCTGTGCTGGAGCCTGTAAATCACAAAGCTGCCCGGCCATCTACTGAAAGCCCCACTGCGTGCCCGAGTCGCTGCCTCCTTCCCTCTTAGAGCAATTGCAATTAAATAAGAAAAACAAAGCTTGCTTCCTGCCAAAAAAAAAAAAGGGATCTCCCTGCTTTTGGAGGGTCTGGCACTGCACCTCACCTCAAGGCGTGTCTGGGCTGACAGCCCACAGCTTCCACCTCTCAGCCTCATCACTGTGCGACAGGGGAGGGACGGCTCCCACAGGCTTGGGAGAGAAACCCAGTCCCATCATGGGCAGGCACAGATACTGGAAGGCTTCAATAATTTTGGAGACAGAGTAAGATCTTCGTTACAATCCCCCTTTTCCAAAGGAAAGACAAAGTTATCTCTAGCTCGTTCCCTACCCACATGCAATGTCTGGCCATCACAAAGGAAGCATGAAAGCAAAATTGCAATAGTGTTTAAAAACACTCCACAAAAGTACCTTTTGCCTCCTAAGGAGCAACACATTACAGACCTGGAAAAGCAGCTTCCTGCTCCTTGGAACTTGAAGGATTATTAGCAGGAAAAGAAACAACCATGCCCTGTTAACTCCCTTTCAAAGCTCCCTTCTCAAGAAGGCTCCTTGGATCCAGGAGGAATTCAGCAGCTGACATGAGGAGAGGACAGCACATCTATTCCTAAGTGACCCTCCCATGTTGCAGGTGGTGACAAGCAAAGCAAAGACTGCATTTTAGAGGACCTGCAACCTCAGAGCAGGAACTGGGAACAAGATGTTCATCCCCTCTCTGCACACCCTGCCTCCAGCAGGTTTGGGTCAGGGGCTGAGATGACAGAAACCACTCCCTGGGTGACCAGTTTGCTCATTCATCTTGTTCCCTGTTCCACAGACACACCTGTGTGAATCCCTCCTCTGCACTGCACTGAGAACGTGCCCTGGGGAAAACTCAAACCTGACAAGCTGTTTGAACACCCAAGGACAACAAACCAGAAGGAGATGCAAGTCAGGGATGCTGCTGCAGGAAGCCACCACATCCCAAGGCCAACTTAACTTCGTGGCTCCTGCTGAACAGCATCAGCTCTGGGGAGAGGATGTGGCTCTTAGTGGTGTCCCCCTGCACTGCCACCAGCTGGGGTGTGAGCCAGCAGACCCTGGGAGCACACCACAAGAACACTCCTGGGATGAACAAGCTGCACCATGGTCAAGTGCATACAACAGGGTGTGACAAATGCTGTTCTACAGCCCCGGACAAAACAGTATGCATAATAAATTCACCTCAATTACACAGAGAGGGGCAGAGCTCCACCTCAATCTCACCCTCAGCAGCGTCTTCTAATTGCATAAAAAAATCCTCATTTAACAACATTTTGCTTTGAAATAGAGCCTTGAGGTCTCGAGGCACTTGGAAAATAATGACCCCATGGCTTACTGAATCACTTCCTACTAAAATATTTACCTTGTGTTTCAAGATAGGCAAAGTAAGACAGAGAGGAAGAACTGACTTTCTTCAAAGCGACGCTCAGAGCCAGAAAGACGTCTCGTCTCTACTCCTGTTCTTTAACCTTCAGTCTGTATAACCTGTGGATAACTTCAAGCATCAAACCCACTCAGTAATTGAGAAGAGGTTAGGAAACTCTCCACTGCCAGTCCACGAGACTGCAGTGACAAGCCCTAATATCAGTGTTTTGGAGTAAAAGAAAAAAATTAAAGAAAAAAAATAAATCAAGATACTTTACTATTAACATTTTCCAATTAAGGCTGACTATTTGCTGTATAGCAAATTGGCTGCTAATTGCACCATGCTAGGCAGGGAAAAGCTAAGGCTCTCCTGGTAACACATGCCATGAGCACCAGTGTCAGAAAAGAAAAGAAATAAGGGAAGCAACGCCAAGAACACTCTTAATCAAAGGCAAAATCAAACATTTTGCTACTGCAGAAACCTAGAGCTGAAAAGTAAAGCTTCTTAAAACACAAAGCTCTGTCTTTGGTGCCCTTTACGGGTGTCAGGTGGCACAAGCGCCATCGCCAAACTTTCTGTGCAATTTTCCAGTTTAATCAAGCCTCCTTCTGGCTCCTGCCGGCTCTTCTGAGGGTTCACACAGCCAAAGCCAGCCCTCCTTTTGCTCTCACAAAACCCAGGCATCACACAAGCCCCTGGTGAAGCGGATCCTCCACATCGACCCGGCCGTGGGTGGCAGAGCCGAGGCTGAATGGGGGGACGAGCCGAGCTGTGACAAATGAGGGGCATCCTGACTTGAAAGGAGCTGCAGCTCCACCTGGGCCAGGCTGGGGCTATGCTCCAGCTGTCCCCCAACAATCCCAGGCTGAGGCTGGGGCTGCACACAGAGCCTCCTTTCACTGCAGCCACTGTGAAGCAGCTTTGAAGTGTAGGGTTCCATAGGTAAGGAATACACAACAGCCCTGTGCGCCTTGCTCTGTGATCTGCACTGGAAAGAATGGGAGCCTGCCAAGAGCTGGGCCTGATGAGGCACCTGCTCTGCTCTTAATTGGAACAGAAACTTCATTAAGCCCGGGAAGAAATAAAGAGCATCGTGTGCATCTCCTGCAGATGCTGGACCGAAGCACTGCACCTCTGGGTGCACATTAAACAGCAAATGGAACCACTACAGGCACCCATGTGAACTTCCAAAGGGGGGATGCACGAAGAAGAACCCCTGAGATCAGGAGCTGCTTCCATGGTAGTTACACATTAATTCTTTACTTTCTTACCACTGTGTTTAAAACATTACTAAGCTTGACAGAAATTTAGAATTTGTATTATTATATAAATTTAGATTATATAAATTGAGATAAACACATTAAGAAAAAATAAAAGTGTGCTGATTTGGGAAGTTTATTTTTTGGCCTCTTTAAGTCTTCCTTACAGAGTATTTAAATACAGAATGCAGTGGGCTTATGAAGCTTTAAAGCCACATTATTTGAACCAGAGGAGTTCACAAAGTGTCACATTCTGCTCTTGCAGCATTATGTCTTTGCTCTGTGTTTACTCGAGAGTGAGTCTCTTCATTTATACCAAAGTCCATAAACTCCAGTAGGATACTGATTCCAACTCATGTACTCATTTTCTTGCAATTGCTGCAAATATTTCAGACTAAAGCAAGCTTAAACTACAAATATACAAAATAAAAACCTTGGAAAGACTCATCTCTCTTTTAAATACAAGTGGGATTTCAGGAGTAGCCTCCCTGCTGTGGAACTCACTCTGTCCAGGGGTGCAATCCCCAATATTAAACCTTACATTAAAGGTTCCACCTTCCCTACTTGACAAGCCTCAACTTTTGGAGATTGTCTCCCAGCCATGAGCTTGAAGAGCTGGTGAAGACAACATTCCTCTCCTCACTACTCTGTCAGGATAAAGTTTATGCTCAAAAACCAGAAGTAAATTGCTTTGCTCTGAGGTTTTCTCCCCTCCTTTCTCCAGAATGGGGATAACAGAGGTGTGACAACCCGGCCCAGCTACAGGCAGAAAAAGCACTGATTTACTGAACAACAGGACACACCAAAGCTTTACAGTTCCACTCAAAAAGTTAAGTTAGCCACAGAAACAATTTCCTGGCACACATTTGGCACTTCAGGCTGGGAACAACATTAAGATGAGCACCAGGCTGCCAGTGTCAAATTATCTGAGGATGCAAACTCACATTTCTTTGCCCTTTTGGAACCAAGCACAGAATTGAATTGCTGAATGCAGCAATTTCTTGTATTTTAATCAGGGGGAGAGGGAGAGCAGAAAGAAGAGGATCTTCAACCAGAAAAGCAGATGGAGAATTGTCAAAATCCATAGAATTGAGCTCAGGATGTAAACAGCAGCATTAGATAAATACAGGAGCAGCTAAACCCCAGCAAAACTGTGCAGAAGTGCCCCCACCCACCATCATCCCAAACCAACCCCATGACACAGTTTGAACCCCTCGTGCCATGTCCCTCATCCACCAGGCCACACAAACTGGGGCAGTGCTTTCAGACCCTACTTGAGCTCCAGGAAAAGAACAATTTTGGTTGGAAGAGACTTCTAACATCCTTGGGTCCAACCCTTAACCAGCACTGTCAAGGCCACCACTGACCGTGTCTCCAGGTGCCACATCCACGGGTTCTCAAGCACCTCCAGGGATGGGGACGCCACTACTGCCCTGGGCAGCCCCTTCCCCTGCCTGACAACCCTTCCAGGGGAGAAATTTCCCCCAATATCCAACCTAAACCTCCCCTGGCACAACCTGAAGCCATTTCCACTTGACCTGAAACCCTTTTCAGAGCACTCATTTATCAGCATCCCTCTGCCCTGCTTGCCTGATGTTATTTTGGGGAACCACAGCTTGCCAAACTGCCCCTTCCCTGCCCGAATTATCTGAAACCTCAAGCCCTGCAGGATCACCAAATTGGAGAAAACACCAGCTTCCTACTGCTGGGATATTGTTTCATGGAATTCTTTAACATTTCTAGTTGGCTGGGCTATTTCAGCTCAGAGGATGTCAACTATATTTTAACCCTGGAAGTTGCCCTGCTGAAAGGGGACAGTTTTCCAGAAATTGCTAAAAAGATGTGCTTTATAACCCAAGTTTCCTCAAGGTATGTTGAGAAAGCAAAGGCAATAATAAGTTGTTGTTAGCAGAGTTCCCCCAGCTGAACTGACAAAGTTCCCCTCTGGAACTCTTTGCCAGAAGCAATTTGTCTGTTGATCACAAAAGGGCATGAAAAGTGGATGAATGTTGCCTTTCCCTTCCTATTTTAAAGGCAATGTAAACTATGTGCCCCTATACTGTCTTATATATGGTGAATTTTACTATGGTAAATATCAGGAACTGCAGGAAACCCTAGAGCAGCTAGGGAACAAAAAGGAGAAAGTGACTTTATATTTGCTTTTCAGTTACAATTTCCTGATTTTAAAAGGAGGAAAAAGCTCTGCCAGCCTAAACCATCTGTATCCACTAAACACATAATTCTGAAATTCTATAATCTGAGTGAAATTACAGAACTAATCCTGGGCAGCAACTTGCTTATGGAGTTCCAAGAGCTCTAAGTGATGTTTTGTGGGTCGCTCTCCTGATGTCAGATTGGAGTTGAACCCTTTTCTTTTGCAAAGGGAGCAGAAGGGCCCATCATTTAATCATTCCAAGGGCTTGGGACCAGACAAGTAAGGCGAGTTGCAAGGTCTGCATTAATACCAACACTCCAGCGACCTCTCACACCCCACGGCACAGTGAGAACTCAATTCTGCATTAATAAACCCGAACACCAAACTGTTAGGAACTCAAAAGACACCAGGTATTACAACTTCCATAAATTACAGCCGAGCTCAAATGGCCCGTACAAGCAATTGTACAGTGATAAAGCCTAAGTGGATGATATTTAAACAGATATTTGATTTACTGCAGAATTTTACATCATGCTGGAATTCAAATGACAATTTACAAGTCTGGAGGAGAGAAATCCCTGTCCCATGTAAAGTGCTGTTTGCAGAGCTCTGTCAGAACAGCTTAATATGGGACCTGTAGGGAAGGAATGCTTGCCCCTGACAGTCTCAGGACACAGCCCTGGAAGCTAAACTATAAAAGCTGACATTTAAAAAGAGAATGAACAGGCTGCTGCTTCCTCCCCAGGTACGAAACAACATCCTCTTCTGCGACTGAAGTCTCATGAACCTCATTTTTGTGCTTTGTGCCGTGAAAAAGCAGCTCTGATGGCAGGTTTGAGGGTCTGTCTCTCAGGTTCTTTAGAGATGCACCAATTGTGAAGTGCAGAATATAGAGCAGTGGCTGTCTATGACTCTACTGGAATGTGCCAGGGCAGGGGCAGGTGGGACAGCAGGAGGAATTTCCTGCTGGAAAGTTTGGAGTGCCCAGCCCTGGAGGTGCCCAAGGCAGGACTGCCCGTGGCACTCAGTGCTCAGGGCTGGGGGACAAGGTGGGCATCGAGCACAGGGTGGGCTCCATGGGCTGGCAGGGCTTTTCCAGCCTCAGGGATCCTGGGATTCTACAAAAATAAGAGCTGAATTTGCAGAGGAGGAATCGTGGCATGCACATTGTTGAAACAAACTTCAGCACCCAAACAGGTCACAAATGGGACCAGACAACCCTCCTATTCCCCAGCAACGAGCAACTACGGATAATTTGGTGTGGAATAAAAAAAAAAATCCACCAAGGAAAGGATTTATCAAAGGAAAAGCATCGCAGGCTTGCAGCAGGATCCAGGAAAACCTCTCGGCCAATAGCTGGAGCAGCAGTAATTGTTCTAAATCTATCAATAAAGCTGAGCTGCTCCTTCATTGACTGCAAACACCAATTTCTTTCATGGGGGATTATAAGTTGATGCTCATGGTCTCTCTACCACCATTAGGGTGATAAACAGTGGGGACTACATCAGGATCTGACACGTAGATCAATTCTGGGTCCATAAAGAATCTACACAAGAGGTTCCTGGACAGGGATTTACTGCCCTCAGTTTTTATTCTCTCTCGCTGCTAAAATTACTTCTGTCAAGCACTTACAATAGCACGCAGGAGAAGGGGGAGGAAAAAAAAAATAAAAAA
>JAWWEE010000002.1:4589376-4628370 GCA_035221455.1 Xenops minutus
CCCACGGAGAGCAAAAGAGCAAAAAGAATTAATTTTTCATGTGCTGCTGGAAGAGCCTTTTGAAATTTTGGAGGGTTTTAAGGCAAATATGTTGGTGCATTGCAAATGCTGCAGAACAGCAGGTGGGACTGAGCCCAACGCTGATCCCAGAGACAGCAATTTAACCAGCAAGCCAAGCTGTCGAGATTTCCTCCCAGGGCACTCACAGGCTTCACGTTACCAGCACCAAATTATATTAGACATTTAATTTTAAACCTCAGGTACTTAAATGTAAAACCTTACCACAGTAATAGTCATAAAGCAGTGGGGCATTCCATTTCAGAGAATGGATTTTTCTATTTTTCCCCTTTAATTTAACCAGCACCTCCTGTTTTGTGGCTCTGCCCACTACAAAGTAATTTATCTAATTAGGAGATGTTCACAGCTGCTTGAAAGACAGAAGCCCCAGGAAACCAAAGGTCTGGTTTGGAAGACTTTGAAAAGTTCTCCGGAGCCACACAAAGTATTAATTTAATGTGAAAAAAAGGTGCAGAGAAAAATTGAATCCCAATATGTTATTTTGTCTACAATAAAACCATGTGACAATAAGCAGGATATTCTCCAGTACATTGGCATTTGAATTCCAAAAGATGCTTAGCTTCTCACTGTACCTGCTGCTTTCACAGTATTAGCTTTTTATGACTAAAATTCAAAAATCTTTTAATGGAGAAAAAAACCCCTGAAATTAAAAAGGGTTTTTCATGCGTCAACTTGCCAACATAAAGGACACATCTCTGAGCTTACCAAAGATGATACACTGAGAGCAATCAATTATTCTTGAGGTTCTGCAGCAGCTTTATCAGAGCACTTCTGATTCTGCTGACCCTTACTTGCCTAAAACTCATCGTTAGTGCAACTTTCCCCCCTTATTTATTAAATCCTGCTTCTTTGTTTCTTTTTTTTCTTAATTTTTTTTCAGTATCAGGATGTCTGCATGAAATGACTCAAGTCAGATTTTTCACAAGTACCCCCCAGTCATGTGCAATTTTAAAATAAATATTTCCTAGGTAATTCTAGCTGTCATCTCCCTTGAGCCAGAAGTAATCCCATGTGAGTGCCAAAGCAGAGAAAGGTACTGCACATACATGGGAGGGCAGAGCTCGAGGAGGGCAAAAGGGTCCTTTCCCCAGGGACTGAGAACCAGCTTGAGCTCAGCAGCAGAAGACAAGGCCAGCAAACACAGCATTACCAAGTAAAGGGGATGGGAACAGGTTTAGGCACTAGTTCTACTCTTTTAACATTTTATTTCCACACCACTTGTAGGAATTCAGTGAATTCTGCACGTTGAAGACTTTTCCGTGCTGCAGCCTCAGCTGTTACCCTGGCACAGGCTGGTATGGGCTCACCTGCCTGCAGGTGTGTGTGCCCAGAAGCAGCACTGCTCACACCATACCTCCTCCTGCCAGCACCCAGCACCTTCAGCTGGCCTTTGAGAAGCTACAGCAGAAAAGAAGGGCACGAAACAAAGGCCCAAACTTTGGTCTAGCCTTTCAGAAGGGAGGTGGAATTGGGCTGGATTAAAACAACAAAGCAGCTCAGGAAAAGGGGAGGGAAGACATCTGGTCTTAACTGGGACAGCAGTTTGGCAGCCAGGCAGGGCAGTGGGAGAGCTGGGTGGGCACCCAAGAGAACAGGGCTGAAGCACTTAACTCATTTTACAGCATCTCTGCCTTTCAGTGAGGCTCCAGTCCAGCCTACTTGCTTTAGAAAATTCTTAGCCAAAATCTGGACTATTTCAGTGCAAGGACCACTCTCCTGAAGGTGCTGCCCACGTGTTCACAGCCCCAGAAATGCACCTGCTTCAGTAACTTGGACTTGGATAGTTCATGCCACTCAGAAACAAGGTAATGGAGGTTTTAACCCCTCTGTTCTCATAAGATGGCCCTGAAAAGCTGTCCAGAGCTGCTTAAAAACCCAGAGACAATATCAGGGCTATACTCAGATTCAAACCTTATACAGACACATATTACACACTGGCACAGGCAGGTTGTGGATGCCCCATCCCTGGAAGTGTTTAAAGCCAGGCTGGATAAGGCCTTGAGCAACCTGGTCTTGTGGGGGGTGTCCCTGCCCAAGGCAGGAGGGTTGGGACTAGATGGACTTGAAGGTCCATTCCAATCCCTTAATATCCTATGATTCTATAAAATATATATAAATATATTTATATAAATGTATGGGACATGTGAAATAGTTCTCATATCCCCCTAACTCTCCCCATTTTAAGGACAGCCATCAGAACCAGCTTTCCTTCCCTTTCCCCAGTCCTATTCACATTTCTCACCCTTACCCATAGTTCCACTTTCTTCTCAGTTTTGTTTTCCCTCATACACTCTTCTCCTTTTCCCCATTTTCTGAACTTTCCATAGTTCCCCCACCTACCCATCAACCCCCACACTGCTGGACAGTGTGCTTTGCTGGTATGAACCACCTGTGCTGCACAGCTGAGCCCCAGCCCACCCACCTGGCTGCTCCAAGGATGCTCTGATTTGCACCAGGTCACCTACAGGTGAGCAGCACTGCAGCTCTGCCCTTCCCAGGCACTCCATGGGGGCCAGACACACCAAATATCACACACCCCCTTTAAAGAGCACCCCTGTCTCACTGCTGCAATGCACCACCTGGAATAGTGTTGGCTGCTTTAATACTGTGAAATGTCCCACTGAGGACACACCTCAGCTAAGCTGGGAGTGTGCAGGGACGGGGGAGAGAGCAGAGCAGAGAAAGGACACGTGGATGAAAAGGCCTGGAGGGTCATTTCCTGCTAATACCTACTATTAACACCCACCACAGGGCAAGGAAATCAGAATATCAAACCAACAACCCACAGCATGAAGCTGCCCCATCCCTGGAAGTGTCCAAGGCCACACTGGACAGGACTTGGAGCAGCCTGGGCTAGTGGAAGGTGTCCCTGCCCATCGCAGGGGGTGAGACGAGATGATCTTCAAAGTCCCTTCCAACCTAAACAATTCTAAGATTCTATAATTCTTTTTTCAACAGGAAGAGCTACTGTAATTAAAATATGGTTTAATTTTAATTTCAGGTATATTATCACAGAAACCCAGAATGGTTTGGGTTGTAAGGGACCTCAAAGCTCAACTCATCCCACTCCCTGTCCCAGCAGGGACACCTCCCACTAGCCCAGGGTGCTCCAAGCCCTGTCCAACCTGGCCTTGGACACTTCCAGGGATCCAGGGGCAGCCACAGCTTCTCTGGCCACCCTGTGCCAGGGCCTGCCCACCCTCAGAGGGAAGGATTCCTTCCCAGTATCCCATCCAATGCTGCCCTCTGGCAGTGGGAAGCCATTCCCCCTTGTCCTGTAACTCCATGGACTTGTGAAAAACAAGTGCTGTATTCATCCCCTGTCTTTTCTGTCCCGTCTCTGCTCCAGAGTGACCCCCAGCAGCACACCAGCACCAACCCCGGGCTACACCATTCCACTGGCCCCTGTGCAGGCAGAATCCAAGCAGCACAGTCCCCGCTGTCCCCGAGGCACACCCCGCCCAGCTCCAGGGTTCTTACCACTGCTAATGCCAGAGTTTGCAATGACTGTTGCCTCGCTCCACTGATCTGCACTGGAGACCGAGTAGGAGCGCTGGTGCAACCCGTCCGGGCGGCTGTTGAAGGACACCAGACTGATGCCACTGGCCATCTGAGACACAGATGTGCTAGCAGTCACGTTCCCTAGGCACAAATGGAAAACAAAGGGTGTCAATAGAGAGCACAGCAGGCACTTGGAGGCATCGAAACAGCAGCCCCGTGGGCAGAGCTCTGAGGCACCACAGGCTTCAGCAGCTCCAATCCAGCTAGGGAGCTCTCACCAAAGAGCCTCAGTTTTCACCAGTTCACCTCGTTGTGTTCACTGGAAACACGACCTTCTACCAGCCTCATCCTGGAGAGGTTCTCTGTCCTGAAAGCCACTCCTCACACAAGCAGCTGAGGGGGGACAACCAAGGCAACTCAAAGAGTTTAAGAGAATCTACCTCTAAATAACATCCCACACAAGTCTGTCCTCCAAACAAAGCCAAGAACACAGCACTGGAGGGGAGGAAATGACCCCAGTGTTGTGAGACCAAGCACAAACTTATTTGGGTTTTTAATCTTCAAACAGTGTGTGACACCAAGCACACACTGGGCTGACTGCAGGTATCAGTCCTGTGTCTCATCCCATGACAACTCTACCTGAAGGCCCATGGCATGAAAGGGGAGACACAAAGAACAGCCCTTCCCCAGGAAACACTGGAGTTAATCCCGTGTTTTCACCATCCCTGAGGTGTAGGACATTAAATGCTGGGAGGTGTGTGCGAGGGGGAGTGACAGGGACAGGTTTCTCACCATCAAACAGGACCAGAGTGCTCTGGTTGGATAAATTTTAAAGCAGAAACAATTAAACCCTTTGCAGAAACTCGGGTTCCTGATGGGCTTGCTCACAACTTGCTATGGGCCAAAGGCTGCTCTCCACAGTTTGGGGTTCTGAGCACGTTTTACTCCATTCCCAGCACAGGCCCTGCATATTATAAGGCTATAGAAAATTTACAGTGCTAGTTTCCTTTCTCGTGGCAGGCTCTCTAAAGGTGCCCCATAGGTCTTCTGTGGATTGGAAAATACTCTTAAAAAACACATGCAGAGGGAAAGGAAGAGACACAATTTTATAACATACCCTCACACTTTGCATTTCCATTGCACCTTCTACTGATGAGTTCAGAAAAATTAATGAATTAATTTTCAATGCTCCTGTGAGGTTGTTAATTATCTGCTATCATTTCCCCCATTTTTCAGAGGTTAAATGACCCAGGGCCACAAAGGAAGATTGTGGCAGACTTGAAAATAAAACCCAGATCTCCTGACTCCCAGTTCTATCATTATGTCTTTTCCCAGAGCAGCCTTTGGGAAGACAGCAGAGCTTAGTGAACTACTTTGTGTTTATTAGAGTTGGCATAATTGTCCCTTTCTCTCCTCCCCTTTCCCAAGACTAAAGCTCATCCTTAGTCCTTAACACAGATCCATCACAGTATCTGTGCCTTCAATGTACTTACTCAGCCTCAAGAACTTCTGCGTGGCATCTCTACTTCATTGGCACGAAATACAGACACAAAACCCAATTTGTTTAATTATGCAAAGTCTAAGGTGGATTTTGGAACCGTGTCAGGACCTCCCAAGGCATGAGAGTCCAGAGCAGAGGACTGAATTACAGCTCAGCATCTTAAAACCACAACAGCAAATGGAAATGCGGGCTGACAGTACATATATTTTGAGGTCTCCTAAAAGAGACACCCCCTTCCAAAGGAACCTCCATGATGTTGCTGATGCTCACTTTGATTTTCACAACCCAGA
The DNA here is from genome assembly GCA_035221455.1 of Xenops minutus. Lineage (NCBI taxonomy): Eukaryota > Metazoa > Chordata > Aves > Passeriformes > Furnariidae > Xenops > Xenops minutus. The sequence continues at coordinate 4,594,747 of JAWWEE010000002.1, forward strand.
GAAAGTATGAACACTAATAAATTATTGTGATGATCCACCAAATTAAAGGGAGTGGCCAATGTGACTGCCAGAGCTTGAGATCAGACTCCACAAACTTGAGATTTAGGCCAACACAGACACAAAACAAGCAGCAATATTTCTATGCCAGCACCTTCCCCCCAGTCCAGAAGATTTGGGCACAAGTCTCCACTTTCTAACCACAACACCAAAGTAGAACCTTAGAAAGAGAGTGTCAAGACTTCTACATCATCATGTCAGCACCAGCAGCTCTACTTTCACCTTAATCCCACTTGATGAAATCCCAACCCCACGTTATGACATGAACCTGTTGAGAAGTGACTTATTCTGCAAAGCCAAGATTTCTCCTTTCCCTTCACCCTTCTGAAGGGTGTGGGCTGCCAGCACAGAATAGGTGCCAGGTGCCATCATGCCACACTTCACTGAGCAGAGATGCCACCCAGCTCAGCTCTGGCTTTCCTACTGTCACAGTCTGGCAGCCCTGAAACCCTTGCAGTAATATTTATTCAGGGTTGAATGCCAACTCTGCCCAGCTGCTGGGAGGGGTGTATTTTCATGATATATCAGATCCTCAAACCAGAATCCACAGGCAGGCATCAGAAGGGTCACATTACAGCAAACTCTGTCCTTTCCTGTCCCCCTCCTCCACGTGTTCGGCTCCAGCCCCAACTTGGTACTCACAACCCTCTTTAAACATCACTGTTTCCCAGTTCATTGCTGGTTTCCACACTAAGGGTGCAGGATGCCAGGATGTGTGTGCCACCACCCCAGCTGGCAGGAGGACACCACCCCAGGTGGCACGAGGAGCACCCACAGGCAGGTGAAGGTGCTGCTGCTGCTCTTGGTGTATTCCACACATTGCTCCATGGCACAGCCTCACAATTCCTGCCACCTGCAATGGGCAAACCCAGCCCAGGCCAACACGGATGAAGCTCCAGCAGTAGAGGTGCCCCAGTCCTTCAAAAGCAGGAGCCAGGTAAAGAGAAGAGCAAAGCAGCACCCAGGGAAAGTGCTGGAGGTGTCCCTGCCCACGGAGAGGAGATTTAAAGGTCCCTCCAGCCCAACCCACTGAGATTGGGCAATTCTGTGCAAAGCAAAGCCTGGATGTTGGGTTAGGAAGGTGAAGCATGCACACTGAGCTCTTCCAAGACATGTCCTGCACCTCTTGCCCCCCACCTGCACATCTGTACGTACATAAGCACATCTGTCTCCCCAAGGACAGACAGACACCCATCTTCTTCACATTAACCCCCATCTCCTGGCCAGCTACCTGGCCCATTCTGGAGCTGTGAAAGAGTTGCCTCTTCAGACACATCCTAAATGCATCAGCTGGTTGCTTAAGTTGATTAGCAGGGGGCAGTTAAATTACTATGCTAATCCATGTATTCTCAGCACTGTTTCCTTGATATGGATATGTGTATATGCTTACTGGGAAGCCTTGATTAGTTCAAGCTTCAATGTGTCAAAGGCTCCAGATTCTTTCCAAAGAATAATTTTAGCTGTACTCACATCCCTAAAGTGTGGGAGCTGATTTGAAAAGGTACTTACCTCTACCATATGCTATTTTTCTTTAAACAATTTGCATTTCAAAGGAAATATGGCATTTATATTTGAATGAATATCAGTATGTTGCCAGAACTTGTCTCAAATGAGCAAAAAAAAAGATGCTGGTCTCCTATTGAACAAAAATGTTTTCATCTACCAAAGGAGCATCAAAGGAAGAGTTCCTCTTTCTAGCTCTAGACAGCTTTATTAAAACTATCTTTTCTGATGTTATAAAACACCCCGTTACGATCCCGCTTACAAAACGTTCAGACAATTAAGTTCTACAAAACCCTCCCAAATTAAGACTCAAGGTAATTTCCAGGTTTGGCCAACGCTCAGCAGAAGAGTCACTAAGAAAAGTGAGCGTGCTCACACAAAATCCAATTTATATGCCCCTTTATTCAGTATAAATCACGGCAATGAGCAAGTGAAGGCAAGGCTGGGTCAGTAGGTAATGAGGGGCTAAGAGGAACACACAGCCTGGCGGCACGACGAGTCTCCATCTCCCAAAAACCAGGGAGCCACTTTGGCTCTTCCTACACAGTTATTTCAGGTTTCTGAAACAACAGACCATGAAATGCATGGTCAGATGAGAACACTTAGAAATGTTATGAAAATAACAAAAACTTACACAAACATAGGGTACAAGGGGTTCAGGGTGGATCTGGTCAGTAAAAGCCAAGAGATAAAGGCTCTGTTATAAAAATTGTGATATAACCTGTGATTGAGGTTGATGAAGATGTCCCCTTACACACATTCAGTAACCTGCCCAACAAAACAGGGTTTTGTCAGGCTGCCCCTGCAAGGGAGCAGGACTGTGGGCAGCACACCAGCAACCCCTCTTTTGCAGATTTTTAAACCACAGATACAGTGGATCACCACTGGGCAGCACAGGTTACTTGAACACTCAGCACTGCAAGCCTTCACCAACCACACCACCCACTAACCATGCAGAATGAACACAATTCACAGCCAGACCCCGAGAAGGGAGACACGAGGGACTTCAACACACAAATGAGCTGCACTTCCCACCACAGACACCTCTGTGACTTCTCCCAAACAAATCAGCTACAGGAAGTTACATTCCTGAGTGCAACTAATACACCCCTGGATTTATGAGAGGAGCAGAACTATATTTTCCCATGAAGCAGAGAGGCTGAATCAGCCAAACTGCAGCCCACTGCTCTGCTCTCACCATCATAGCCATGTTTTATTTGTGCCAAGCTCTTCGTGTTCACTATGAGTTTTTCTCCCAAGAAAAAAAAAAAAGAGAGAGAGAAAGGAAATAAACCTCTTAAGGCCAGAGGGCTGCGCTCACCAGCTGTTAGAACTAATGAAAAATACATTAGAGTTGTGGGTCAGGAAATCCTGACTCTTGATATCAGAGGGTTAATTGTTTCAAATCATGTTGGGTCAATCTGTGTTGCAGGAATTCTGCCTATTCTTGAAATGCCCTCTAATTCAGCAGAAGGCACTGTCAAGTAGGTTATGCTGGCTGTGGGATGGCTGTTCCCAGCCCACCCCAGGTCTCCTCAGCACCAGGGGGTGAAGGGAAAGGCCCCACTGCTGGCTGCAGAAAGATGGGAAGCATTCCCTTGCTCTGCCCTCAGTTCTGCATCCCATGAAGGAATTAACTCCCAGAGCTGTGCAGAAACCTCTCCAAAGGGTGGGCAAAAACCCTTCCTGAGAAGTGTCTGACCATCCAAGCTGTACCTTCTGCTCTGCTTCACCTACAGATATGAACCACGGGACCAGGAGAATTTGGGGATGGCTCTTCTGGGTCCCACCAGTTTGGTGTCTCAGCATCCACCTTTGACAGATGGATCCTCCTTTCCTCACCCCCTCTGGAGATTCCATGCTGCACCAAAATCTGGGAAAACAGCTAATTGCAGCCCTTCCCTCCCCAGCAGAGGAGTCAGCCTTCATGGGAAGGGAGGCTGTGCCCAGGTGTCAGAGCACAGCCTGCCCACGTTCTCAGCACGTCAGCTGTGGGACCAGGGCTGGAGAGCTCCAGCTTCCACAGCCAGGTTCTGGAGTGGGGAAATTCCCTCCAGTGCTCCCATGGGTTGTGTTTGAGCCCCAGGGCAGTGTGGACACAGCACATCTGCTCTGCCCAGGGTCCACCAGGGCTTTACAGTGACTCCAGCTTACTCATACACCCATCAGGGAGGGGTGGAACTAGATGGTCCTTCAGGTCCCCTCCAACCCATTCTGGGATCCTGAATTGTTCCAAACGAAACTGGTTCCAGCATTAAAACTCTCCTTCAGCAAACTGACAGTCACTTTCAATACTGCAGCAGACAACTTGATTGTGGGCTTTACTTATTTTTATGATTTTTTTTTCCAGAAGCATCTCTTTAGTGCACCACATTCCCCAGGCTAAGCAGCTACTCACATAGTAGCCCTTCCATGTGCATCCCCCAAACCGGGCTCGATTAGCAGAGCAGACTGAGCGGGGTCAATACTAATGAACAAACAAGGCAGTGCCAAGAAACATCCTGGCAGTGAAGGACGTGGTGCTGGGAGTATAACGAGGAAAGCTATTATTCTCAGAGCATGCCAAAGCCACACAGCAAGTGTGGGGGAAAATTAAGTCATCAGAGGAGACATCTCTTCTGAAAGGAAGTTAAGCCCAAGATCTTCACCACAGGCTCCTGCTCAAGATCCCCCACTATTTATTCTGCTGGGATCAAAGTGTGTTTTCCCTTCCTAGCAGGCATGTTACTACTTTCTCACTAGTTTTACCAAATAACAGTAATAAATAAGGTTTGCTTGGCTTTCTGGGCTGGTCCTGGCTGAGGTTGCCTGCTTGTTCAGGGACTGCAGCTTTGAGGCCCAGAGGTGAGGGAGTTCTGCAAGGGCAGAAGCTCCACTTTGTATTGCTCCTATTGGGTTGGGATTCCTGTGGAAGTTGTTCATCATGGAATTGGAGCTGGAGTCGGGGTGGTGGTGGTGGGGCTCACCTGTGCTCTGGATCAGCACTGCCAGGATTAGCTGAGCCAGCCCTGGGAGCTCCCCATGAGCTGCATCCCGAGGCTCTGTGGGATGGGGAGGGACCACTGCGAGCATCCCCGGGTCCTCCTGCCTCTTCCCAGAGCGGAACAAAGAAACTTTATTCTCGCAAAAGAGACAATAGCTACCAATGTGAGATGACTTCTTTTTTTTTTATAGCTATTGCCACTGTAGCAGCAGCAGCTAAGTGAATGCATGTCTGCAGTGTGAGCAGTTTTGATAAACAGCCTCTGCGGGCCACACAACGGGGATAATGTATCCTTAAGTACTGCCAATGAGCTGCCATTCTGCACAGCCAATTACTTCTGTGCGTCTGTCACTCAAAGGAAAAATGACTGAGCCCATTAGATCAAACCTTTGTCACTGTTCCTAATGCACTCTTAGGCCTCATTAATCTGAGGGAGCAGCAACACAGCCGCCGGTGCCTCATTGCCTCCCCCACAACAGGCACACGTGAATCTTCTCATCTCTCCCCCAAGTGCACCACGTTAATCAAGCTCTCCTTATTACCCCGGTCCCTGTCACGGCGGAGAGCGCTCTCTCTCTTAAATGCTCTCATTATGGTCCATCTTTAGAGCCGGCTGAGTGGAAAAAAAAAAAAATAGAGGGAGGGGGGAAAAGAGAGAAGAGGAAAAAGCAAGTCCGATCACATTAATATTCATGACAATAATTAGTATTCTAGGTCACTGAATATTCATGCTATTAGTTTGGTTTTTTATGGGTTTGCTGGATGTCCTGATTGCTGGAGTGTGGAGGAAAACAGCATGGTTGGGACTTTAGATGTCAACGGCAGTTCAATACTCCAAACACATTTGTGAATGATTTTTTTTTATCCCGTTTGGTAGATCAGCTCCAGCCCTCCCGACGGCTTTAACATCCCCCAGATCACCGCGGGGAGGAGAACGAGCAGCCCTGCAGAGGTCTCAGCATGCAAGGGGGACAGGGCAGAGCTGTGAGTGCCCAGGAGCCAACGCCAAGGAGGAATGGACATCCTGAGCAACACCCACTGCGGCTCATCCATCACCATCCCCAACCAGCTCCATGGCACATTCCCACCTTAACCCTCCAAACCACCCCTGGACACCTCGGGAGAGGATCCTTCAGACAGCTCCTTCTTCACCCTGAAAAGGAAACCTAAGCAAACCCATTTTTTGCCCCAAATGCAGTTATTCTATCAAATGTTCATGTTATTAAGGCCAGTGCCCTGCTCCTTCTCCCATGCTATTGAGGAATACAGGGCGCTCACAGTGGAAGTTTATTGCTCTCCAGTTGTGGAAAGGGCAAATCCTGGTCCACAGGACTGGGGAAAGATGACCTTGAGGGATCCCCCTCTAGTGGGATGCAAGGGAAATCTCCGATGCACTTCAAATTGGGCCTTTTTTCCTTGGAAACGAGCAAACTGACAACTTCTCCCTCCATTTGCAGCAGCTGTATATCACTGAACCAGCAGCAAACCCAACCAAATGGAAAATTGACTCGTGTGATTAATGGCAAAAGTAAGTCACAAAGTTGCATTTGTGGTCTGTGGCAAATCCATCAAACCCACACTCCAGTCGAAGCACCGAAAACATCCCGCGTTACGTCCGATCACCTCCCCTGACTGAAAATTAGGGACAGGGCACTCCACCAACCAACTCGTGGCAAGCACAGCAGACCAAACCTGGCTCTGTTGTGGCCACACTGCCCCTGGACACAACCTCAGGCACCTGCAAATGAAGAGTGCAGAGCAGACCCAAGAATTTAGGACTCAGTTTGGTGTTTATTTGCGAGAGCCCCCGTGATCTGCAGGCTGTGGAGATGTGAGCTCTTGGCTTGATAAACACTTTTACTCATCATCAGCCTGATCCTAACATCTGAATCCTCACAGTGCCCTCCAATAAAAAAATAAAATATTGTAGGATCTATAAAAGCCACTGATGATCTGATAGAGGATCCCAAGTAACAACAGCCAGACAAGTCCCCCTGGCAAGAACATGAAGCTGCTGCTCTGTGACATGTGAAGTGTCACACAGAGTTAGCAGATCACAACCTCCAGCAGCCTCAGCCCTGGCTGGGCAGCTCACACAGTTTGGGATACTTCACATACTCTACAGCCACCACTGCAAGGAAATTTAAGAGCACCAAATCATTTAAATGAAGTGTTAATCAGGACACAATTTAACTACACCATAAGCTATTTTTAGATGTGAACTTTCTACATCAGTGGCTCTTGCTGCAGCTCAAGCTTTGGGTTGTTTGGAGAGGGGAGGAAATCAGTGACTCCTGGGAGGGATGTCAGGAATAGGTTCACCTTCGGGTCAGCCAACTCAAATCCAGCCCAGCTCTGGAGGAAATGAAACCTGGACCCACTTCTGCTCCAAAGTCTGCAAGAGCTGAGTGAGGTTCTAGAAGAGACTGGCCAGTGGGATGGACAGGATTCTGGCCCTGCTGCATCACACTCCAAACTATTAGAGAAAGCTGGAACTGAGCAAGTCCAAGAGCCCCCCTTTTCTGAAGGACTTCCAGCTGAGCTGCACCAACAGAATAATGCTCAGTGCCACATAAATTCAATTTAAATTTCAGTGACTTGAGCATCATTTGTCAACTTTGATTTAAGATACCAGAGAAGTAACACAAACTTTAGATTAAATGGAATAAACATCTACTTCCCCCAAACTCACAGATTCCCACCAGGTTAGCTTACCAGAACAGGAGCCTTTCCTAAAGCCACACTTAATCTGTTATTTTAAAGCCTATCTGTAACACAGGTAACACAATTAAAACAACTGCCCATCCTTCTATATTTTCTGGGAGCAGCTGCCACATAGACTCCCAGTTCTTGCAGGATAAACCCCAAATTGCATCTCCAAGAAAGCCCAGAGGCCAGTTTTCAACTAAAAGCCAACCTTCTTCCTTCCAGAAGCAGCCTCGCCTCCCAGTCCTTCCTCTGCACTCTGACAGAGCACAGGAAATTCTCCTTTTCCTGCTGCTGTGCCTGTTCCAGTTTGGGCACTGCCCTGCCCTGGCCATGCCTGTGTGTGCCTTCCACGACTGTGAGCTGAGGACAAGGAGGATTCCTCCCAGCCCCTGTGTCAGTGGGAACCCAGCAGGAAAGAGGAAAGCCCTGGAGGCTTTTTTCTTCATATATTATCAGAAAGGTCTTTGTTTTTTTTTTTTTTACATCTCTGGAATGGAAATTCTCAAGGACTAGAACTTGGCTTTTGATGATGGGATGATTATTTCCCAGATACACCTGTTTTGTTTGGGATGGAAACATTTATCAACTGGGATAGCTATAATACTGATAGATGGTTATTACATGTCTGTCTGTCAAAGTCTTTAAAACCTGAAAAACAATCGTGTTCAGACCAGAAATGCCACAACAAAATTCCATGTGCTGGGAATGACAGGCTTTTAAACTTCTCCTTCTACAGCAATTAAACCTAAGAGCAAACCTTGCAGCTCCTGCTTGGCTGTTACAACTTGTACTGCCAAATAACTGAGTCTGCCCTGCCTGAATTCACAGCATCATCACCCTGATGAGCCTAATTCCTGCCACCCTGCCCAGAGGAATGCCATGGGAAGCACCTTGGGAAGGAACCTCACCACGTGGGAGAAAAAAAGATGTTTGATGTAAATGATCTCTGAGGTCCAAGGAGGCCTCAGAGAGGGAAGGGGATGAGAGGAAGGAAGAGCTATGTTGAATTACAAGAAATTCTACTAAAAGCCAGAGAAAACTATCTGCTGAGCACCTGTGAGAAAATAATTTCAAACATGCCAGTTCTAAGCAATCCAACAGATCTGTTGGCCAAGTTGGCACTGAAATCCATCCTTAAGGGGCAGCTTCCAAACAGTGTTTCACTGGCCATCGATGTCTCTAAATGAAGACGTCATTTAATATAAGCAGTCTTTGACTGCTTTGAGGAAGAGGTAACGTGGAGCAGTGAGAGTGCAGTGAATTTATAGGCCTAGAAAAGAAAAGAAGAAAGCAAGTGCTGATTCTTTCTGTGTGGTCCACACCTCATCCATACACAGATCTGTGAAAAACCTGTAACAAGTTCAGCCCTGTGATCAATTTTACAGCCTTACACAAGCTGAAGACAACATTTTCCCAGCACTAACAACCAAGGCAAAGCTCAGAGACAGCAGCACAGCCTGCAAGGGATAAGTTGCAAGTGTTTTAGCTGCATGCCAGGTGACTGTAGGTACATCAGACACACTCCTGGCACCCCAGAACCAGGCACCAAGCCCCTACAGGTCTCCCACCCAACAAAAACTGCAGAAAACATACCTGACCACAGCAAGGTTCAGGCTAACAAGCCAGGCACAGCTTGGGACAGTGTCTTTTTACACAGTATTAATATTCCCCCAACATTCTGAACTCCCTCTCTGCAGTGCAGCTCTCCAGCCTCACCTGGACATGAGGACTTTGGGAGGCACACGTGGACTGATGCTGAGCTGAGCTGTGGCAGGGATTCCCCACGGCCAGTCTGTCCTACTACTTTCTTAAGGTCATTTTCATTTCTTTGTTTTTAAAAGGAATACTTCACTGGTGAACCCTTACTTGTACTGTTTGCTTTTAATGCACTAAGAAGCAGCAGATACTGCCCAGACAGCACCAGCAGCAAAGCCTTTCAGTATGGCTAAGCAACATGATGAAGAAGCCAAGAGAGAGGAGAGAAACTCCCACTACTCCCCCAGTGTCATCTGAAACCCACTGTGTAAAAGTAGAGCTGTTTTCCAGCATTTGCACCTCCTGGAATATTGACCTGCCCTCAGTGTGATCAAACCTGGACACACACAGTGCCCCCACCACCACTGCCAGGGAGAGCTGTCTGCTCTGCACTGGCATCAAAGTCCCCCTCTGCCCTGGCAACCTGAGCATATGGAAGACCATGAAAATTCCATGCTATAAACTTTATCACACATTTCTGAATGCGTTTTCAAAAACATATTTCTCTGGAGCAACTAAGTCATTCTTTCCCACATATACAAATGGCTTCAAAGCAGAAATCTCTCACTGAAACACCTTAGGCCTGGTTTATTAACTCAGTCCAACACTCTTCTTCCCTAAATTATGAACCACGATGAAAACCAAAAGCACTCCCTGCACCCAATCACCTAAATTGCATTGCAAACTCCAGGGATGTCTGCTCAGTGGCACCACTTTAAAAAATCCACCACAACCATTGGCATTCCCAGTTGGAAGGAATAAAACTTCATCTTCTCCTAAGACGGGGGAGGACACATCCCAAAAACACAGGGGATGACTCTTGACTTGAAGCCCTGGGGGCAGGAACAAGATAACCTTTAAGGTCCCTTCTAACCCAAGGCATTCTGGGATCCTGTAAAGCATTAGATAAGTGTTACCATCCAAGTGCAGGCTCCTGAATACCCAGATGCCCTCCCCAAGGGTGCTGCACAGGGCCAGGGGGGTGAGTGGAGGGGCCTGCTGGCACGGGCTGGGGGTCTCTGTGAGCCATAAATGCAAAGGCGCTTTATGGACACCATCCCAAACGTGCTGACAGAACTTCCACCAGACCATTATGAGTTTTGTATGAGCTGTGCATTTCACGAGATAATTTGTCTCAAGTGTTTTCTCTTAATGCAATTTTTTCAAATCCGCTCAGCTGTATGGACAAGTACTTCAGGGAACAATAAACTTCCTTGTTTAGAGCTCTCAAGGAGCCATAAACTAGTTCCATAAACAAATTAAAACAGCTTTCTGCAGAAGAATCTTGCTCTTAGAAAGTCCAAAATTAGGAATCCTTCTAAAAGCAGAAACAAGGGCTGTGGATCCCACCAGGAAGCCATAAAGAGCCCTTTCAAATCATACAGCATTTCTTTTTCCTAAGTACTAGACCTAACAGATCATCAGCTCTTCCTGTTTGTTAATTCCTGTGGAAACACATAAGGTTTTGGCAAATATAAGGCAACAAATATGCAAAGACAGACACTGAAGGTGTCTCAGAATCTCTTGTGGAGGACACACCAGCAGCCAGGGCTTGCAAAGTTCCACATGAGTGGATTTGTAAATCACAGCATCATGGAATAGTTTGGAATGGAAGAGACCTTAAAGACCACCTAGTTCTAACTCCTCTGCTATGGTAGGGACACCTTCCACTGGGCAGGGACACCTTCCACCAGCCCAGGTTGCTCCAAGCCCCGTCCAGCCTGGCCTTGGACACTCCCAGTTATCAGCAGACATCACCCCCATCCCAGGCACACATGACAATTGCCTACAGACACTGGAAATGCAGTTTTTAACCCCTTTTTTACCAAGCACAGTGTTCTCTTACCTGAATTTGGTGAGATGTGTAAACTGCTCATGTCCTTGGAGAGGCCATTGGTTTTGGGACTGGAAATGGGGGCACAGGCTGACGTGGCTCGGGGGGGCCTCTTCCCAGGCACCTTCACAGTGGTTCTCAGCAAGTCGATTTCCTTCCCGTGAACATTCTGCATGTAGTCCTGGTAAGGGGCAAAAGAGAGCCCAAATCAACATCAAACAGGTAGTTCCATGAACAACAGAATGAATAACTCTAGTTTCATAAGGCTTTAGCCCTACATCTGCTGACAGCACCCACCGTGTGGTTTTTCCATTTGCTTGATAATCCCTTCTACACTTCCCACTGTAATCAATCCCAAAAGTCTGGAGTTCTCTACTACATCCCCAAACCACCAATTGGGTTGTCTGGAATCTGGTTTGAGCCACATGATGGAGTTCAGCAGCTAGGATGTCCCAAGCAGAGATGGTGAGGCTGACTGTCCTTCGTGAGCACACTACTTGTGTCTCCACTCTGCCAGTGTTTTATGCCCTTATCTCTTCCTCCCTCAAATTTGGCTGAAATGGCTCAGCAGGCACAAAAAGTGAGACTTTGGCCATTCTGACTTTGTTTCCTTAGAGTATGAGAGCCCTCATCCACCAACACAACAAATCATACAAGAGAACAAACCATGCAAATTGCAGCTGATTAGAGTAAACACACTAAAAGCTGGGAGCCAGAGGTGGAAGAGGCTTTTGCCAATCCCTGTTTGGAAAGCCCACAGTGGCGAAATAAATAGATGAGCAAACAGACAGGGGTGTTTTGCTCAGAGAGCAACTGATTAAGGCGAGGCTGCAATCCTGGGATGCCCTCAGTGAGGATGTTTCCAGGAGAGGTGGTGACCCCAATACACCAAAGTTCTCATCTCCTGGTACACAGGGTTGTGGTTACTCATATTCCAGAAAAAGTGCTTGAAACTGGAACAACTATGGGAACACGAAAAGAAACAAAGGAGATGGTGTCTTACAGAGGACATGTAAGAGGGGAAGCACAGGAGAGCAAAATCAAGGGTGAGAATGGACAAGATTGCTGCACAAGAAGAGAGCTGGGTTGCCCAGAGAAGCTGTGGCTGCCCCTGGATCCCTGGAAGAGTCCAAGGCCAGGTGGGATGGGACTTGGAGTAACCTGGGCTGGTGGAAGGTGTCCCTGCCCATGGCAGGGGTGGGATGGGAAGGGCTTTAAGGACCCTCCCAATCCAAACCAGCCTGGGATTCTATGATTAAATATCCCAAAACAGCGGTATGACCTGGTTGGGAAAAGATCTGGAGTTACACTGTAGACCAGGGGAATGGCATTCCTGAGCCATATCTGTGTGGAGGCAAAAAGTCCTAATTTCTTTTCAGAGAGAACCTGATCACCTGACAGAGAGCCGGGTGATGCCGTGGGCAGCTGCACAAGGGAAGCTCTAACTCCCCTCTGCCCAACTCATCAGGGCAACATTCAGCCACATGACAGTGTTAGATGACAGGCTACCTGCACACAGACCTGGGACACCCCCAGAGCATCCATTTCCCATGAAAACTCCTGAATTTACCCCAAATCTCTACCACTGCTGCCACAATACAGGGAGCAATCAGCCCCTTCATCAAGATTCTTTCCCCTTTGGCAGCTTTTGCAACACAAATTCCATGTTGTGCTCAAAATCCATCCAAAATCTGGGACCAGCACTAATTTCTTCACAGATAACAGCAATCTGTGACAAACCCCCAGCCCAGGCCATCACACCAGCTTGTCTTCCCCTGGCTGAGAATTAGGAACAGTGAAAGGTGGGGCCTGAACAATTGGTGGGGAGAGGACTCGGAGCTCTGCTGCCCAAAGAAACAAAGGCAATCCATCCAGGAAAATTCCTTTACTAGGTGTGAGAGGGAGAACAAAAGCGGCTCATCCATAAATTATCAAGTTGGCGGAACTTTCTTGCTCGGTGTCAGTTCTTCGCAAATTAAAATACAATAAGCAGAAGATAATTGAGCATTTATTGCTTATGGGCTCTAAAATGAGGCTTAATCAGAGAGTGACTAAACCTCGGCACGTGCTCTTTTCTGATAGACACGTTTTATTTCATGCACAACCACACTGTGCTCCACTTCCACTGCAGAAGGAGGTGTTTATTCCGAATCCTTCCGACCTCCCTGCCAGCCTGTGAGATGTGACAGGGCATTATTAAAGCCCTTTTAATTGGGAGTGAACCAGGCTTAAGGTGAGCTACAAGCCATTGGAGAGAGCAAGTGAGTGTTGGCAAAGAGAACACAGATGCGTTGCAGCCACTGGCCCAGCACGACAGATGCCACGTAGGTATTAATGTCAGCTTAAATATTTATGGGGATATATCAAATGTAACTAATAAAGACCCTCTCATTGTGTGCAGGGTGCATAGTGATAATCTGGGGCCAGGACCACATTTCCAGCCGGCCGAGGGAGCTCCCTCAGATCCCGCTCGGGGAATAGGAGTTCAAACCACACAACAACGTGGTGGCTTCAGAAGAGCAATGGAGGGTTTGATCAGATTAGAACAGATGAGGGTCTTGCTGTCATCTGGAATATGCTGTGTTAAAGAGAAGACAGCAAGCCTGAGTTTGATATGCAAATGGTACAGAGCTAACTCCCCGAGATGTTAGTTGTAGAAAATGCTGATCCGAGAAAAAAGGGGAAAAAACCCTTTAACAAGGCATGAGGGTAATTCAAAGCCAAGTACTTTTAAACAGCACTTAACAAGTCCCTAGAGCCCACTCAACAGTGGGCCACCCCAGACGTGCCATCTTCTGCCCCTCAACAGCTTGAAAAAGTAGTAATTGCGAATCCATTTGCATTTTTCTTCTCAACTTGTCCGTGTTCATCACTCAGCGAGGCACGGGGAAAAAAAATAAAAAATAAAGAAACAAAATAAATAAAGCCAGCAGCAAAGGAGAGGGACCCCTCCCCAAACATGTGGCTTGGAGGAGAAGCTGGTGTGCCCCGGTCCCCCACACCTTCGCCACCGCTTGTTTTTTACATTTCGCTCCTAATTATGTTGCATCTATTGCCATACACTTAATTAGCTGCATTAATGTGATTTCTTTTCACATAGTCAAGCAATTAAGAGCTATGATTGAGTTTCATTCAATTAGCCTCAACAAACATGCTAATTGATGTCCCAGATGCAAATGAGGTGCAGTGAGAGAAACCTGCCAGCAATTGAGCGTCGTGGTGGGGGACGCAGCTTGCTGACAACAGCACGGCTCCCTCCCCAGGCAGGGGACCGTGGCCAGCAGTGCCTCCCTGGCCCCAAAGGGCTCCGTGAGATCGGGGGCATCTCCAGCCCCTGGGGTTGGCAGGAGCCGGAGCGGAGCGGGACGTTCCCATCTCTTCACCGGAGCGCTGTCCAAGGTCTGGTCCCCGAGCCCAGGCAGGGATGGCCCGGGGTCAGCACTAACTGGCAGCTCCATCTTAGTCAGCTCTGGGGCCGTGTCCATCCATCAAGGGCGCCCCAAAACACGCTCCCCACGTCCATTCCCATCGCTTCTCACCCCAAGGTCAGCGCCTCGCTCCCGTGCAGCGCAGCCGAGGTGTTAATTTGACTACTCAAGGCCATTGACCATTATCTACAGGACTAAACAAACTGCTAAAATATCAGGGGAAAATCAAAAACGCAGCACTGACTGGAGATGACACCAAATATCACTTGACAGCACCACGAAATGAATTGCCTTGAGTAAGAGAGAAACGATGTGCCATGACACAGAATAATGTAAAGTAAAATTACTTCAGTTCTGCTCTTAATACAGCTCGCTGTTTACAACAGTAGAAATTAATTTAACCAATTAACTGAGCAGAAGCCTTTCAGACATGCAAATTGAGCAAACGGGTATGACCATGTTTTCTAAACAGACCTACCAAAAACAGCCACTGCTATTTTGGGGGCCCCTTTTGTTTGTCAACACCGGGGGTTGTTAAATTCACTGCCATGCATGGCAGTGACTTCTGATGGTCCCCAAAGCTGGCCAAGGCACAGTCACACGCTGCTCCCAGGCCCCCTTTCCAGGGGAGGAAGGACACAGGGATCAATCAGATGGAGGGAAAGGCAGAACGTGCTGGCTGCTGCTTCCATGAAGTTGGACCACAAACTCCCACTGTTCAAATCCATCACAGCCATCTCAAATACCTCAAAGGCACCACCAAGCACATGGCAGCATAGAATTATCATCAGTGGTTTGGGTTGGAAGGGACCTCAAAGCCCATCCCATCCCATCCTGTGCCATGGGCAGGGACACCTCCCACTAGCCCAGGGTGCTCCAAGCCCCGTCCAACCTGGCTTTGGACACTTCCAGGGATCCAGGGGCAGCAACAGTTCCTCTGCCCAACCTGTGCCAGGGCCTGCCCACCCTCACAGGGTGGAATTTCCTCCACATATCCAATCTAAACCTACCCTCTCTCAGCTGAAAGCCATTCCCCCTTGTCCTACCAGCCATTCCCCCTTATCCTATCCAGGGAGCAGGGCTGCTCCCCAGAGCCATGCTTAGGTTAAAGACATGACTCAGGTGAGTTATCAAAAACATGGATATCAAAGAAATTCCTTCAGATCATGGCCCTGGGTGAAGGGGTTTCAAAGCTCCCACTGAAACCACCCACCTGGGCCTTGCCATGGGTCATGTCAGTGAAATTTCAAAACCACCTTCTCCCTCCTCGAGGGTCTTCCCACGTTTCTTCCACCTGTCCTACTGCCACCCCTTTCCAATACACAACACATGAAAGGAGAGACTCTCTGAGAGCAGTGACCTTCCATAGCTACAATGGTACACAGCTATGACTGTCACACTTTCCTTTTCAGCTACTCAAATCTCTCAGCAGCCTGCTTCTCCAACACTAGGAACAGCTTCAGGCCTAGAATCCTTCCCAGATCTGCCCCTGGTTTACACTACACTTCTGTGCTTTTTGCCCCTTCTCCCATCCCTGGAAGTGCCCAAGGCCAGGTTGGATGGGGCTCTGAACAAGCTGGGCTAGTGTAAGGCGTCCCTGCCCATGGCAGGGGGTGGACTGAGCTGGGCTTTAATGACCCTTCCATCCCAAACCATTCCTTGATTCCATAAAAAACACCTTCGCTTCATGGCAGTTTCCCCCCACCGTTCAGTTGGACAGAACACTCCGAAAGCTCCACTTACTGAGGGGGAAATAGTGAAATACTGTTTCCTGATCTGAGGCACAGGAAAAATTATTATGGCAAAGGAAGTTTATGGCTGCACCTCTGGACGGCATTTTAAAGACCGTGCACGGCGTGTTTTCTGACAGACAATTCCAGCTGTGTGAGCCGACCTATTGGACCCACAAAGGCTTTTGTTATTGTTCACCCTCAGCTACAGCCAAATCCTCTTCCCCCAGAGCGGAGCAGACCAGGAAGCAGAGGGAGCCCTGACTTTTGTGCCTCTCTGTGGCAGTCAGACGTTTTTATGGTGAAACGCCGTCTGGAAAAGATGCAAAACAAAATTGCTAAACTGCAAAAAGAAGAAAAGGGAGGGAGGGGGGAGAAGAAAAAAAACAAAAGGCCCCCTTCCCTTTGCTTATTGAGTTCAAAGGCATAACATGCAGCACCCTGCAGCAAATGGGAAGCTACACTAATTTTAAAGCCATAAACCGCTATAAAGTGCCCTGCGGGGCAGGACTACACTGAAGCTAGTTGCACCTAAATAAGCCATGGTTCATTTACTTCGCAGCTTAGCCTAATGTAATCATCAGTGGGTTCCTAGCCTAGAGTTGTAAGAGGCAGAGAGCCGCTGCCGCCGAGGCGACACTCCCAGCCATGGAGGGGCCGCCGCTACGCCGCTCTTGATTAGAAAATTTTTCAGCTTTGACAAGCCCTTAATGAACATAAATCGCTCCTTGATTGGTTTCCATTTGGGGCCACAGGCACACCTCGGCAAAAACAAAAGTCTCCTGAGCCCTGGTCCTGCTGTGGCCCAGGAAGGGTCCGAGCAGGACCACGAGCCACAGTGGGATGTCCCTGGCACACGGTGCCGGCAATCAGCCACCATCCCTGCACACAAACACAGGGCAGTGTCACTGGCCTCAGAACACACAGTTCATCTTAAGAAAAGCAATGAAATGTTATCTTCTGAGGAGAACAGAGGAATGAAGAGGCATTCTGGAAACCACTGATCACCCTAAAGCGCTGTGTCCTGACAAAAAGAAGGTCATCGCCAATCTGTTTTACTCACATTGGGAATCAAGAACATTAAATTTCAGTAATAAAAAGCACTGCCTGTATCCATACTGTGGTGCTAATCTGCACCACCAGTGTTTCAGGGGCAGGGCATGAAGCCAGGGCAACACTTTGAACACAACAGCAACAAAACGCTGGTGTTTTCCTAAATGGATCACTCATTTTCATAAAATTTTAAGGAAATTCTTCCCTCTGCACACTTCACTTCCCATTCAGCCTTTGTGAAGAGAGCTGCTGTAAAAGGCAAGCCAGAGTTTTACCATCCTGAGTAATTTATGAAGCATTTACACCCACAGCAGTTCACTCGGCTGGACAGGAAGCTCTAATTTTACAAACCCCCTGACTAATTAATAGCTCAGCTTTGGCCAGTTAAATTGCGACTCCTCCTGATGCCAAGAATTTTCCCTGACTTTGTGAGGAGGCAGCAGACGGATATGATGCTGAAAGGAATGTTTGCTCCAGGTCTGCACTGCTCCCTCAGAGACCTCAGTGAGGCAGAGATTTGCCATCAGCCACCCTGGGAAGCTCAACAAAGCCAAGTCCCAGATTCTGCACCTGGATGTCCAGGCAGGCTGGAAAGGAGAGCTGGAATGGGTGACTCTTGCAGGTCCCTTCCAACCCAGGAGATTCTGTGATTCTGAGTTCTTCAGTTTTACATTTTTCTCCCAAACTGATCTCCACTCCGTTACATCTTTCCCATTAAGATGATAAAGAAGCTTTCCAGGAAGCTCTAAAGTGACTGAGCGATCTGTGCAGCTGCACCACTTCACAGAAGCCACTTCTGCTGTTTTATGTTTGGTATCTTTACTTCCAAAGAAGTTACAGCACCATGATTAGCACTTATTTTTTTCCATAAAGGCTGGTTATCCTCTAGGCCACATAAATTATACATAACTAAAACATGGAACAGTTGAGAATGGAAAGCCCTGGGAAATACAAGTAATACTGTTAGAAAGGAGAATGTTGCTCTGAATGTGGCTTTGAGGAAAAGGTTTGCAGAAAGAAAACAAGTTGTGGTGACTAATAAAACAGGGCATCACCTCATCACCATCACAGCCATCAGCAATTACTGTACCAAGGCTTTGTAACTGCTCCTATTGTTCCTTTTTTCTACCTTAACCAATGTTTTGGGCATCCCAATGGATGCAATAGTAACCACAACACAAACTTGCACATGCTTTAGATTATTGTCATCAATACTCAAACTGCAGCTCTGCAGCATTTCATTTGCTCACCACTCCTCCTTCAGGAGGCAGAGCTGCATCTTACGTGAAAAATAACACAGAATTATGGAATGGTTTGGGTTGGAAGGGTCCTCAAAGCTCATCCAGTTCCACCCTCTGCCATGGGCAGGGACACCTTCCACTAGCCGAGGTTGCTCCAAGTCCCGTCCAACTTCCTTTTGTCAATCCAAATCTGTGTTTGCCAAAGCCTAAATTGGGGGTTAGCAGTTGATAAGAAAGGCCAGCCAACATCCAGCCTTACACCCCTTCGAAGCAAAAGCAGGGGGAAGGAACTAGCACATGGTTTTCCAGAACATGCTATTTCAGAAATATGTAAGACCATGGATATTGCTATTAAAGCAACACAGACAACCCAATTTGGAGCTACTGAACTGCCTGAGGTAACACAGCCCTGGAAACAGAGCTGAAATGATGGCTGGGGGGATATTCCTGCCTGGGAAGGCTCTCCTGCCGACTGGCCACACAGCCCAGCCTCCACACAGCTCTCCTGAAGAGGATGAGAGATAATATTTGATTTGCAAGCAGGATATCTGTTCCCAAGTAATTCAGGAAAATCGTATAAGAGCTGGTAACAATCCAAAATTTCAACAACGCAGAGTACTGTGGGACCTGAGGAAAGCTCAACACTCCAGGCACCAGCACAGAGGACACTCTCAACAGCCCCCCACTTCTCCTGAAGGAAATGGCCAAGCAAGGAAAGCTCAAATAACACCTCAAGTCTTAAGGAATTTTACAGGGTTTGGGGTTTGTACGGTTTTCCGAGAAGATACGCCCATGTAATTTATTCTTGAAGCTCCTGCACCAAGTTGAGCCTACTGTTGGATGCAACCCTTTACCAGGCTGAAATGCTGCCTTTTTTCACAAAAATCCTCCAGTTTATTTGAGGATAGAACAGCACTTCCAATGCTCCCTGCGAGGGGGCTCCTGGCAGCTGCTCCCCCAGCCAGCACTGCATCTAAGGAAGAGTTTGGGACTGTGGCTCCTGCTGGATGAACTGAGCAGACCACGTGAATCCACACACCCTGCAAGGAAATAAGTTGTATTTTTCCCCCTCAACCATGGTTATAATGACCAGACCAGTGAGGATGAAGGCTAAAGGCTGCAGCAAAGCACACATCAACCTTGCTGTGTGGATACAAGAGGTTTATTTATGTACCAGGTGAGTTCTAGACAGGCATCACACCTTCCTTCTCACCTATTTAAGAAGCTGCTCTCCCCCCATAAGATGCCCCAGCAATGTGTTTTTTCTGAAATCAAATCTAAACCAGACAATATACAAAAGGGGGAAACCACCCTTACCAAAAAAGGTTTCCAGCCTTTCCCTCCTCACCTCCTTCTTCCTTTCATAAATGAGGGGCAGTGAGGATGGTGAAGATACAAGAGCAGAAAATAGACATTCACAGCTAAAGCTTTGTTATCCCCTGCCCTGTGGCAGGATGGCAACCTCTGGCAGGCAGGCAGTGGTGAGACAGGCTCAGCTATTCACCGGGAGAAGCTCAGACAAAGCAGCAGTGCTGCCCAGCAGGAATCCCAGGGAACACATTCTGGGAGCCCTCGCCCATGGCACTCTGCCATTCAAAGCCAAGAGATGCCTCAGCAAATTCCCCCGGGGCCCTTTTGGGGAGGCTGGTGTGGAATTCACCAGCCAGAACTTCAGTCATCCCCTGCACGGCTCTGCTCCAGGAGCCCAAGATGAATAGGGAGCTCTGGTGAACTCCAAAGCCTGAGGGTCACAGTTCTCTCTCATTATCCCACCATTTGCTGTCGGCAGAGCTCCTCGGCCTCCCAAGGGATAGGAAGGTTTGAGGCTCTTGAAAAAACCTGACATGACCAAGGCAGAAAGCAGTAGGGTGCTTATGTACATATATTTTTCTTTCCCCGTTTTCGTCTCCCCCCACTTCTTCGAAAAGAAAGGATGGGGATTGAGCTATTGTGTCAAACATCAACCTGGTGGCATCAGCAGTCCCTCATTCAGTTGGCACAATGCAGCCCTCAATTCAACAATCTGCCCTGCCAAACTGGCCTGACCCTTCCAGGGACACCCCTCCTCTGCAAGGAAGAGCCTCGGTGGATTTTTCACTCCCCAGCCCCAAAGCTTTCATTCTGCAGCCAATCCTTTCAAGGGGGATGTCCCTCCTGATTCCTGCATTACCCATTTCTGAGGCTAAGAACTCTCCTCTGTGCCTGAGCTGCCAAAAACAGAGACAACTGACCCACCTGTGGCCAAATCTCCAGCAACACTTAATGCAGTGCCCACCATCAGCCATTAAATACTGCAAGAGGTCCTTCAATGCAGGTGCCATCCCCTGACTCAAACCACACACTGCACAGACTAAACTACCTTCCCAATTTGCTTTTCCTGCCACTGCTAGAGACCAGCCCAGCTTTCAGTCCCATTAATAATTCACTCCAGAATTAAAATGGGAAAATTGTGATTAAATGAAATGACCTGCACATTTGAGACAACCCAAATCAAAGTGGTCAGATTAGAGCCAGGCTTTATACACGCTTAGGAAACTGACTCCAGATGGGTAACAAAAGCTCTTTTCTTCACTGGTATTTAATGGGAAAGTTGGTAGGAATAAGGCCCTGATTCCTCAAAAAAATACAAGAAATTATCCCAAACAGCAGTGCAAGCACAGCATTAAAAATTCAAGAGTTTCTTTGGCTTAGCTGTGAAAAAAAGCAACAAAAAGTTACCACTAAAGAAAAAAAGTTGCCAAACCAAACCAGAAAACACATTATCAGAGGCCTGTTTGGGGGGAAAACCGCCATTCACCTGGCAATACCCAAGAGGAAATGGTGACACTGCTGCACACAAAGGGTAGCCCAAGCTGTACAGCGTGAGTGAGTGAAACCTCTGAGGTTCTGGTACAGACCTGCCCCAGCCACGCAGGGAGCAGCAGGAGCTCTGCACCCCCTTCTTGGGCCAGGGAAACAATTACAGCCCAGTAATTACTTCTCCTTTAAATGGATTCTCCCTAACCGCCGATGGATTTACCTCTAATCTCAAAGTAATTACGTGTAACCTCAGTGGATTCCTACTCTGGGGAAGATGCTGCAGCTCCAGGGAAGCCTGGGGAGAAGAAGTTCTCTATTGTCTGCAAGAGCAATGGGAACTAACACGTGCACCGTGCTGCCAGAACAATAGAGCCCTTCCAGAGTGCCAGGAAGGGAGCAGACACAGCCCTGTGCCTTCTCCTGGCTGCAGGACCCCGAGCTGGCCAGCAATCCAAGGACACTCCAGTGAGAGCTCCGTGGGGCTGCCCCAAAGGCACAGGGGACCCTCGCTTCCCTCGTGGGAGCAACAGCACTGCTTCCCAGCAGGTTACCCAAACCAAGAGGCACCCAGAGTGGCCAGAGCACACAGAAAGACTTGAACTATATCCCCCAAAGGAGCAGTGGAAACCTTGCTCCAGAGCACAGGGGCTGAGGGACAAGGGTGTTGATAGAAAGCAGCAACGCCTTGAAGCTACTTAGCATCTCATTTACTAAATATTTTTTAAGAGACATGTACGTAGCATCAGGAACTAGAGCAAAGCATTATTCTGGCAGGACCTGGGACTATGAAATCCTGTGTCAAGCCAGAGAAAGTGCTAATATTCCACAGTCAGGGAACAGCAAGTTGGCTCAGGCACAGCATCCATGTGATCAGGCATGGAGACGTGAGACCTGGAGACATGGTTTAGTGGTGGCTTTGGCAGTGCTGGGTTACTGGTTGGACTTGATGATCTCAGAGGTCTTTTCCAGCCTAAATTATTCCGTGCTTCCCTGCTTCTCAGACACCATCCAACCAAAGCAGAAGCCTCCTGCCAGTTCCACATGCAGGTCTATAACCCCCAGAGCTTACTGAAAATGCATCTGATCCAAACCTTGATTTTCACTCTTTAAT
This sequence comes from Xenops minutus, assembly GCA_035221455.1. Lineage (NCBI taxonomy): Eukaryota > Metazoa > Chordata > Aves > Passeriformes > Furnariidae > Xenops > Xenops minutus. The sequence goes on from JAWWEE010000002.1 coordinate 4,616,950, forward strand.
GGAAAATTACCCAGGAGCTCAAAATGTCACCAAGAGGCTTGGAAACAACGGGGCCTAAAAGTGCTGCAAGTGGCCTCCCTCCAGTTTTCATGTATGGGAGGATGATGATAGAATATAAGACCAGGTATGATTATAAAGACCTTGGTGAGGGTCACACCATGGTTTTTGGGGTGGGCTAGTCCTGAGTCAGATCACTGTGCTCCTTCCATCACCAAATCCATAGCCAGGGATTGTGACACAGGCACTGAGAGGGACAGACAGCACCCTTGGGACAAAAAGAGATGCCTCAACATGGAAAAGCTCTATAGAATATGTTTGAACAGCTATGTCATTTCCAAAAGGCTGCTCAGAAGTACTCCTGAGTAAACCACAACCACTTGCATGCTGACAAAGAGCTCCCCTTGCTCTTTACTACATCTAGAAACTTCTTAAAAAAGGATTTTCTTCTTTTATCCTGGGATCAACAACAACTCCATAAAAGAACCAGCAGAAAATAAAGCTTAAACTGCTCCAGCTCCTCTTGGGACACAAGGGAGCCCCAGTCCCAGGGGACAGCCTGTGCTCAAACTTGCTCCAGGGAGTTTTATTTCGGATTATGGTTCTTTGGGAGGGAGGGGAATGGAGAGAGAAAGAAATCCCTCTGTCCAAGGGGGCTGAGTAAACCCCTGTCTGACAGTGCCTGCCAACCCCCCGAGGAGCAGGGTGCACTCACGTGGAGGCTGGGGTGGTAGGTCAGCACCCCGTTGTCACACAACGTCACGTATTTCTTCTTCCACTCTTTGTTCAGTGACTTGCCACTCCTTTTCAGCAGCATGCCCTGAGGGGGGAGAGAGGAAAGGTTAGATACTCCCTGGCCAATGCACACCTACTTAACCCACAAAAAGAGAGAAAATGGTGAACATTTTTAGATAGACATGCCTTCTCCTGCAAGTTACTCGTTCTGCCCTGCCCGTGCCATGGTGCACGATCTCCCATCTCCCCATCAGCAGCCTCACTGTCTGCAGTTTGGGAGAAAGAGCTGTCCAGCATCAGTTCCTAAGGAATCTTAGAGCACTCTGGTTAGAAAGTTGTACTGGAACGTCCAGGTGGAGACAATGTACAGTACCTGTAGGCCACAGGGATGCACTAGAGCCAGAGACCAAAGCACTTCTATCCATTTCATTAAATCATAGCCAGGAATTTGAAGCAACCCAAACTTCAGTTCTCTAATTCCCGTAAAATGAGTTTTTCCCTTCTCAGTGCCCAAGACAATTAAAATGAAGGGCAATGAGAACACAGAAAGATGCCCTGCAAAGCAGGTTACTTCCACTTGCCACAGAGCTGCTCTTGTTGAAGCAGGTTGGAGCCCTGACAGCCAGTTCTGCTGTTTGTTCTCCCATTAAACCTGCTGCTTTGTGAAGTCTCTGCAGAGCCAGTCCCAAAGCCAGATCCCAGAAATCCCAAATTCCGGATGTTACAACTTCCAGATGACATCCCTCACCTCCTCTCCATGTGACCTAACACCTCTCCCCATGGAACACCAGGGATGAACCCAGTGGAAAAGCCCCATTCACACCTACCTGCCCCTGCACCTGGGGCTGAGCTTCAGCCAAGAGCCCTTCCCAACCCAACTCGTGGAGACAAGCTGCTGCTGGCCATGCCCCAATCCCACAGGTACCCACCCTCTGATCACCTGGGGATCACATCTCCCTTCCCCTGCACCATTCCTGGCCACAACTCCAACTTTCCCCGGGAGAAGGGGCCCCTACACCGCCCCCTCCGCTCAGCACAGCCCAATTACAGCGCGCCGGCGGCTCCAGACGGTGTTTTCTTCTGTCACAAATGAAAGCTCTGCCTGCCTTTGACGTGCCTGTTTGTGTCTGGGAGGTGAGCCGAGGCGTCACCTTTCCCAGGGCTCAGCCCTCACCTGCAGCACGGGGACCCCATCCTAGTTAGTGCCGTGTCGTGGGGATCAAAACTTACAGTTTCCCTGCACTGGTTTGTTCTTCAGACCTTTTAATGGGAAAAAAGCACTAAGGAACACAATGGTGATCTTTTTTCCTCCCCCGCCCTTTGCCTTTTCTTTTCTTTTTTTTTTAAAGTTTTGAAGAAAGTAAAATGTATATACTTCACACCTTTTAACTGGCCCTTTGCTATACAGACAACATGTAATTACCTCCATAATTATCAATTCATGCCAATTAGAAACTCAATAAATAGTAAAAAAACTACTACAGTCATGGGTTTAATACATTGAAGTTTTGCTACTGAGTGAGAATTATTCTAGTGTTGGACCTAAATGAAGAAAATAATTGAAAATGAGGTTTCACCACACTTTTAAAGTGAAATTCTGTCCTCTGATATAAAAAAAAAACCCAAATCCACAAAATTTAGCTCAGCATTGGATATGAATCACGTACCTATTTGTGTGCCCCACTAACAAACCAGACTTCCCAATCCATTTTCTTCAGGCATTCCTTTGGCAAACAATCATTTTCACTTTATGTGAGAAATAAAAGTATCTTAAGGTACGTGGAGAAGAAACTGCTCTGAATACAAGGATTTGGTGTTATAAAGCAAAGTAGCCCATATAAACCACATTCTTCTCCCCAAGGCCACCAATCTGTGGTAATTTTATAGAATGATCTGGAGAAATGGCCTTAGAATCAGAGTTTAGATCAGTTATAAGTGCACTTTAACGTTAACTACATTTAAAAAGAAAAATGGCCTTGATACGACAAGAAATGTTACTTTAAAGAAAAAGCCCTTCCCTTCAGTCACATTCTGTCTGTGTTTAAGTCACATCAGATGCTGTTCCTGGGAATGAGTTCCAGGGGTGCCCCCTGGACATGTCCCCAGGCCCCTCCAAACAGGTCCCCACGCACACAGAACACTCTGCCAAAACCACCTTCAGTCCCCACGATGTGCAGGAAGGGGCCAAGCCAATCCTCTGCTTCTAAACACCCTTTTTTTTTTTTTGCTCTAAATAGTCTCTGCCTCGAATTATTATTAACTGATAACGTTATTTTTCCTAATTTGTAAGAAATCTTTTATTTCTTACAGTCTTCCATCTGCAGCAGGGCACAGCTGACCCAAAGCCTCCAGATCCAACACTGAGAATTTAACACCTCCAATTTCCACACAAACAGGGAACAATTTCACACTTCAAATCACCTTTTTTTTTTCCCCCTTTTTTTCTTACCACCTTCCCTCCAAAGTTGCAATTCTGTGTGTGATGGAGGGATGGCCTCTCCTACCACACTCCTCCAGCCTGTACTTTAAGGAGCCAGAGCCAAAAGGCTCCAAGTGGAGTGCACAGACCTCCCTCCCCAGGTTCTGCTGGAGGAACACAAAGCAAACAGAAGAGCAGCCTGGACGTACCAGCAGCTCTTTATTAGTAATGTGTGTGCTACGTCTACTCCCAGGAGGTCATTGCAAGCCAAAAGCAATGTTAAGTGTACAAGCTTTAAATAACTTACAAAGTTAATGTAATGAATGTAAGTGTGATCTGAAATCCATCACTCAGTGGCTTGCTGTAGCCTCAAGCTGTGATAAAACACCACTCATAAATTTATATTAAAACTCTCTTCGATAGCAATTATTTACCAACAAAGATTTATTGATTGCATTTGCTGTTAGAGGCTGGGGCCTTAACTGAGTCAATCAGCTTACGCTGCTGAGCTCCAGGGCACCCAGAGAAGTTACACACTGCCAGCAGCTCTGCATCCAGCAGCTCCACAGCTCAGCACCCTGCATCCCGCCAGGAATGGCTCATGGAGAGCCCCCAGCCTCGCAGTGGTTGGAGTGCAGGGGGAAAACCAACAGCCCCAGCTCCAGGGGAGGGAGCACCACACACAACATACCTGAAACCTCGCTGCTCCAGAGCCTTCTTGCTGCTCCAGAGCCTTCCTGAGAGCCTTCCTGCTGCTCCAGAACATTCCCATGAGCTCCAAATCCAGATGCCCCAGAGCATTCCTGAGAGCCTTCCTGCTGCTCCAGAGCATTCCCAGGAGCTCCAAACCCAGCTGCTTCAGAGCATTCCCAGGAGCTCGAAATCCAGATGCTCCAGAGCCTTCCTGCTGCTCCAGAGCATTCCCAGGAGCTCCCAATCCAGATGCTCCAGAGCATTCCCATGAGCTCCAAACCCAGCTGCTCCAGAGCATTCCTGCTGCTCCATATAATTCCTGAGAGCCTTCCTGCTGCTCCAGAGCATTCCCAGGAGCTCCAAACCTTGCTGCTCCAGAGCATTCCTGAGAGCCTTCCTGCTGCTCCAGAGCATTCCTGAGAGCCTTCCTGCTGCTCCAGATCATTCCTGAGTGCTCCAAACCTTTCCAGCTTAAACCACCAGCTAGGACCAACAGGGAAACAGCTCTCCATGTATTCTGTGTGTTTTAAACAGCACTTTAAAAAGTGGCCTCTTGGGGTGGCTTCAAGCCACACCCAAGATGCTTCAAAATGGCCTTTGAAGTCAGCAGAGCCAAGACTGGACCCTTCTGGAGAAGGAAATGCAGTGTCCCCCAGGCGGGGAGTTGGAACTGGATCATCTTTAGGGCCCCATCCAACCCAAACCATACTACAATTCCACTTTGGTTTCTGATTTCCTTCAGAAGTTCATCCCACTGTCATGGCTGTGGTGGGAACTTCTGCCAACCTTTCACTTCTTCCCCTCCCTGACTTTCAGCCCACCCCACACTGCTCCCCTGCTGCTGTTCTGACAGAATGGAACAGGCAATCTCACACTTATTAACAGTGTAAATTCCTAATTTTCCACTCAGATCTGTAGTTCTCACAGCCATGATTAGCAGCTAGCATTGCTAGGAATCTTCTAGAAATCATGTGCATCCTGCTCACAAAATTAAAACTCAAGCTCTTTAGAAAAATCCTCCAGTAAGTCCCAAAGGCAGCCACTCAGCCAGAACCACAAACTACCTGCTACATACAAATTGAGGACAACACTTCCTTTCAGTATATTAATTAGCATGGGGAACAAATGCTGGTGGGTCCTCTAGGACTGCACACCCAGCCTGGCTGTCCAGCAGCACTGGGAGCAGTCTGCTACCAGTCAACCTACCAACAAACCAGAGAGCAATTCTTAATTGCTATTTCTTGCTTCCAGAAGGTTTAACTCTAACAGGTTTCCAGTAGGAGAGTCCCCTGTGCCTTGTGGCACTCACACCATCACATCACAGAACCCAGAAGGGTCTGGCTTGGAAAGGACCTCAGAGCTCAGCTTGTCCCACCCCCTGCCATGGGCAGGGACAGCTCCCACTTGCCCAGTCTGCTCTCTCTTCACAATGAAATCCAAGCAGACACCAAAGTATGCAACTAACCCTCCGGGAAACACACTGCTGAAGATTCCCAATGCAGCTGGAATCCTTCCACACAAATGTAACTTGTTTTGGCTGTTTCAGAAAATTAAGTCTTTTTTTCCTCCCAGGAATTTAAGGGAATGTTGCTTGGTCTTCTGGTCAATGAGACATGAAGCTGTTTTAAGTTTTTACCCTTGGAAACCCACAGCAACCATCCCTCTCCCTTCCAGTACCTAAAGGGGGGGTTATAAAAGAGGGAGTAGGACTTTGGGCAAAGACCTGGAGTGACAGGACAGGGAGGAATGGCTTCCTACAGAAGGAGAGCAGGATAGGATAGGATATTGGGAAGGAATCCTTCCCTGGGAGCGTGGGCAGGCCCTGGCACAGGGTGCCGAGAGAAGCTGTGGCTGCCCCTGGATCCCTGGAAGTGTCCAAGGGCAGGTTGGACGGGGCTTGGAGCCACCTGAGCTGGTGGGAGGTGTCCCTGCCCGTGGCAGGAGGTGGAATGGGATGGGCTTTAATGTCCCTTCCAACCCAAACCTGCTTGGGATAGTGTGATCTCCTACAGCAGAAGGGTCCAATTGGGGACCAACTGAACCACAAAACAAAGGATACAAGGAACTGGACTGGCTCTGAGGAGATCTGAAAACAGGAGACCTCAAACATTCTCCAACTTCAGTGTCTAACAACAACATTGCAAAAAGCCCCCGAAAGCCCCCAAATATTCGTACTGCATCCAGGCACATGGAAACAACCAAAGCTGTCACTTAGAGCAGCAGCAGAGATTTGCTATACAGAGTCAAATATGCTTCCACACAGAGGGAACTATGCAAATTTATGTTATGCACCTTTAGGACAAAATGAAATCAGAACATTGCACCCAATTCTCTTCTAATGTTCCCTAAACACAGGCAGTAACTCCGTGCAGTGGGTAATTACACCATGAATGGTTACCTAATGCTGAGGCTGATCAGCCACGATTTCCATCTGGAGACAAAGAGCAGAGAGGATCTAACATCTCACTTGGAGCAAAAGATAATGGCTTTGCTTAAACTTGAAGGACAATCAACCTCCAACTCGTTATTTTCCAAGCTCTCTGCACACAAGCTATGAAGGAAAATTAGAAAGATGCACTGAAAAAATCCCAGTGCTGATGAGGCAAGACTTACAGTTCATCACAACCCCAGCAATGAAGATTGTCACCTCCAACAAAGGACAGCTACCAAATTCCTGCCAGGAACATCAGCACTAGGGACACAGCACATGGGAAGAACAAAGTTAGCGCTCACTGCTATTGTGTTTTTAATTTTAATCACAGAATCCCAGAATGGTTTGGGTGGGAAGGGACCTTGGAGCTCATCCCATCCCACCCCCTGCCATGGGCAGGGACACCTCCCACCAGCTCAGGTAGCTCCAAGCCCTGTCCAACCTGGCCTTGATGAATGATTGCTCCAAGTTCCTCCGACAGGCAGCAAACGATTTTAAGGGAAGTTTTCACACCAGTCACGGCAAAAGACAATGTGGCACACACAGCTGAAGGCCAGAGATGCTCAGCACAGTAAGAGACTGAGAATCACAGCACATCCCCAGCTGGAAGGGACCCACAGGGGTCACTGAGGCCAGCTCCCTGCACAGGACACCCCAACAATCCCACCACACGCCTGAGACTTCCTGAGTTCTCCTACGAGTGGCAGCTTTGCGAACAAGGCAGTCCTCCCTTAGCCCTACTTTGGGACTAGCATTAGACTTTATCAAATGAACAGCACACTGCAAGCTCTCCTGTTATCTGTACATCCTTCCTATGGAGCTGGATAGGTACTTAAAGTGCTGGCACATCTCTCCACCTAACCCTGCTTTACCACTCTGAACTAGGCACAGCACCCAGAAGGTCACAGTATTTTCCTGCCTTGCCTTCCCCGGCTCGTTCCACTTACCCTGCACTGGTGAAAAAACCCCTCCCCACCCTTCCTAATGCCCAGGAGTGGGTTCATTAACCCCTGGCACGGGCAGTCGTGGTTACTGCCACGGCACAGCCCAGGGCACACATGTGATGGGCACAGCCCCGCTCAGCACCCTACACGCACCTACCCTGCTCCCCAGGGTGATCCCAAGGGAAGAGCAGTGCTGGGACATGGGTTTGGGGAGATCACACACAGCTGCCTGGCACAGCTCATTTGGGAAAGGCTCTGGGAGCAGAATGGCTCCTGGCACAGGAAATGGCTGAAGGCTCAGGCATGGAAAAGAAGCAACCAAACATTTATTTCCCTGAGTGTTGTCGGGTGGGTGACACAAACCAGGAAATTATGGTGCAGGCATTACAACTTCCAGGGAGACAATCCGCCTTCCATTTGCTGAACCCTGAAATTCTCTTGATCCCATTTCATACGAAGCAGGGATTTGGAAGGGGGGGGAAGGAAGGGGAGAAAAGCCATGAAAAGCTCAAAACCCAATTTTAACTTTCTCTCCTGACACTATAGTGTTTCCATAGAAACATCAGGAAGACCACTTAAGAGCAGCTTTTTTTTTGTAGCCATGTTTGGCACCATACCCCTCCCCTGGACAACCTATTATTTCACAAATGGATGCTCCTCGCAGCTTGTTCTGTGCAGGCTCCGATGAAGGGGGGAAAGAAAAAGAACCCTGGATCTTTAACCAGTTCCCTTGTGGCCCCCTCCCTTTTTTGTTGGTAATATTTCTGTCATTCTGCCGGGGTACACGGTACAAAGGGTTACACTTTAATTGAGCTGTCAGCATCTCCAACAATCCTATAAAACTGCGATTATGCACGGCGGGGTTAGTGACACACTTGTTATTGTGGATGCCCTATTTGCTAAACCCGGGCCCCCCCTCTGCAGGTCAGCTCACCCAGGCGACCTTCCTGTCATTAGCCGTGTCTATTCCTACCTCACCGCTGTGAAAATCACACAAGCCAAGGCTTCAAAGCCCTTGCCAGGACTGAATTCGACCAGGAGCTAATCACCCACAAATCCAGCTCAAATGGCAATAATTGGCTAAACTGCTCACCTCTCCAGAGCTCAGCAGTAATTTGGGATAATAAAGAAAAGAATTATTCAGCTAACTGCCCTGAAATGTATGCTTTGTGACCGACACACTTCACATTTTAATAATGATGGACACAAAATCCAATTTAATGCAGCAGCGACTGAATAACAAACCCAGGAACGCTGGCAGGGGAAAAAAAAAAAGTGTGTGTGTGTGTTCCTTTTTTTCCCTCCTTAAATTGTGTTCATGTTATTGTGCAGAAAGGATTCACACTTCATGTTGGGAAATTTGGGGACCAAAAAGGTCTTTGCCAATGACACTCAGAAACTCTGGTCTATAGTGGGATTTTTTAATTTATTTGTAATTTTTTTTTAATCAAAAGGACTGCTCTCAATGAAAAAAAAAAATCAATCTTGCTGATACATCTGGTCCTCAAACTTTGGTAGGAGCAAGGTAAGAAATATCTTTTTTTTCTTTTTCCCTTTCCAATAGAAGAGCAACTTCTTAGCTATTGTGATTAACAGTGTTTCCTAATTGCCTCATTGTTTTTACTCTTACACATTGTCCTCTGGTCAAGGACCACCAGCATCAATGAGCCCAGCAGACACTCCCTGCACTGCTCCACGATGGGACCAGTCTGCCAGGACACACTGCACTGGTTCCATCCACACTGCAAAGACCACACAATCGTGGAATGGGTTGGGTTGGAATGGACCTTAAAGCTCATCCCACTCCAATCCCCTGCCATGGGCAGGGACACCTTCCTGACCAGGGTGCTCAGGGCCCAGCATGATGCTCCAACTCTTCCATCCACCCACCCCATTCTCTTTCCTCAAACCTCTCCCAGACCAGGAGAAAAAAAAGGGAAATACAGGAAATATAAGTGTTACTGTTTATGTACCTGGGATGTCCAGTTCACCCAGGAATGGGATGACGGCCCTGCAGAGACACAGTTATTGCATATTGAGCATTATCCTCTCAGCAGAAAAGAGTGTGAGGAACCTTTGAACATTCCCTCATCCCTTTTAACACTCAGCTCACCTGCTAAGGGACATTGCACCCATGGAATGAACATCTTCCAGACACTGAGCTGCCTCAGAGCTATGGAGACACCACAGAACTCCAAACCCCAGTGGGCAGCATCTCCACGTCAGGCACGTCCAGCTGCCCCAAAGGTCCCAAACAAGCAGCAGCAACTGAGCTGAGCTCAGGGAGGCCCCCCCAGCGTCTGTCTGGAGCAATGAACCCAGAAAGGGTTCAGAGCCCATTCCTGAGGGCTCTCCCCAGCCTGCAGCTCTGTGAGGCAGCAGAGCAGAGGCAGAGCAGCCACAGCAGCGGGCTTGGAGGGGGGACCCTGCCAAACACCACATAGCCAAGTTTAATCCAGCTTCTATTTCATAAACTTCATGAAATTATGTTTCATGCTCTTAAAAAAGCTGCAAAAAGCACAAATTCTCTCATCAAGACTAGAGAAATACTTAGACAAATGTAGAATATGCCTGTATTAACATATACTGTTAAAACAGACAACTGTATGAGGAGACAGCTACAACCACCTCCCTTTGCTATTTGCTCGATATCTGAGCAGACACTGAGCTCAACAGCTCATAAAAATGATGATTTATCTACTCGGGGCAGCAGAGACACATCTTTTTAAATAATCCTTTCCAGAACATATACAACTGCCTTCCCTTTCTTCTTGATGAATCAATCTGTACTTTATCATCTGCAAACAAAACCGTTCTGGCCTCAGCTGGAAACACAAGAAAATGTGTAGCTCATTCACCCAAAATCCTTCCAGTGCTGGCCAAGGACGTGACTTGAGTCGCCCTGTTTGGGAGGAGACCTGTGTGTTACTGGGTCTAAAATGTCACCAAGAAATAACGCCAACAAGCAGCACCTCAGACAACTTGTGCTGCTCAGCACATGGAAAACAAGGGTCGGGGGGTCTTCACCTCTCCTCAAAGACCAACCCAAGGCCTGGGGGAGGAGAAAGGAACCTCTTTGGTGCCCAGAAGCAACCCACAACCTCAGCACTTGCTTTATCCATACTATATATGTATTTTGTTTAGCATATGAAGCTGTGTCAGGGGAGGTTCAGGCTGGGTATCAGGAAAAGGTTCTTCCCCCAGAGAGAGAAAGAAAAGAAAAAGGCTGGTTTTGTCTGGGGCTGCTTTGCTTTATACACAGCACTGACTCCTCCTCTGCCCCACTCCCCAAGCTTTGCATCAATCAGGGCAATTTTAAAATAAAGGATTCTGCTTATTGTGTCAGCAAGTTGAAAACTGCAATACTGTTTTAATGTTAAACTCACTCCAGATACAATACTTCCTGTGCAGAATATTTCATGGCTCATTTGCTTCAACAGATATTAAGCTTCAGTCAACAATTAACTACTGACACCTTTTTTAATTTCTTTTCTGAACTAAGAAGATGTAGCAGAAGAGCTAAAGCACAGCTTGGATTTATTAAATTGATACTAATTCCATGACACCAGTTTATTTCATTGGTATAAAATCCTTGGGAGCAACAGGGTCACTCAACTCACATCGCAGCTGAACTGAGAGTCAGATCTGAGCCACACAGCACATCCCTTAGCCAAGGACTGCTGTAAAGAGCACCAGTTTCAAAGGCCATTTGAACTGGGAATTGTTTTTCACTTACCACATAAGATCATTCCCCAACACAACCACACCAGTGAACATTTAAATGGCATTCCCTATTCAGCACTTGCTCTATTTACACTGCTGTGAAAAGAGTGTGTCAGAACACACAAACATTGGAGTTCTCTGCTCATTTTCTACATGGAACCCACCCTGCCTTCCACTTCAGCCTGCTTGGCCTGCACTTTCATGGTGCTGCTCCTTCCAAGCCGGGACACGAAGCCCAACCATCCCAATTCCTGAATCAAATGGCACTTTTATGGTCAGAACAGCAAAACTAAGGTTTCAATGCAAGGCTTTGTCCTACCTCTCTGCCCACTGTGCCCTTGGAATGTAAACCCAGCCCATTAGAGAGAAGGGAACCCAAGCCATCAGGGAGATTTAAAAACCCAGAATGGTTTGGGTTGGAAGGGACCTCAAAGCCCATCTCATCCCACCCCCTGCCATGGGCAGGGACACCTTCCACT